>CM031611.1:3772053-3799056 GCA_018398815.1 Conus ventricosus
CACCTTTCACCCCGTGAGGGTTAGAAGGCCATGGTGTGGGGAACACACCGGTATTCAGCCCCAGCCAGTACCAACTCCAGGAGAGGAGTTGAAGCTCGCCGTTTCGCAAGAGACGGAAGAAGTCGCGGAAGAGAAGTCGAGACTCGTATCTCCAGGACGGGAGAGTTCGAGGGGGCAGTATATGTCTCAGAGAGACAGGGAAAGGAGAAAGCAGGAAGCTTTTGCTTGAGGCAGGCAGGTCCTCAGTGATTACGGGAGTTATGTATTCTCCTGGTCCGGAATTTTGGGTTAAAGGAATGTGAAGGCCATGGCTTTATAGAAGCGAAACTAGACTGTTTTATCTCTCAGTGTAAAGAGAGATACATGTGTGAAGACTATTTTTCTCTCAGTGTAAAGAGAGATACATTGGTGAAGATTGATTTGTCTCTCGGTGTGAGGAGAGATACATGTGTGCAGATTTATTTGTCTCTCAGTGTGGAGAGAGATACTTGTGTAAAATCTGTTTACAAGTTGTGGTTGTGAATTAGTAAAGTGTTTTCCCTGAAGGAGAGGGGGAGAAGAAAAACATTCGGTAGTGCTCCTTTTGGGTGATTGGAAAGATTGCGTGTGCGTATGGAGTAAATGCTGTCATGAATGCGGGTATGCAAGAGTGACAGTGTGACACTGGTGTTTTTTGTCGTCTGCGAGCTGAAAACCTACCGCAGGATCTACAACGAACTCTTACAAGCTACTGCACTTACCTGCACATGTTTACTCACCTTTTACTGAGGACGTCAGCGGTCTAGCGTGTAACAACCGTGCACAATGCGTAACGAAGACTTAGGCTACATCATAGAAGACATAGCGAGTATTGTTTGGAGAGGGCTACTGTATAGATCTAGTTGCAATCTGAGGCCACTGCTACTGTATAGATCTAGTTGCAATCTGAGGCCACTGCTACTGTATAGATCTAGTTGCAATCTGAGGCCACTGCTACTGTATAGATCTAGTTGCAATCTGAGGTCACTGCTACTGTATAGATCTAGTTGCAATCTGAGGCCACTGCTACTGTATAGATCTAGTTGCAATCTGAGGCCACTGCTACTGTATAGATCTAGTTGCAATCTGAGGCCACTGCTACTGTATAGATCTAGTTGCAATCTGAGGCCACTGCTACTGTATAGATCTAGTTGCAATCTGAGGCCACTGCTACTGTATAGATCTAGTTGCAATCTGAGGTCACTGCTACTGTATAGATCTAGTTGCAATCTGAGGCCACTGCTACTGTATAGATCTAGTTGCAATCTGAGGCCACTGCTACTGTATAGATCTAGTTGCAATCTGAGGCCACTGCAGGCGGAAATCTAAACAAATCTGAAAAAGTTATTGATAACGCACCCCCCCCTTCCCCTCCCCCCCCAAAAAAAAAATAGAAAGAAAAAGACAAACAAATCACAAGACAAAACACAACGCGTTTCGACCTCTTAAGTCTTCTTCAGGCGAGATACACAACACTCAGGGCATCGACAATGAAGGAGTAATCTCTTATCTTCATCCAATTCGGCGCAAGACAGGCGTGGAGGGATACTGTAATAACAGAAAACAGATGCGCAAGTTATTAGGAAACGTCTGTTGGACATTGGAAAACGGGACAGAAGGTAGGCACGATAAAAACAAAAACAAAAACAAAAAAACAACAACAACAAACAAATAGAAAAAACAACCGTGATAAAGATATGTATACACTGCAGAGCAATGGAATTTTTTTTTCACAAAGAAGATTAGAAAAACTTACCACACACTGAATAAATTTGCTCGAAACATGCTGGAAACGCTTGACTTAGAAATAACTATCATTCAAAGAGGAGGCTTTATATTGTTCTCTTTATGTTGACTTTGGGCTGGGAGGTGGGGGGGGGGGGGGGGGGATTGGTATGGGCATGGTTTATATCTGTTGTTTGTAACGTTTGCAGAAGACTGATTATCCAGAAGACTGATTATCCAGAAGACTGATTACCCAGAAGACTGATTACCCAGAAGACTGATTACCAGAAGACTGATTATCCAGAAGACTGATTATCCAGAAGACTGATTACCCAGAAGACTGATTATCCAGAAGACTGATTATCCAAAGACTGATTATCCAGAAGACTGATTACCCTAAATTTACTAGTCTGGTTCGTATTGTGTATTAAAGTAAACTTTACTTTGAACCCCCGTTTTTTGTATGAGTATTTTGAATTGATATATTTATAGATTACTAGGTTCAACACTTGAGCTTACTAAATAAGGACTGACCAAATGACAGCAGTGATGACTGACCAAATGACAGCAGCGATAACTTGCTAGAAAATGATAAGATTCATGCAGTTTCTCGGAAAGACGTTTTTGGTGGCACTTAGAAACAAACTATCAAACACAAACAATCAAACAAGCAAACGAACAAACAAACAAACAAACCAAACAAACAAAAAAGAAAAAAAGGGGAACACCCCCTTACGAAAATGACCCAAATTTTTTTGCCTAAAAAAAATTGAAAAAAAAATTTTTTTTAAAAAGGAAAGAATTTTTTGGTCATTTAAAACCCAATTCCAAAAACCCCAAAAACAAGGGCCAAACCGAAAAAACAAAAAAAAACAAACACCCAAAAGGGAAAAAAAAGAAGTTTGAAACCCTTTCTTAGAAAAAAGAAAATTTTCAAAAATTGAAAAAGAATAATGGGGTTAAAATAAAAAAAATTTTTTTTTAAAAGGTTAAAAATTTTAATTTGGGAAACAATTTAAAAGGGGCTAATTTCAAAAATGGATTTTGTCCCTCCAGCCCCGAATGTTTTTTGTCTTCCTTTCCTTTTAAAATTTCCCCCTGTGGGGGTGGGTTTGTTTTTTGGTGGGGTTGTGGGTGTTTTTTTCCCCCTTCCCCTTTCTTTTTCCTCTCAAAGGGGGGGGGGGGGGGGTTCCCCCTTTTCTCCCCCTCATCCCCTCCTTTTTAAATCCTCCTCTTTGTTTCCTCACCCCCAAAAAATCTTTTTTCCCCTTTTTTCCCCTCTGCCCCTCTTCTGTCATCTCCCCTGTCTTCTTCCTCTTTTTCTTTCCATTTCTTTTTTTCCCCCCTTTCTTGGGGGGTCGGGGGGGGGGGGGGGGGGGGGGAGGGGCCTCCCCTTTAAAATTTTGTTTTTCTTTATTTTCCTCTCCACTCTTTTTTTCATCCCCCTCCCCCTTAAAAACCCAAACTTTTTTTTTTCTCTTTTTCCTTTTGCCTTGCGCAAAACCTTCTTTTCCTTTTACTTTTCCCAAAAATGTTTCCCTTTTTTTCACCCCAAAAAAGGAAGGGGGAAAGGACGGAAGGAAAAAAAAAGAAAAAAAAAGGAAGAACAACAAACATAAAAAAGAAAAAAATTTCTTTTTTAAAGAAAGAAAAAAAAACTTTTTTCAGGCCCCCCAAAACCAAAAAGAATAAGCGAAATCCTCCAACGAAAAAACAAAAAAAAAAAAAGGGGGGGGGGGGGGGGGGGGGGGGGGGAAAAAAGGGGGGGGGGGGGGGGGTTTGGGGGGGGGGGGGGGGGGGGGGGGGGGGGGGGGGGGGGGGGGGGGGGGGGGGGGGGGGGGGGGGGGGGGGGGGGAGAAGGAGAGAGAGGGGAGAGAGAGAGAGTTAAAATTTCCTTTGTAAAAACAACATACAGCAAGCTGCAAAAGGATAAAATTTAAAAGACAACTAAAAAGCAAAAATAATTTTCAACTTTTTTGTTTTTTGGTTTTTTCTTTAACAATGTATAATAGGGTTTTAAAAGGGCAAAAAAGAACGAGCAGAAACTACAATCAATTACTTTTAGCCCCAATAAAGTCCAAAGCGCAAAAGCCCAAACGCTCATTTTTTCCCCGGGGGTTTTTAGGGGTTTCGTGGCGGGCAAAGCCGGGGGAAACGCGCGGGGGCCCCTTTGGGTGTGTTGTGTGTGTGTGTGTGTGTGGGGTGGGGGGTGGTGTGGGGTGTGGGGAAAAGGAGAGAGGAGAGAGAGAGAGAGAGAGGAGGGGGAAAGAGAAGAGAGATATGCCATCAAAAATTTTCTCCCCCCCCTTCCCCCCAATCTTTTCTTCTTGAACTGTTCATAACACTACCCAATGAAAAAAGGAAAGAGGTCGGGGGCAGCAGGAGAGGCCAGACCAAAGGGACAAACAAAAAAGATGAAAAAGACCCCGAGATAGGGGAAATACAGAGAGAGAGAGAGAGAGAGAGAGAAGAGAGAGAGAGAAGAGAGAGAAAAGAAGGAGAGCCAGGCAGCCAGCCAATAAACCCAAACCAAAACCAACACGGGGAGAGAGAGAGAGAGAAGAGAGAGAGAGAGAAGGAAAAGAGAGAGGGGGAGAGAGAAGAAGAGAGAGAAGAGAGAAAGAGAGAGAAAAGAGAGAGGAGGGGAGAGAGAGATCCGCCCCTTTTTCTCTCTGTCTGTCTGTCTGCTCGCCTGTGTGTGTGTGTTTGTTTTGTGTGGGTGTGGTGTGTGTGTGTGGGTCCTCTCTCTCTCTCTCCCTCTCTCCCCTCTTTTCTCCCCTTCTCTCCCCTCTCTTCTCTCCCCTTTTCTGAAATTCCCCCCAATCTCTGTGTTTTTTCTACTTTTTTTTGTTTGCCCATCTGCCCTGGCTCTCCCCTTTCCCCCCCTGACCTCTTTCCTTTTCTCTTTCGACCCCCTCTCTCTCTTTTCACATGTCTTTCCCCTTTCCGTCTAAAACCCCGGAAATAAACGATTGAATAAAAAACCCCGACTTCCCCCTCTCCTCTTTTCACATGCTTTCTCCCTCCCCCTAAAACCCCGGAAAAATCGATTGAAAAACAAACCCCCCGTTTTAAGCTTCCGGCGGAAAAAGACCCGGATGTGACCGGGGGCCCTTCCGACGCAGCCGACCCCGGGGAAAAGTAACTGATGAATGTTCCCAAAAAACCAACAAAAAGTTTCAATTCCGTTCGCTCAAAAAGGCCCACGGGGTAGGGGGGCATTTCCATATCCCTTTGCCCCCAAAAACTGATGATTCGGGGAATTTAAAAGGGCCCCCCCCCCCCCCCCCAAACAAATAAAATTTAAACCAAATTTTAACCGGTTAAAAAATTCAATCAATCAACCCAATAAATCAATTTTCGGGCAGTCAGTTAATCAATAAACCAAACCCCAATCATCAATAAATCATTTAAACCCAAACCCCCAGTCCCCATTAAACCCACCCAACAAATCAGCCCAATCAATCATCGAGCGATTAAATTAAATTAATAATATTTGTCAAAAAGTTTTTGGTGATGCATACCAGGCAAGGGCAGTGGTGCTAAAAATGTGGGCCTTTAAAAAGGGAAGCAAACATAAAAACCGTACTCCCCATTTATCTTGAATAGCTGTACATTCAAGAGCATTTTTACTATAAAAAATACCCTTTATCACCTTTCAGTTTAATTGACTAAAGCTTTTTTCAAAATCCGTCAAATACAGTACTTTCATAGAAATTTGTCAAAAAAAAAAACATCAAACATGCGTCATGAAGTATTTTTGTTCGAGGGTGTTTCCCCTAAAGAAGAAAAAACCCTTTTTGGGCCCTTATAAACCTTAGTAACGGCTATCCTTTGTAAAATGAAACCAGGGCCCCCCCATTCTTTACCCCTAAAGAACATACCCCCAAATTTTCAAAAAAATCGGCTTAAAACGTTTTTGGTCTGGAGCGAGTGGGGCCCCAATTTTTTACCACGGACACACGACAACCGACCCGCATTTCTTCGTTCCCATTGGGAAAAGAAACACGTGGGGACGTTTGGGAGCAGAGAGTCCTCGAAAGAAGCCACCTTCAAGCAAGGTTTCGGGGCCCCTTTTCTCCTGACACTCCCGGGGGGGGGGGGGGGGGGGGGGGGGGGGGGGGGGGGGGGGGGTTTGGGTTGGGGCCCCACCCGGTTCAAGGGCTCCCGGGTGTCCCTCGCTGCCCCTTTTTTTTCCCCCCCCTTGGGACGAGCCAAGGTGGGGAAATTTGAACCCAGACCCTCTGGAAAATGCTTTAATTTTTCCCCTTAAAAGAAATCGCACTTAACCACAGAGCCACTGGGGGAACCTGATAACCTTTGGGGGGAAATTTTAAAACCTTTTGAAGTTCCCCTTTTTTTCCTCCTTGAAACCCGATTCCCCTTTTAACACCTCTCTGCCCCTTTTTGCCATTGCTTTCCCGGGGTCGGTTTTTCCCTCCCTGCCCAAATGAAAGCGTTTCCCTGAGGCTGTATCAACGTTCCTCCAAAACCCCAACTTTCCAAAATTTTTGCCGTGATGACTTCGACCGAAGCCTTTTCCCTCAGACTGTTTTGGGCCCAAACACATACTTTTTATTTTTGTAGATTTTACTGCCCCCTTCTGTTCTCAATGGCACCGGAACTCCCCGATCCCTAATTTAGCTGCTTGGTTGACGAGAGTGGACTTCATGTCCCCGGCTCATGTCACTCTTTCTGATGATCTCTGGGTGACCATTCCCCTTCCGGGGGGTCTGCAGTTCACTCCCAGTCATCTGACCCGTCCCCAGACTCCGGCTCATGTTCCGAGTGGTACGTTTTTTGGTCCTGATTTGCTACCTCCGCCGGAAAAAGTTGTGGGTGCTTTTTGGGGCCCGAATTTTCCCTTTTTTGATGTTGGAAATAGCCCAACTACTTTTACAAAAACTTTGAAAACGGTTTTACCCTATGTTACCCTTTCCCTTTAGCCAAGGGTTTCTTTTTCATGAGCTTAGAAAAAAGCTCCACGTTTTTTTTTTCAGGCAAGGGGGGGATGCAGGATCGTCTGTTTTTTCCCCCCCTTCACCAGGTTTTTCATTTGAGGGCAGAAGGTCCCTATCAGATCTGAAATGAACTTTAACCCGAGAGGGGGCCCTGTGCCCGATGTCAAAATTTCCCAAATGAAACTTCTTTAGAGTGCATTCCCCATTTTTTCCATTTGGGCCCTTTCCCGGCTCTGCGGGTTTCTTTTTTTGGGGTCTTTTTTTTCCCCTTCTTTTCTCAACTCCCCCCAAAATTTTCAAGTCTCTTTTTGGGTTTTCCTTTGGCCCCTTTTCCCCCCATTTATTTTTGGGACCCCCCCGTCCCCTTTTCTGTTGCTCTTGGGGGTTTTTTTGTTTTTCTCTGATCTTGAAAAAATTTTTTTAGCCGAATCTATCGCCCTTTAACTCCTCCATTTTCTGCCGGTTCAGCTGGGCTTTTTTTGCTTCCTTTCCACCTTTTCCCCCTAGTCCCCCCCAGCATGCTTTGAAGTCGGGTTTTCCCCCGCTTTTTTTTCCCCAGTGGGTTTTTAGTGGTAGTTTTTTAGCTTTGGGTTGGGACAGTACAGCGCATGTCAGTCAGACAAAGGGGGGGACACCAAGCCCTTTCCTTTTAACTTTTTTGATTTTGGCTTCCATTGCCCCACTATGTTGGGCAGATGTCGTATATCATCAGAGGCCCCTAGGAGCTTTAAATATCAGCAATCAACCCGCAAACCCCCCAGACCTTTTAAAAATTTCCCGGGGGCCCCCACCGGTCAATGGTCCCAAGCCTTCTTCCGACATCTGTTTGGGTTTTTTTTTTGCTCTTTGTTGTCTTTTTAGGGTTCACATACCGTCTTAAAAAGGCTCTTGACCCGGCCTTCCTTTTGGTGTTGGATGGGATGGTTTTTCAAAAACTGAAGACCACAGATTTGGCCCCCTTTTCCCTTTTTCATTTAAAAGACCTGTGATTTTTTTTGGCTTGAACTTCATTCGGATGAGGCAACAAAACCCTCCCAAACCCTTTTCCAGCACATTACGTATCTCTCCCTTTTCCCGGAAAGAAATCACTGTATGTCATCCATTTAATGCCTTGAGAGGGGGCATCTTGTATCCAACGCCCAAAGGGCCCCTTTGTCTTGCGTTGCTTGTTTCTGCTTTTAAATGACTTCCAAATTGGGCCAACCAACAGTATCGGGAAATTGCACGCCCATTGCAATGCCTACTTCCCAAATTTATCAAACTGTTGTGTACTCCATGGGGAGGAACCGCTTGAAAAGCCATTTAAAATACTTTCCCGGGGATGTAGCCGATGCTTTGGCACATGGGACATCTCAAGACCCCCGCGTATCATCTCAAAGGGGTACAAAAACCAAAATGCGTTTGCCAGATCAAAACCGCACTACGTCCAGGGGTCTCTTTTCTGTTTTTTTTCTCTTTGAAAGGGGTCCCCCGATCATTTTTTGGCGTGTTCTACACAGCAGCCACGCCTTTGGGTGCCTCCTTTTTTGGGGCTGACCCATTCATTTCTTTTTTTTCCATGAGGTACTTGGTTTAGCAATTTTTGGCCATGCCCGAGAAAAAATTTTCCCTTCCCACGTTCAAATTTTGATTTTTGGGCCCGAACTGGCTGATGTCACCCTTTAGTTTTTCTCTTTGGGATGTAAAACACCATCTGCTGTCATCCAAATGGCCGCTGAAACTTCCCGGTTTCCCCAAGCTGAACGTCAGCCTGTGGGCCACTCCAGCACGTTTGGGGGCATTTCTTGTACAGCCGGTAAGGGATTTTGTTTTGGGCCTGGGGATGCTTTTTTCTGGCTTTTTTCGACCACCTTCTTGATTTCCCCATCCCTTTGGGGGTTTCATTGAACTGTTCCTCAGGTTTGGTTGGCCCCAAAACCCGACCTTGAATTTTAAAGTACTCCCTATTCTAAAAAGAAAGGGAGTACAGCAAAAAAGGGCTGAAGGGAGGTTTGGTTGGCCTCCCCCAGAAACCCTTTAATTGTAAAGTACTCCCAAATTTTATAAGAACTGGAGTTCAGCTACAAAGGACTGAAAGCAGGTTTGGTTTGGCCTTTAACCAGACCTTGAATTGGAAGTACTCCCTAAACCCATAAGAACCCGGGGGTACAGCTACAAAGGACTGAAGCAGGGTTTGGGGTTTGGGCCCCCAAACCCGACCTTGAAAAATTTTAAATACTCCCTAAACCCATAAAGAACGGGGGGTACAGCTTTCAAAGGACTGAAGCAGGTTTGGTTGGCCTCAAACCCAAACCCGGAATTTTAAAGTCTCCCCATATATAAGAATGGGGGGTACAGCTACAAAAAGGGCGGGAAACCCGTTTTGGGTTTTCCCCCACCAAAACCTTGAATTGTAAAGTCTCCCTATTCTAAAAAAGAAATGGGAGTAACAGCTACAAAGGATGAAAACAGGGTTTTTTGGCCCCCCACCAGACCTTGAAAATTTAAATTACTCCCCAAATTTAAAAAAGAACTGGGAAAAACAGCAAAAAAGGACTGAAGCAGGTTGGGTTTGGCCCCCACCAGACCCTTTAAATTTTTAAAATACTCCCCAATTTTATAAGAAAATGGGGGTACAGCACAAAGGACTGAAAGGTTTGGGTTGGCCCACCAAAACCCTTTAAATTTAAAGTACCCCTATTCCCATAAAAAGGGAGTACAGCTACAAAGGCTGAAGCAGGTTTGGGTTGGGCCCCCACCGACCTTGAAAATTTTAAAGTAACTCCCCATTCTATAAAAACGGGGGTACAGCTACAAAAAGGGCGGAAGCCAAAAAGGGGCATAAATGGGCGTCAACAGAAACTGATCAAGAACACAAAGTTTAAAACCAAAAACCCAAAGAAACTTAACAACAGTTAAAACAAAAAACAAGCGCTTGGAGCACTGGGGTCTCCCACAGACAAGAAAAACACACTTTCCCAAAAAATAAAATAAAAAGTTATAACAACAAACAACAAACAGAAAAAAGATCCATCAACAACAGTTACAACAGCACACAGAAAAAAAGCATATCTGTGGTAGACAGATTCTGTTTAGATGTTGGTTTAGAAACTGTCATGAGAATTTTCTTTTCTTAGTACAATGAGAGACAGAAGGAGAAAATGCGGGTGCTGGCCGCCGTGGCGAAGTGGTTAGCATCGCGGACTCCCGGCTAGGAGGTCGTACGTTCGATTCCATCAGAGTCATGTGGGAATTTCTGCCCTGACCGACTCCAACCTAGAGTTGAGTTTGCCACGGCACAGTTGGGATGACCAGGGCCACACAGTCGAGTTTCATCACATAAGGGATGCGTCTCTGAGAGTGTTGGTCAAATTTCCTGACCAACACTGTAGGTGTCTATATCTCTCGGGCCTGGTTGACGCCAGGATATATCATGAAAGTAAGCGTAGAGTACAGCCGTGTCATAATTACAGTCTCAGTCAGAATGGAAATCCGGCGCATCATCTTCATCATCCTCATTTTCATTGATCAGCATTTTAAAAAAAAGTCTCAAATTCTGTGGCCCTTCATGCCGTGTTCTCGTGTGGACCTCAGCTTCAATGTTCTGTCCAAGTCTGTGGCCTAGGTTTAATACCTTCGGGTCACTGGTATCGGCGAATCCACTGGGGCTGTTGTTGGACGGACGAGGTGGCGCCCTCCGGAGGGAGAGCTCACTCAAGCCGGCTCCGCGACTAAGCAATTATTGTCGTCAGTAGTAGATCAGAACAGGCGCCGCTGAACACCACCGAAGTGACTCGGCAGCAGTGCAGTGTCTCCTCTGGTGGGTTGCCACTGGACGACTTGAGATCGACTGCTCCCTGTGGATTACCGGTGCCGAGCTGCAGCGGGACTGACCGGGCTGTGGCTGTGGACCGGGTGTCGGAATGAGCGGCGTGGACTGACCGGGCTGTGGCTGTGGACGGGGTGTCGGACTGACCGGGCTGTGGCTGTGGACGGGGTGTCGGAATGACCGGGCTGTGGCTGTGGACGGGGTGTCGGACTGACCGGGCTGTGGCTGTGGACGGGGTGTCGGACTGACCGGGCTGTGGCTGTGGACGGGGTGTCGGAATGAGCAGCGGGACTGACCGGGCTGTGGCTGTGGACGGGGTGTCGGACTGACCGGGCTGTGGCTGTGGACGGGGTGTCGGACTGACCGGGCTGTGGCTGTGGAAGTGGTGTCGGAATGAGCGGCGTGGACTGACCGGGCTGTGGCTGTGGACGGGGTGTCGGACTGACAGGGCTGTGGCTGTGGACGGGGTGTCGGACTGACCGGGCTGTGGCTGTGGACGGGGTGTCGGAATGAGCGGCGTGGACTGACAGGGCTGTGGCTGTGGACGGGGTGTCGGACTGACCGGGCTGTGGCTGTGGACGGGGTGTCGGACTGACCGGGCTGTGGCTGTGGAAGTGGTGTCGGACTGACCGGGCTGTGGCTGTGGAAGTGGTGTCGGACTGACCGGGCTGTGGCTGTGGACGGGGTGTCGGACTGACCGGGCTGTGGCTGTGGAAGTGGTGTCGGAATGAGCGGCGTGGGCGCACTGCCACTGAGATGGCACAGAAGATGGGACAGAAAAACAGGAGAAAATGTGGGTGTTTAAAAGAAATGTAAAAAAAATAGGGAAATAAAATTAGAAATAGAAATAAAACACGAACAGATATATAAACAAATATGGGACGAAAGAAAGGGCAAAGACCTGATCCAAGATTAGTAGCTATAGTGTGTCTCCAGGATAATCTGAGTTCTTTTCATGAGAATGAAGACCAGATTAGCTAAGACTGTAACCATGGACGAAGGTAATCATTTTTGTTGTGGTCGACGACAAGACTGGGAACGTTGAGTCCACCATATTTTCCTTCAAAAAGGAATCAGCTGAAAGCAATTGTGGTGTTTCATCATCTTGCATCATCTCTGTTGTAAAAATCAAATACACGGCTTTAGATTACCTCCTAAACAAAAGAGCTGAAAACGTAACTTCACAAACAAAAACATTCAAGCAGCAAAGCGGTTGCTTTGCCGACAAGAAATTAATATTTTCTTTGTAGATTTTCAAAGAGTCAGTTTTGCGATACAATAACTACAAAGCAGCAGTAAAGGAAATAACTTATTTGTCAACGCGACAGTTCGTGTCACCAAAGGCTTCTCAACAGTTTAAATGAAAATTAAAATCGCCCCATTCACAAAGAAAAAGAGTTCTTGAAGTTAGTCGAAGCCACGAAAAGACTTTAGAAGCTATGACAGTTTCCGAAATATAAAAAAAAGTTTTTCTTTCTTCGTGTTTTTCATAGATTCTTTTGTTATTCTGTCTTCGACCCCACTATCATTTGCAAGTGATATACGTTGTGGAAATTACGAGTAATAATCTTAGAAGGCTTTTTTAAAAATATATATAATTCCCTGAATTTTTTCTCTCTCTGAAGGGCTGAAAGTCAAATGGCAACAAAGACGAACTGACAGAAGCACAGGAATATATTTGCTTTTCACTCGGCACAATTGTTCGACGGACCTTAAACACTGAAATAAATAGCATTTTGATCGTGCGCCGAGTATGAGAAGATAAGTGGTTTCTCGTTCTTCGTTTCCACTGTCCTAAATGTTATTTGTTTTTGCCTGAAGAAGACCCAAGAGGTCGAAATGCATTGTGTCTTGTCCTGTACTTTTTTTTTTTTTTATTCCATTTTTTTCCCCGTTGAACAAGGTTTGCACACAGATTTTCATCATTCTACTATACATGTGTGTTTGATATGTAAACACATACTGCAATGTACATATCAGATACAGTACTTAAAAAATAGACTATATGAAAACATTGTATCTCGTTTTATTACCCCATACAGACTTGCTCAGCAATACAATACAATAATAGTATTTTAAGTCACAGTTTTTAATCTTAAATAGAAGGCAGAACAAATAGTAAGCGTCCACAAACCGTAATGGAAATATAATTTGACAAGCTAAATCATAGAACAAATCATCTTATGGACCATGTAGCTTGGGACAACCAAAGCTAATTAAAAAAAACCAACACAACAAAACTTAAAAACAATCGTTTGTCAGCAAATTGTTTACTTGTGTGTATATACAATACCTCTATTAAACAACAAACAACAACAAAAACCCTTTTCAACAGTATTTACTTTTAGTGACATAAATCAGATGTATCCAATTGTGTGTGAAGGCCCAATTCAGTAACCAAAATTTAATCATATTGCATAGAAGTGATAGAAAAAATATTTATCTATCACATAAGCTTCTTTAAATACTCTTACGAATATTGAAGTGTTGGTATTTAATTTATCTTATTCTGCATTAAAAAAAGTATACTTGGCTAGTAATAAGAAATGTGCCAGAAAACATTTGACCGTTTTTGTTTGTTGTCATTATCCAAAGAGTACAAGTAACGAATTAGTTTCAGTCGATCACAATTGCACATTTTCCTTTTAAGTACTTCTTAAATTCTGTCCAAAAAAACTAGTCACATGTTGACATTCCCACAAGATAAGATGCACACTTGGAGTCATTAAAACATCTCACAAAAAACAACCCTTGTTGTTTTCTGTTTACTCTCCCATAGCTGTAAGGAAATTGAATTTGTCAACCAAAACCGATACTTAATTTTTAATTTGAAACCACTTAAACTTAATATCTTTTATTTTTTTGTTCCATGAAAATATTTGCCCAAGGAATTTCCATTTTTCAGAATGCTTTCCCACCCCCACATGCATTAGGCAACACGTTTACCCAAACAGTATTTCATAGAATATTTTATGTTCCCTTGGGAGCTGACACATTTGGCTAAAAGCTTTGTGGTGTTTCAGTCCTGTCGTTTCTGTTATTTCTAATATAATTTCCTATATTTCACAAGAATTCTCAAATAGAACTACACAGCCAAAATAATCAGTCTTTGAACTGGACGTTGCAAGATGATTAGGAACTCATTAACGATTCTGAATTTACCATCCATCATTTAGTAAAATCTTTTACATGGAAAACATTACCTTCTGCCCACTCAACCCAAGTAAATTACCTTCCAACGAACTGAATTTTGTATTGTTAAAATAGGGGCTCCATCATATGACTTTATTGACGAAAGAATCCATTATATACAAAGAATTGTAAAAGCTCTTGAAAACATCTATCCCAAAACATATTTATAGGGCGACCTCCAATTTTTAAGTACCGAAGACCCCCATACACCACTAGCATTTCAAAACTGTGGGCAATTCTTTAATCAAATTAGTTTCCAATTTTTTGCACTGAACGTCTGTGCATAGCACTACTTATAAAACCATGTTAGTTTTTTAATTGAAATAATAAATGATGCTATGTGAGGATTTAATCTAATTCCACCATTTTGTATTTCTTGTGTGCTACATTCCTTGTAACTTTCCCTTTTTTTTTGTCCCATACGAATATAATAACACATTGTTAGCAGTTGTTGAACTAATGTGTCAGTGGGTTAGGGGAGCATGATCCACAAGTAGGTTTAATTTTGACAATATAACCGATTTTAAGAAAAGCTATATCCTACCAAGGGGTGTAAGTTGTTCTTTTCATCCATAAATATTTTGAAAATTAGTTTAATAGTTTTTTTTTTTTTAGAATTCTTTGAAAACTTTCTGTTACGTATTAGTTCTGCTACTTTGCTTAGATCATTTGTAAACCAAGGCCTAATATTTTAAAATTTTATGGGGTCCAAGTCATTATGAGATTTGGTAAAAATCTGCATTCACTATTACATTATTGCCTATCCACACATTGCAAGTTTTTACATAATTTAGTATTTAAACCTGAACAACATTTGAAACACTTGTGGCGGATTTTAAAAGTTGTTTCATACGATGATTTATCACCTTCAAGATACAGCCTGTGTCGACTGCAAATTGACTGAATTTAACATTGCGTGACTGACAGCTGTATGCCTAGTATGGTATAGAATTTCACTATCCTTACATGCCAATAGTTCTGCACATAAAAAAAAACAATTAAAGAATAATGGAACTCCTAGCCTAACAACCCGCGTTTAAATAGGGAAGTATTTGCGACGCTTTTTTCCATTCACAATGATTGAAATTTTATAATTGGTATAAAAAAGCATTTATCCAAATTACAAATTTTCATTCCCAAAACCAAAACAATCATTACTATATGCATATATATTTCCAGTTACTAGAGTCGACAGCTTTTTCAAAATCCAGTGAAACTAAAAGTCCTGGCAAGTTTTTTTTCTTTAGGTACTAGATTACATCAGAAAAAAGTCCTGCCTAGTCACCAATATATCTGCCACAGAAAAACCCAGTTTCTATCTTCATTTATAAGTTTTTGCAAAACTGATTTAATTCTAATTGCGATGCATGACGATCCAATTTTTGAAGTAACATTAAGAAGGGCAATAGGACGCCAGTTTTCAAATACTCTCTAGATTAACTCCCTTAGTGAGAACAACTTATGATACCTTCTCTCTGTGTATCGACATCTGTTTCTGTTCAAAGCCCACTTAAGACTATACAAACAACATAACACCCTATAAATTTCCAGAAAAAATTAAGAAAATCTGCGTCATTCATCTGTTTCCCAGGCTTTTTTTTCCATTTTCCATGTTTTTGATGCCTTGCAATCATCCACAAGAAGTAAGCATACCTTCAAGTGAGGCAGCCAGTGATCTGACAGTTTTGGAAGGTTAATAACATAGTTATCTAATCTGTGGCTTTACATTCTTTTTCATAATAAAGGTATTTCATATAATTCATAGATTTCTTGTAAATATCCTCTGTCCTTTTCAGAGACAAGTTTTCCATCTTTTGAAATGATCTTAAACATTTTCTTACTAATGTAGTTGTCTTTTTTTCAAGTTACAAAAGTATATAGTTACCTTTTTCCCCTCTGCAGGCCCATCTACACTTTGCTTCTTACTAATATTCCTTGTATGTTGTGAATTTCCTCAAATGCAACAAAATCTTCTCTTTTATTGTGTGAAAGTTGATGCTGTACTTCATTGTATTTGCTAGTATGTTTACTAAGATTGAATATTTCTTCTTCTAATATCTTTTCTGCCTGAGCGTTTTCTTTTTTTCTTCTTGCACTATATTCCGATTACGCTTAATTCTTATACCATAAACAAAGTGTCTAAGAACAACTGATCTGAAATAGTGAAAACAAAGGTTTGCTAAAGGAATAATAAACAATTTCTTTTCCATCGAATATTAATGCAGCATATTTTAATCATTTGTATTTTTGATAGATTCATTAACAAGAATCCACATATCCTTCACTCTCTTTGCAGTGATGCATAAACATCCAAAATTTTCTGAATTTTTGTGTCCTCGCTAAAATCTAATTTATGATAATCGATATAATGATCACTTCTATAAACCGATTTTACAACAAGCAACACGTACATTGGAGAATAAGTTATTCTGAGATAATAAAAAAGTCTAGTCTAGGCTTGTTTGGTGGATATTTCTTCTCCAAGTGGTTACTTAGTGTTTACAGATCTGATTTCTCTCCATACATCTATTACAATTCCATTTCAATTGACAATTCTAAACACCTTTCTTGAGCTCGTGTGTTACTAGTTAATTATGTTAATTTAAGTTTATAATTGTAATAGTCTAATGCTGGAATTAAAACTAAGTTCCAGTCCCCTCCAATATGATTCAGTCGTAAGACAGATGTTGAACTTTACTTTGTAAATCGTGTAAAATAGGGGATTGTCAGTGTTTAGGACCAAAAAACGATTACAAGGCTAATTCTTTATTTCCATAGTACGAATAATAATGATAATGAAATTACCTCCTGAGTCCTTAAAAAACATTTTTTTCACCTTTAAAATCACTAAATTGTTATTACATAAAAATGCAACTCCCCCATGATTGTGACTAAATGAAGCGACATACCAATCATATCCCAATCGGCTCTAACTAATATCTCTAGCTATTGAGTGAATGAGTGGTCTTGCAAATAGTATATAATTATGTTTCTGTCTAAGAAAAAGGAAAACATGCCCTTCTTTTCGCAAATTACCAAGGCCTTGTACGTACGCTGAGTGCTATAGAGAGACTACTCATCTAATAAATATCTATAGTGGAAACACTTTCCCCATATTGACTAAGCAAACCCTGTTCTAGATTTATATAGAACAGAAACGAAAAACACAAACATTTGAACAAGAAACAAAAACAAAACAGAACGAATTAACATACAAGAGTAACACACAGAACACAAAACGATTATTCAGGACGGTGAACTACAGGCCTTTCTACGGCGGAAGCCTTGTAAGTCATTCTTACAACAACAAAACTTTTAGCTTACACAAATACTGCCGGGAGCATTGAACCTCTACATAGAAAAAAGAACCACGAAAAATATCCAGTAAAACAAGAACACGCAATGTGCGTCTAATTAACTATGTAACCCAATAATACAAAATATTTACAATTCCTAAACTTCAAAAGCACACTTATCGTTACCCCTTTCACACAGCAAAAAGTTGCACCAACCTATACTTGCACTCTTATTCTAGATACCACTCACTCTCATAAAAAAGAACAATGGTAAAGCCAAAAAGGAACAACAACAACAAAATGTGCACCCTCACAACAAAACACCCAGACTACAAACAATTTACATTTCCTAAACCTCAAAAACGCTCCTTATTTTTTACTCCAATATCACTCAACAATGTATACACAAACATCTTCCAAGAACTCTCATTCCTAAACACATTTAACTCACCAGAAAAAAAAATGATCATCATCAAAAAGAAAAGAACTGCTAGCTTCTTAAACAAGCACTCCACAGTAAAACCAATTACAGAACTATAGGCCACAAAAAATACACACACTCACACACACACAGACACCACACACACACACACACACCACACACACACACACTACCCACACACACACACACACACACACACACTCACTGAACGCGCGCGACGCACACACACACACACCACACACGCACCCTACGCACTGCACCACACCGCACGCACGACACAAAACACACTTCCATACGCACTTACTTACACACCCACACTCACGCGCGCGCAACGCAATTACACACACACACACGCACTCATGCCAGGCATTCGCGCACGCACACACATAAACCCACAGCACATGTCACCTACACCGAATACCTGGACGTGTATTGCACCTTAATAAAACCCTATTGACTGAAGAATATTTGCTTCCCTACATAGGCAGAAAAACAAGAATAAAAAACCAATATGTAATGCACTACACGAAATCAATAATAATCAGCAAGCAAAAACATCAAGTCTGCAGTCAAAACATTCAATAATCAGCAAGCAAATACATCAGTCCTGCAGTTCACATCAAAGCGAAGTCCTTGAAAGGAAGAAAAAAAAAATTTTAAAAAAAATTTACAAGGACACTCGGATTAGAATGAAGGTACGAAACACGAGATCAACTGCAGGTGTTAATATCAATAATAATGTTAATAACCCTACCATAACCACCACCACCACCATAATAATAATCATTGTAATAGTAAATACCTGCTAATTATAAAAATAACAACACAACAATAATAAAAATAACATACAATAAAAAAAATAATAATCAAAAAAATAATAATACTAAAAAAATCACAATATTATAAAAAATAATAAACAATCAACAAAAATAATAGAGAAAACAATAACAATATAAATATGACTACTACCAAATAGGTGTTAATACAATGATCACATTGGAAACCGATATCGAGCAGCAACAGCACAACATCAATCGGAGCAATACTAGGACTAATAATGATGACGACAACGATGTATGATGATAAGCGATCAATACTGGCATTTTAGTGATAATTGACCAATAGGTAAGAGTTTACAACCACTTCGAATCCACATGCAGAATAGTTTTGTGTAATTATTAGCACGCCAATAAAAGGAAATCTTAAATATATAATCCTCAACATCCACATCAAAATTAAAATCACTGTTCTCTGCATGCACAATTGAGCAAAGATAATTATCCAGAGGAGTCGGTTGTCAAATTAACTCCCCCCCCCCACCCCCCACCCCCACCCCCCCCCAAAAAAGGGTTTAGTGTCACACCTAAATACACGCCAGTGAAACTGAGCATAATACAATCACAAGCCTCTCTGCAATCCTCCAATCACCCGAGAAAAAGCTGATTTATATGTCATTCTAGTATCAGCGGGTTCAGTCCCAACATTAACTTTCACATACCCATGCATTATAATTTAAAAAAAAAAAAAAAAAAAAAAAGTCGTGAGCCATTCTTCCACACTACCATAAGTACAAAATTAGCCAAAATACAAAACATGTATGTCCGAAGGTATTCAAAACCAAACACAGATCAACAAGCGAAAAACGTTTGACAGCAACTCACCCCCACACCCACCAAAAATACCCAAATACACCGACATTCACACACTCCTACACCTCCAACGCCTTCGTCGCACACACACACACGCACGCAACGCACGACGCGACGCACGCACCACGCACGCACACACACACACACACGACACCAAAAACCACACACACACACACACACACAGAGAGCCTACCAACACACAACAGGGTTATCTAAACCATCATTCTCATGAGTGCATAATTATAGCTTAAGATATCGGGAACCGGGAGGGTTGAGGGGAGGGGAAAAGCGAATGGAGATGATGGGGGCAGCGGACGGGGGTGTAAGGGAGGCATGTGGATGTGAGTGTGGGGGGTGCTAGTAGAGGGTGGAGTGGGAGTAAAGGAGAAGTATTTCAGAAAACCGAACACACACGAGTTCCACCATCATGCACCTGAGCGCAAAGAAAGCTTTCGTGATAACGGTAGCAAGTATTATTAAAGTGGGAGGGGAGGGGGAAGGGGGATAGTAATGGGATGGGGGCCGGGGAGTGAGACAAGAGAATAGGGACAGAGGAGAAAAGACGGGGTAGAGGTGGGGGTGGTGTTTGGGTGGGTGGGGAGGGGGGCAAAAGGTAAGTTTTTAAGAAAACAAAACCACCTTACTAACCATCATGCACAAGAAGAGCATACAAAAAGCCTTCGAATATCGGGAGCAAGGAGTGCGGGTGGGGGGGTGGGGTGGAGTGGGGGGGGGTGGGGGGGGGGGGGGGGGGGGGGGGGGAAGGGGGGAAGGAATGGTGTAGTGGGGGGTCAGAGTGTATTGGTGCAGGAAGGGGTCAGGCGGAGTTTGTAGGTGGAGTAAGTAATTATAAATAAAAAATCGATAACAACAAAAAGAAAACATTAATACACATACTAAATAAAAAGAAAAAACCGGCATCTCCTTTACCCACACTTGTCTCCAACCACAATCGAATCCACCAACCCCTCTTTACTCAGGATATAAAAGAATATAACCATCAATGAAAAGCATATCAACTGATTAATAAATTGAACGGTAATTCAAAGTACAAGACCATGTTACACAAAAAAGAGCTGACAAAAGGGTTGCAGTTATTACATATCGCAAAATACCGCAGAACAGAAACAAGGACAACACTTAATAGTAAACATTAAATAATGCACAAAATGACTTATACAAATGTTCATCTTCAAACAGTAGTGCTTATACAACTCAAATAATATACGAAAAGAATCCAGCCCGAACAACAACGTAAAACATATTTTTCTGAGGGAAAACTACACTACCCACATATGTAACACAACGGGACATAACCATTTGGAGGAAGGAGTTTACATCGATTTCAATGCTCATGACAGACAGACCCTATCCAATTTTGTCCATTTAGGGGCGATGATTTTGTCCGTTTGATTCATGACCCAGGCTGACAATGTGCAGAGTTGAACGGCTGCCTTTTACAGAACATTATATTGTCCTGAACTATGTTATTAGTCATATGACCCTTGCGGTAACAAACCCCGTCTCTTCTGAATTTATCAAAAACCCTACAGAAATGTGACCGAATCAGATGGTTTTCGTTTGAGCTTGTTCGATTTTAGGAAACCACGACAGGGGTTTGTTCAAGAAGCGATCATTAATTGATAATATCCACAGCAGTGAAGACTTAATCTGAGAGGTAGTTATGTATAGCAGTTCACGGATAGGAAAAAAAAAAAGTTACGGAACAAAAGTAATAATCCATTAAAAATATATTCCTCTTCTTCATCCTCCTCCTCCACCCTACCTCCTCCTACACCACCTTACACAACATTCATATCTTCTTCATCTTCTACTTGCTCGTGTAGTAGTAGTTGTAGTAGTAGTAGTAGTATAGTAGAAGAAGAAGAAGAAGAAGTAGTAGTTTAGTAGTAGTAGTAGTAGAAGAATTAGTAGTAGTATATTAGTTAGTAGTAAACGCTCTTTCTCTCTCCTCATTCTCTCTGTCTCTCACCCCTCCCGTCTCTCCCTGTCAGATTGCCAATGTATACAATTGTGTAATGATGATTAGCTTGGTCATGTGACTTTGTCCTGTTTCATATGCATAAAGTCTCGATGTCTGTCTATCTGTCTGTCTGCCCGACAGTCTGTCTTCTTTCAGTCAGTCGTCTTTTGTCTCACTATCCCCTCCGTCCAGATCGCTCTCTGTCTCTCATTCGCCTTCTCATGTTATTCTGTAAATTCTCTCACGTTTTTTTTCTTCTCTAGTTCTTCAACTGTCAACCTCCACCCCTCTCTCCTCCCTCCCCCCTCCATTCCCTCCCTCCCTCCATTTTTGCCTCTCTCTTTCTCTCCGTTCTCTGACTGTCTCTTCTTGTCAATGTCTCAGTCTCTCTCTCACTCTTCCCTCTACTCTCCCTCCTCTCCTCTTCTCTCTCTCCTCACTCCCTCTCTCCTCTCTCTCTCTCTGTCCAAAAGTTTCGAAAGACGAAGAGTTCACAGTATGATGTAAATATCATAAGATTGCAATGAGACTTTACTCATGTTTACAGTACAAGGAGACTCCTTCTCTCTCTCTCCTCACTCTCTTCTCTCTCTCTCTCTCACATCACACTCACACTCACGCTCCCGCCCCTCCCCCCCCCACCCCCCTCCCCACCCGCGTAGTCTACCTTTCCATGACAAACAGATTGGTTAGCCCTTGTGGAACTCTCCCGCCGGCGGCAAAAGCAGTCTTGGTTTGTCACGCTGTCAGCCGAAAAGACCGGTGACTCCTCTCCATCACAAGTTGGGGGGGGGGGGGCCCCCCCACCCCTGTAAAAAGGAGGGGACGCCCGCCCAGTGTTCTTTGCAGGGGTCTGAAGATCTCAGAGCCCCAGAACTTTGCTTTCTCTCAGTGGCATGACTGCCTGGCCTCTCTGCGAACACGGTGGGAGGCGATCCATCAGCTGGAGAGTCCTCCCAGGCTGCGGGGCTTTCAATGACAGGGAACGGGCCCCATGTCCCAACGGGTCCCCGCCCTGCCCTGCCAGCCTTTCCTGGCACCGTCTGAAGTTTCATGTCGAGGTTGTCAGTCTGTGGTGGAAATCGGATGATAAATTCATGCGTCGTGATTTCTCCACAGCCAGGCTTGGGATGTGGTGTTTTGTAGCTTGTGACAATTTGACTTCTCCCAGCCAGGCTGGATGTGGTGGGTTTTTTGTAGCTTTGGACCATGTGACTTCTCCACAGCCAGCTGGGATTTGGTGGGTGTGTAGACTTAGAGACGGCGGTTCTGCTGGCCTGACTGTTCACGATTCGTCACCCCACCTCCTCTTTCATGGACACCAATCCCTTCTCTCACTCTCCCCTCCCCGCCTTATTTTTCCCTACTCCCTCCCCGTCATATTATCCCCCCCCCCCTCTGTGTTTATTTTGTCTCTTCATCTGTACAATATATGAAATTCAGTGAGCATTTCATGTTAGTTATTTCTGTCCATGACACTAAAGAATAATGTAGGTTGGGTAAGAACACTGCGAGGTGAAGAAAAAGAGCCTTTAACTGCACCTGAAGGATTAGTAGACAGTGTACAATGAGAGTAAAAAAAAAAGAAAAAAGAAAAAAGAGAGAGAATACAAACTGGAACATAAAACGCTTAATGATTAATCACCTAAACCAATTACGAAGGAGTACACTATACTACTTGAACAGCACACCATTAGAAAAATAACAAATACCAGCAAAATAAACAACAGAAAACAGAGAGAGAGAGAGAGAGGAGAGAAGGGGGAGAGAGAAGAGAGAGAGAGAGAGAGGAAAGAGGGGGGGGGGGGGGGTGGGGGGGGGGGGCCGGATGGGACGGGAACCCGGATGACAACTTTCCGTCGGCACGTCAACTGTGACGTGGTCATTTCTGTCAACGCTCGCAGACCTTGTCAGCCCCCACTCCTGTGAGTGAGAATGGCATGCGTTCGTGATTGCAGCCCATCCCCTCTCCTGTGAGGTAATGGCTGGCTGTCGTCGTGTTTGTCCCTGCATTATGAAACGATCGATGTGACAGGACGGAGTGCATCAGCAGTAATGACTCGGCATGCAGAAGACGATGGCTTCAGCATCGTCCCCTACCTTGTGTTCAAAGACTTAGATGATTTTCGTTTGGATCATGGATGGAGATATTGAGAGAGAGGAGATCAGAGAGAGAGAGAGAGAGAGGAGAGAGAGAGAAGAGAAAAAAGAGAGAGATTATACACGTTTTCGTTTCGTTCAGGTGTGTTTTCTTCTATGAAATCATGTTAGTAAGACTTCCACGTATCGAAAAGTTTTGCTGCTTGATACTCGCTCCAAATCAGATATAGACGGTCTTTTCAAAAATTGTAATTTAAAATCGTAATTAAGATCAAATCTGACTTATAGAAAGACCAAATTAAAAAGATTCTCATTCATTGTAAGAGACCAAAAAAACATATTATCATGATTAAATTAAACTTAAAAACAAAACAAAACACTGCCACCCATTGAAAAATTAAAGACACCCCACCCCCCCCCCGCCACACACACACACACAAACACACACACCCACACACACACACACACACACACACACACACACATACATAACACACACACACAAAAACACACTCACAACTTAATGTGGACTTTGGTTCGCTGGCCAAAAAGAATAATGAAAAGGAACACCTAGTCACAGCGCCAAGGCACTCTATTTCTCACACCATCAGTTTCCATCAACTCAACGTCAAATTAATGAATGTGTAAATATACAATCATTCTCTTTCAGGTCCACCAAGGATGTGCAATGGAACAGTTGCTGATCGTCGTTCAAAAATACATAGTTGCATGAAAAAACAGACCTAAGCACGACAACAACACACAACACACACACACACACACACACACACACACACACACACACACGACACACACACATCACACACACACACACACTACACACAAAACAGGACCAATAGACCTTAGACCTATCTGTCTATCTGTCCGTCTGTCTGTATGTCTGTCGGTCTGACTCCCCCCCACACCCTCTCACCTTCCCTCCATCCGGCTGTCCCATCCAACTATGTATGTATACGGGATGTGCTTATGTAAGTGTGTAAGATAAGAATGTAAGTATGTATGTATGTATGTAAGTATGAATGAATGTATGTATGTATCCATCCATCAATCTATCTATCTGTCCATCTATCTATCTATCTATCTATCTATCTATCTATCTATCTATCTATCTATCTATCTATCTATCTATCTATCTATCAAACACACACATACAAGTACACACACACACACACACACAACACACACACACACACACACACACACACACACACACACCCCCCCGACACAGATATACATATATATGTATTCATACATATGTATGTACACACATATATCTGCACTTGTCTTCCCCTTCTACTAAATTGTTTAAAAAAAATTGTATACATATATATATACATATATATATATATATATATATATATATATATATATATATTATATATATATATATATATAATATATATATATATATATATATATAAAGAGAGAGAGAGAGAGAGAGAGAGGAGAGAGAGAGAGAGAGAGAGAGAGAGAGAGAGAGCACTTCACCCGGCAGTGGACCGACCAACAGTATCAACGGTTTCTGTCCAAACGGTCCACATCCTAATCAAGCACCGGCAGCTTGGAGCCAGCACAATTCCCAGCTGGGAGCTGAAGCCCCGTTCTGATGTGGATGACGACATCAATCAACAGTCGGCTAGTTCTGAACAGTAGTTAGTCCCATCTTAGTCCCCCCGCCCCCCCCCCCCCTCCCCCTCCCTACTTGCTAGTCTTCCCCCTCCACTCCCCACACTACCCTTCCTCTCTCATCTCACAATCTCTCTCCTTTGCTGTCAAACGTAAATTTTTCTTTCCGTTTTATGACATTTTGTTCTGGTGAAATTCGCTATCCTCTTTTCTTCCTTCAAAATCAACCCTATCTGCCTACCCTTCTCCATCTGCCTACCCTTCTCCATCTGCCTACCCTTCTCCATCTGCCTATCTGCCTACCCTTCTCCATCTGCCTACCCTTCTCCATCTGCCTACCCTTCTCCATCTGCCTACCCTTCTCCATCTGCCTACCCTTCTCCATCTGCCTATCTGCCTACCCTTCTCCATCTGCCTACCCTTCTCCATCTGCCTATCTGCCTACCCTTCTCCATCTGCCTACCCTTCTCCATCTGCCTACCCTTCTCCATCTGCCTACCCTTCTCCATCTGCCTACCCTTCTCCATCTGCCTATCTGCCTACCCTTCTCCATCTGCCTACCCTTCTCCATCTGCCTACCCTTCTCCATCTGCCTACCCTTCTCCATCTGCCTATCTGCCTACCCTTCTCCATCTGCCTACCCTTCTCCATCTGCCTACCCTTCTCCATCTGCCTACCCTTCTCCATCTGCCTACCCTTCTCCATCTGCCTACCATTCTCCATCTTCCTACCCTTCTCCATCTGCTTACCATTCTCCATCTTCCTACACTTCTCTTGGTTTTGTTTTGCATCGCTTTCTTTTCAATGGACTTGGTTTGATTTTTTGGGCCTTTTCTCGCTTTTTTCTTTGATTGGTAAATTTTTTGCTTCGCTTTGTGCACATTTCCTTCGACTGCTCCCACCACCATGACTTCCATAAGACATTCCCTTGACTGGCGTTTTATTTGCCCCTATTTCTTTTAATTAGTTTTTTTGAGGGCATTTTGGTTTTGCCTCACTTAAAATGGCTTTGACAGGCTTTAATCCTTCCCATTCCTGGGCTAGATGAATCTTTCGTTTTGATTTTATCCAACGTTTCTGTGGTTTGGGATTCATGGATTCCTCATTCTTTGTTTTTTGTTTTGTTTTTGATTTGACCCCACTTTATTGAGGGTTTAGGTTCATAGCTTAGCTACCTTTGCCTTTGATGGCTTTGGCGGTTTTTTTAGCATGGAGTTTGGGGGGGGGGGGGGGGAAGTGAGTAAGTAGGGGTGAAGGTGATTTTGCACACTTTTTGTTAATTGGTTTTGGCTGTCCACTTTTTTCCCCACCTTCCCCTAAAATAAAAATGTTGACGTAGGTTCCAATACTTTCATTTCCTTTTTGTCCCTCTTTCTTTCAATCCACTTTGATTCTTTTTGCCCAAGTTTTTTTTTTTGACTGTTTTTTTAAATCAATGTTCACTTGAATGGCTTTGATTTTTCTCTTGACATTAGCATGTTTTTTGTTTTCTTAAGTGGGGCTTTTTTTTAACCCCACTTTCCTGTGAGTCGTTTTGTCTAACAAAAAACTTGTGTTGATCTGCATTCTCTTGACTCTATTCTGTTTTCCTTTCTTCAAACTGCCCCACTTACCCTTTTGCTGTTTGTACATTTATTTCCAACCTCCTTTTTCTTTTAGGTATCCTTCTGGTTTGCCTCTCTCCCTCCTGTCCTTCCCTACACACACACACACACACACACACACACACACACACACACACACACACACACACACACACACACACACACAATGGACACACACACACACACACACACACACACACACACACACACACACACACACACACACACACACACATGGACACACACACACACACACACACACACACACACACACACACACACACACACACACACACACACACACACACACATCTTAGTTCGACAGTCTCTACTCTTCACTAATCGGGCTACATTTTGCTTTCGTTTTATGTCTTTCCCATGATATGCAACCCAAATATCACAGACACAATTTGTGGTGACAGTCAAGCTATACAATACAATACAACACAGTACAGTGTGATACAATACAATACAATGCATTGCTGATCAATGCAATACTGCATAGTAAATACACACAAAAACAGTAAAATACTGTACAATACTGTATAGCACACTACTATAAATACAGCAAAACACA
>CM031611.1:3799156-3816888 GCA_018398815.1 Conus ventricosus
CTTTGACGTGAACACCCCCCCCCCGCACCCGCACGGAACAACCGAAACGGAACCCACACCTATTAACATCGGCGGGGCAAACCAAAACCATCCGAGACAGCGCAACACCTCGAAACAATTGTAGATATTTTTAAGATTCCTATTTTAACTTATTTTAACTAATGTTGCTCCCCAAGGGGTTGACCACTTAAAAAATTGTTTTAGGCATTTAAATATACGGGATCTATATATATATATATAATATATAATATATATATATATAAAATATATATATATATATATATATATATATATATTTTTATATATATAATATATATTGTATTATACTCTCTCATGAGAGAGTAAATACATATACATATATTATATATATATATATATATATATAAATATATATATATATGGAGAGAGAGAGAGAGAGAGAGAGAGAGAGAGGGTGGGGGTGGGGGGGGGGGGGGGGGGGGGGTCGAAGCACAGGTAATACAGGAAGCACAGTCAGTATCCATATCGCTTAGTGGGTTTCTCTTCACAGTGAAGCTTCTGCGTGCTATCTAACAACCCTCGGAACTCTCTCTTTCGGCTGGCCCCTCGATTTCCTGGTGCAGGTCATTCTCATCGCACCACCTTGCCACCTGTCACACTGACCACAACCCTGCTAACCCCTTTACAGCTGACACACTGACCACAACCCTGCTAACCCCTTTACAGCTGACACACTGACCACAACCCTGCTAACCCCCTTTACAGCTGACACACTGACCACAACCCTGCTAACCCCCCTTTACAGCTGACACACTGACCACAACCCTGCTAACCCCTTTAACAGCTGACACACTGACCCACAACCCAGCTAACCCCCCTTTACAGCTGACACACTGACCACAACCCTGCTAACCCCTTTAAAAGCTGACACACTGACCACAACCCTGCTAAACCCCTTTACAGCTGACACACTGACCACAACCCTGCTAACCCCCTTTACAGCTGACAGGTGACCATCGACGGCGAGGTCTCGTGATCATGACCGCGCCACTTGAATCACGCGGCCATCATGTCATAAAGACTGTCCGCTCTCTGACACTGGAAAACTGTTAGACGTCAGAAGAAGAAGAAGAAAAGAAAAGAGAGAGAGAGAGAGAGAGAGAGAGAGAGAGAGAGAGAGAAGAGAGAGAGAGAAGAAAAAAGAAAAAGAAAATATTGAGGGAATAAACAATTTTCATTCCTCCAAGGGGAAAGCGATGTTTAATGATTACCCTTGTGAAGACTTCACACAATTTGGGACAGCAAAAAAACACAAATACGGGCGAAACAAAATGAAAGTGAAGCAACCTAGTTCTACTACTTCATTTTCCCATCGTTTAAAATCCACTTCACTTCAAATAAACTCAAAACGTTGTCGTTAAGGTAAAGGGGCGAAAGTGAATTTTTTGCAACAGCCTGCTGCTTTTTTTCTCTCACATGAAACCGTTTCCGTACTTTTCTGTTTGGGCCCCCATTCATTGGCTCAATTCACATTTTCGATTCGGGAACAAAAACCCCCAAATGAATGCCCGGGCGCCGCGCCTCAGCGCAAGGAAGTTTACAAATCGTTGAAACGATGAAGTTATTAAAAAAAAATTAAAGACCCCCCCCCCCCCCCATGATCTAATGACCAATTTTAACGAGCTTTTAGTTTTTACCTAGGGGCGTGGCATTTTATATAAGGGCCTCGCATCCCCCCCTAGTTTGACGTATATACAAAAAAATGTAACATAAAAAAACAAAGGAAAACTTAAGCACCCCGGGGTGCCCCCATTCAGATTTTTTTGCATTCAGCTTCATCTTAAAAACAAAGAGGAAAATCTTCAAGGGGGGGGGTCAGACAGGGAATCTTGTCTAATCATGCCCGCCATATTTTTGTCCCCCACTGCACTTTTTCCAGTGGGTTTTCGATTGGTCTGTTGTCTTCCGTCACACTCCCCCCTTTTCGGGAAAAAAAATCAGCTGTGGTAATGGCCAGGCTCGGACCCCACCATGAAAAACTTGAATGTTTGGACGAACTTCTCCACCCGAGGTGTATATATCAATATCCTAATAAAAAAAAAAAACATTAAAAAGAGACCTTTTTACACAATCTGGGTTTAAAATCCAGTTCTTTCCGTAAAACCCATCGCCCAAAAACCTAGAAAAATTTTATCTTAAAGGGGCAAAAGGGCAAAAAAGAGATCTCTTGCACATATTTCCCATTATTTTTGCCCCCAAAGCACCAAAAATAAACACAAAACTGGCGTAAACCCCGCACAAGTCAAACTCCAAAGCATGCAATTCGAAAAATAAAATTTTTGCCTTTGGCCTTAAAGAAAAAAACCGCTCTTTTTTGAATCCAACGTTCAGGTATAAAATAATGGAGGGGGGAAGCGGTTGAAGCAATGCGGGCTTTTCCCCCTTTTTTTTCTGTTCTTTTCTCTCACTATAAATAACGAGGGGGGGGGAACGGGGTAAAGCAGAGCTGGACATGTCCATTTTTTCATTTTCTTTTCTCTCACATAACAAACTGGGGGGAGGGAAGCGGGTTAAACAGATGCGGGGACTATTCCATGCTTTCAGTTCTTTTCTCTCACTATAGCATAAGGAGGGGGGGAACGGTTGAAGAAATCTGGACTATGTCCTATGTTTTTCAGTTATTTTCTCTCACAATAGACAAAACTGAGGGTTTTTTTCTGTACAACTTGACCGATTGATTATTCTGAATAGGGGTTCAGGATTGGGTTGAGCACAAAACCTTTCTTGCGATCGATAAAACTCTTTCCCTTTACACAGATCGTCATCACACATCGCATGATTACATCCCCCCCTTTCTTCTCTCTTGGGGGGGGATCAGGGTTTTTCATCATTTTGAATTTTAGGATTATATATCTTAAACCCTACTATTACATTCTGACCTTGGAATACATCTAACCGGCAACGAATACACATTTTTTTCCTTTGTGTGTAACGTGTGTATTGTGCAAGCACCCTCAAACACAGATGCCAACTCTTTAACGAAAGAGGACTTGGTTGAAAGGGGGTTTTGCGGGGGCATTCATGATTCCGAACGCCTCGGTCGAAGCCTCGGCAGAAAACAAACGGGCATCAAATCAAATGGCCAAGGGACACATCAACACATTGACAGGAAGACAACTGGCCAGAGTGAACATCAATCATTGACAGGAAATCAACTGGCCAAGTGACACACAACACACTACAGGAAAAAACACACTGGGCCCAAAGGGGCACATCATTATCATTGACAGGAAAAATCAACGGCCAGAGGGAACCCCCATTATCATTGACATGGGGATCAACGCCAGAGGGACACATCACGTCATTGACAGAAATCAACTGGGCCCGAGGACACATCAACTCATTGACTCAAAACAACTGCCAGGGGACACCAACGTCATTTACAGCAAGACAACGGCCAAGGGACCAGCAACGTATTGACACGGAGGATCAACTGGGGCCCAAGGGGGACTCAAAGTCATTTACATGGAAGATCAACTGGCCAGAGGGACACAGCACGTCATTGACATGGGAAAATCAACGGGCCAGGGACACATCAACGTCATTGGGCATGCAAGATCAACGGGCCCGAGTGACCATCAAATCACGACTTGGAAATCAACTGGCCAGAGGAAAAACAACGTCATTGACTGGAAGACACTGGCCAAGGGGGCCACCATTTTCATTGCATGGAAGACAAATGCCAAGGCACATCAACATCATTTACTGGAAGTCAAATTTCCCGAGGGACACATATTTTTCATTTACATGAAGATCAACTGGCCAAGGGACACATCACCCTCAATTTTTTTTTTCAGGAAGATCAACGGCCAAGGGGCACTCATTATCTTTACATGGAAAATCAACTGGCCAGAGTGACACACAACTCATTTACAGGGAAAATCACTGGGCCAAAAAGGGGCAATCACTCATTGACATGGAAGATCAACTGGCAGGTACCATCAAAAACACACATGGAAATCAACTGGGGCCCGAGGGGCACAGCACGTCATTGACACGGAGGATCAACGGCCAAGGGGCACATCAACGTCTTGACAGGGGGATCAACTGGCCAAAGGGCACATCAACATCAGACCGGAGGATCAACTTGGCCCCGAGGGGCCCCATCACATCATTGACACGGAGGGTCAACCTGGCCAGAGGGACACATCAACTCAGACACGGAGGACAACGGCCAGAGGGACACATCAACACATTGACACGGGGATCAACTGCCGAGGGACACACAACGTCATTTACATGGGAAAACAACTTGCCAGGGGACCACAACGCATTGACAGGAAATCAACCGGCCCAAGGGGCACATCAAAGCATTGACACGGAGATCAACGGGCCAAGGACACGCAACGTCATTGACAGGGAAATCAACTGCCCCGAGGGGCACATAACCATTGACATCAAATCAACTGCCAGAGGGGCCATCAACGTCTTGACAGGGAAATCAACTGGCCAAGGGACACTCAACTCATGACACGGGGGGATCAACTGGCCAAGGAACCCCCCAAATCACGACAGGAAAAACAACTGCCCGAGGGACACTCAAAGTCATTGCACGGAAGATAACTGGCCAAGGACACTCAACGTCAAATGACACGGAGGGGCAACGGGGCCCAAAGGGACACATCAAGCATTGACATCAAACAACTGCCAGAGGGACCCATCACGTCATTTACATCAAGATCAACTGGCCAGAGGGACACCCAAAGTCATTGCATGGAAGATCAACTGCCAGAGGGGCACATCAACTCATTGACAGGAAATCAACTGGCCAGGGACCCTCAACGTCATTGAATCAAATCAACTGGCCAGAGGGGCACATCAACCATTGACCGAGGATCAACTGGCCAGGACACTCAACGTCATTGACACGGAGGATCAACTGGCCCGAGGGGCACATCAACGCATTGACACGGAAATCAACTGGCCAGAGGGGCACACAAAGTCATTGACACGGAAAAAAATTTTAAATGGCCAAGGACACACAAGTATTGGGACGGAAGAAACCGGCCAAGGGACACATAACGCATTGACACGGAAGATCAACTGGCAGAGGACACATCAACGTCACTACATGGAAAACAACGGCCAAGGGACACAAAACGTCACTGGGAAAAACCAAAGGATTTCTGGGTAACAGGACCGTCCCTCTTTTTTCTTTTTTCTGTTTGAAATTTTGTACCGTGGTGGGTGTTGGGGGTGTGTGTGGTTTTGGGGGGTGTTGGTGTGTGTTGTGGTGGTTGGTGTTGGTGTGGGGGGGAGAGGAGGAGAGAGAGAGAAGAAGAGAGAGAGAGAGACAGAGACAGAGAGACGAAACAAGACAGAGAGACAAGAGAGACAAGACAGAGACACAAAGGAGAGTGGGTACACGTAAGCTTCTCCCTCACACGTGCGAGCGCACACCAGTCGTCCCCTTTTTTTCCAGTCTATTCCCTTTTTCGACGCCTCCAACGCCGGGGCCACGGGTGAATCTCCTTTCATCCTCCTCCCCCCCTTTCCTCCCCCTTTCCCCCCCCCCCCCCCCCCCTCTCTTTTCCCCTTTCCTCCCTTTTTTTCCTCAAACACCAACATTTTCTCAGTTCCCGAACACGATTACCACAACCCACAACAGTTTTCAACAGACGCGCGCGCGAAGTTTACTTTCCCCTTGACAACCCAAAGGAGAGTTCGTAGAAGGGGGGGGGGGAGGGGAGGTGGGGAAGGGTAGGGGGGGGTAAGGAAACAGGGGGCAGCGGGGGTGGGGTGGGGGTTGGGGGGGGGAGTGGGGTACTCGAAAACATCGAGCAAACACCCGAAGCAACAAAGGGGGCCCCAACTGCATTTAAATGGTGGGTTTGCTTGGGTTGGGAGGGGCCCAGACCCGGAGCTTTTTCCGGGCCCGCTGGGGGAGGCAGCGCTCAAAGTACTGGCTTAAGTGCCCAGGCAGACACTAACCAGCCTCAAAGAGGAATAATACCATTCATTGCTCATTTACGGCAACAACAACAAGGCGGGTGGTTGAGGGGGGGGTGGGGGTTGTCTGGGTGGGGTTTGGGTTGGGGGGGAAGGAAGGAAATTTGGGGGACGGGGGGGGGGGGGGGGGGGGGGGGGTTGTAGTGGGGGGGGGGGGGAACAAAGGGGGAAAGCGTACGGAGGGTGGGGGACTGGACTTTTGGGGTCGGTCCCGGGGGGTTTTTGGGGCCCCAACTTTTTTTGTTCCCCGGGGAAAAAAAACGTTACTGGGGAAGGGGTGGGAGTCGGTAAAATTTTTTGGTTTGGTCGAGCCATACACCATGCAGGGGCCCCTCAGTCCAGGGGGAGAAGCCGGTTTTTAATGAAGGGGAAACAGTCGTAGGGGAGAAACCCTGATCTGAAAAAGGGGAAAAAAAACAATGAATAAGACGCGTATGCAGCACAAACCCGTTCAAAAAAAGACACACCTACGATAAAATTAGTAAACCACTTATCCCCTTCAAGAAAACGTAGAAACATTCAATCAATTCGTGTTTTTTATACCCAACGAACAGAGGGGCTAATCGGCTTAAACCTCCAAAGTCAATTCTTAACACCACAAAAAAAGGGTTTTCAATTTGTAGGTCTGATGGAAAATGTTTATCTCCTTCAGGACCTAAAAATGACATCTGACAGAATATCTCTTGACAAAGCTTTTCCCAGGAAAAAACAGGTAGTATTACCTTTTTTTTTCAAAGGATAGCAACCATTTTCTCAGCTAAATAGGGAGAACAGTTATTAAAGACGTATGTAGCTATTTCTCAGCTAAATAGGGAGAACAGTTATTAAAGACGTATGTAGCTATTTCTCAGCTAAATAGGGAGAACAGTTATTGAAGACGTATGTAGCTATTTCTCAGCTAAATAGGAGAACAGTTATTAAAGACGTATGTAGCTAGTAAGCTTCGGGGGAGTTAGCAAATTCTAATTCAAATTGTGTTTGAACCTGGGATATGTTGCTTTCTGCTTGATGATGTAACCACTGGACCAGTGTTAGATACGAGAACTGAGCAGACGTACATCTTTATATCCCACACTGACATTGGAAAAAACCTTGTGGTCAGATGTAAATACTGAAGTCGTTACCTCTGACATATTCATCTGAACACCATAAGAAAGGAAAGGAGGGGGAGGAGAAGGAGTGGAGGATAGGAGAAAAAGGAGGGGGGGGGGGGGGGGGGGTATTCTGGAGTGCTACACCGCAAAGGGGTAGCTCTGAGTTAGTTGAAGACTGGCGAAGGCCCTTCTCACCGCCCCCCCCCCCCCCCCATGCTTCGTCCACCGTCTCCTTCCCTATCGCCTGCACGGCACAAGAAAATGATGCCTCCATCATGGCTGGCGGTGTCATCTCCTGTAGATTTGTACTCTATCAGCCAGACAACCTCTGGCGTTCGTTTTACAGACTTCTTCCAGACTCCCCTCGGGCGCTCCATTGACTCTGAACTTCATTGGCTTTCTGTCAGGCAAGAACTGTAATTCACGCCAATCACAGCTGTTGTCATCAGTCTGATAGCTCACCTTGTTTCCACTGAGACGTGACGTCACAGCAATTGATGGCAGAGGACTGAGAGTTTGACCAAAATGGCCTCTACTTAGCGCTGTCCATGCCTGTTGGGCTCTAACAAAATGGCCTCTATTTAGCGCTGTCCATACCTGTTGGTTATCACAAAATGGCCTCTACTTAGCGCTGTCCATACCTGTTGGGTTCTAACAAAATGGCCTCTACTTAGCGCTGTTCATGCCGATTGGGTTATCACAAAATGGCCTCTACTTAGCGCTGTTCATGCCGATTGGGTTCTCACAAAATGCCCTCTACTTAGCGCTGTCCATGCCGATTGGGTTCTCACAAAATGGCCTCTACTTAGCGCTGTTCATGCCTGTTGGGTTCTCACAAAATGGCCTCTACTTAGCGCTGTCATGCCTGTTGGGTTCTCACAAAATGGCCTCTACTTAGCGCTGTTCATGCCTGTTGGAAAATGGCCTCTACTTTAGCGCTGTTCATGCCTGTTGGGTTCTCACAAAATGGCCTCTACTTAGCGCTGTTCATACCTGTTGGGTTCTAACAAAATGGCCTCTACTTAGCGCTGTCCATACCTGTTGGGTTCTCACAAAATGGCCTCTACTAGCGCTGTTCATGCCTGTTGGGTTCTCACAAAATGGCCTCTACTTAGCGCTGTCCATGCCTGTTGGGTTCCCAAAAATGGCCTCTACTTAGCGCTGTTCATACCTGTTGGGTTCTCACAAAATGGCCTCTACTTAGCGCTGTCCATGCCTGTTGGGTTCTCACAAAATGGCCTCTACTTAACGCTGTTCATACCTGTTGGGATCTAACAAAATGGCCTCTACTTAGCGCTGTCCATACCTGTTGGGTTCTAACAAAATTGCCTCTACCTAGCGCTGTCCATACCTATTGGGTTCTAACAAAATGGCCTCTACTTAGCGCTGTTCATGCCTGTTGGGTTCTCACAAAATGGCCTCTACTTAGCGCTGTTCATGCCTGTTGGGTTCTCACAAAATGGCCTCTACTTAGCGCTGTCCATGCCTGTTGGGTTCTCACAAAATGGCCTCTACTTAGCGCTGTCCATGCCTGTTGGGTTCTCACAAAATGGCCTCTACTTAGCGCTGTTCATACCTGTTGGGTTCTCACAAAATGGCCTCTACTTACGCTGTTCATACCTGTTGGGATCTCACAAAATGGCCTCTACTTAGCGCTGTCCATACCTGTTGGGTTCTAACAAATGGCCTCTACTTAGCGCTGTCCATACCTGTTGGGTTCTAACAAAATGGCCTCTACTTAGCGCTGTCCATACCTGTTGGGTTCTAACAAAAGGCCTCTACTTAGCGCTGTTCATACCTGTTGGGTTCTCACAAAATGGCCTCTACTTAGCGCTGTCCATTTCCTGTTGGGTTCCCACAAAATGGCCTCTACTTAGCGCTGTCCATGCCTGTTGGGTTCTCACAAAATGGCCTCTACTTAGCGCTGTGCATACCTGTTGGGTTCTAACAAAATGGCCTCTACTTAGCGCTGTCCATACCTGTTGGGTTCTAACAAAATGGCCTCTACTTAGCGCTGTCCATACCTGTTGGGTTCTCACAAAATGGCCTCTACTTAGCGCTGTTCATGCCTGTTGGGTTCTAACAAAATGACCTCTACTTAGCGCTGTCCATACCTGTTGGGTTATCACAAATTGGCCTCTACTTAGCGCTGTCCATACCTGTTGGGTTCTCACAAAATGGCCTCTACTTAGCGCTGTCCATACCTGTTGGGTTCTAACAAAATGGCCTCTACTTAGCGCTGTCCATGCCTGTTGGGTTCTAACAAAATGGCCTCTACTTAGCGCTGTCCATACCTGTTGGGTTCTAACAAAATGGCCTCTACTTAGCGCTGTCCATGCCTGTTGGGTTCTAACAAAATGGCCTCTACTTAGCGCTGTCCATACCTGTTGGGTTTCTAACAAAATGGCCTCTACTTAGCGCTGTCCATGCCTGTTGGGTTCTAACAAAATGGCCTCTACTTAGCGCTGTCCATGCCTGTTGGGTTCTCACATAGGATTTTGAGTTTCTTAGACAAGCACTGAAAGAAGAGAACTTCAGCTCCATCACACTGGGACGAGTTGAAAAGATTTTGAACTTCAGCTCCATCACACTGGGACGAGTTGAAAAGATTTTGAACTTCAGCTCCATCACACTGGGACGAGTTGAAAAGATTTTGAACTTCAGCTCCATCACACTGGGACGAGTTGAAAAGATTTTGAACTTCAGCTCCATCACACTGGGACGAGTTGAAAAGATTTTGAACTTCAGCTCCATCATACTGGGACGAGTTGAAAAGATTTTGAACTTCAGCTCCATCATACTGGGACGAGTTGAAAAGATTTTGAACTTCAGCTCCATCACACTGGGACGAGTTGAAAAGATTTTGAACTTCAGCTCCATCACACTGGGACGAGTTGAAAAGATTTTGAACTTCAGCTCCATCACACTGGGACGAGTTGAAAATATTTTGAACTTCAGCTCCATCACACTGGGACGAGTTGAAAAGATTTTGAACTTCAGCTCCATCATACTGGGACGAGTTGAAAAGATTTTGAACTCAGCTCCATCATACTGGGACGAGTTGAAAAGATTTTGAACTTCAGCTCCATCATACTGGGACGAGTTGAAAAGATTTTGAACTTCAGCTCCATCATACTGGGACGAGTTGAAAAGATTTTGAACTTCAGCTCCATCATACTGGGACGAGTTGAAAAGATTTTGCTTACTTCAGCTCCATCATACTGGGACGAGTTGAAAAGATTTTGCTTTTACAAAGCAAACTTCCGAAAAGTTATAGGAGGACTTCGAAATATACATGCGTACGAGTTAGAGTTACACTGGGGAATACGTTTGACCGTTACTTCAATGTTGTTACCTGAATAGTGGCTGAAAAGAAAGAGGAGAAACCCACTTGGTTGTCCTTCAGATTTCACGTCGTTGCAACAGATGAAACACTGACCCCCAGTGTGACCGTGAAGTGAAGTATGAAACACTGACCCCCAGTTTGACCGTGCAGTGAAGTATGAAACACTGACCCCCAGTTTGACCGTGAAGTGAAGTATGAAACACTGACCCCCAGTGTGACCGTGAAGTGAAGTATGAAACACTGACCCCAGTGTGACCGTGAAGTGAAGTATGAAATACTGACCCCCAGTTTGACCGTGAAGTGAAGTATGAAACACTGACCCCCAGTTTGACCGTGAAGTGAAGTATGAAACACTGACCCCCAGTTTGACCGTGAAGTGAAGTATGAAACACTGACCCCCAGTTTGACCGTGAAGTGAAGTATGAAACACTGACCCCCAGTGTGACTGTGAAGTGAAGTATGAAACACTGACCCCCAGTGTGACCGTGAAGTGAAGCACTGTGCTCTATGCCCTAGGCATTTCACATTGTAACGAGCTTTGCGTTGGATCTTGTCCTTCGTAGTTAGTGTTATTAAAATAAACCCAACCAGAACAAACAAACAAACAAAAATCGCGCCCTCTCAGTTGGCGTAAGACCAAAATCAACTGACGAAAACCAGACAGATGCGGTTCATTATTAATGGCCTATATTTTAGACCTAGACCAGTGAAATGTTTACGATGTATTCCATCCACATTGTCACATGAACAAAATGGGTGGAAAAAGGCACGCCACTCGACAGCGAAGTTGTCAGTGATTCAGTGATGAAAGATATATTCCTAGCTTTACCCCTACGTACCCCAGCTCTCCCCCCCCCCCCCACACACACTTTTCATTTGATGTCTGCCCATAACAAGAACATGGTCACTCCCAAATGGCTGACGCTGCCAGCTTCGAAAGATTTCATGACATTAGGCAGCCATAGCCTTAACAACGACCTTAACATTTGCGTGTCTCCTTGACTCTCCAAACGACTTCACTGGTGCGTGTCTCCTTGACTCTCCAAACGACTTCACTGGTGCGCCGTCAAACAAACATTATAAATCAAATCACTCAAAAAGGTTTTCCGTCTGAATCGGCTCTTGTTCTAACTGAACCATGGAGTTCTGCACCTGTTTTAATTGAACCATGGAGTTCTGCACTTGTTCTAACTGAACCATGGAGTTCTGCACTTGTTCTAACTGAACCATGGGGTTCTGCACTTGTTTTAATTGAACTATGGAGTTCTTGTGAAAAAAACAGCTAACTGCTTATTCTTCACCCAACGTTAAACATATGCTGCCTTCCTTCCTTATCCTATAAAACATTATTCCCCTCTGTCTACCCATCCCTCCTGTTTACGCCCACTTCCACTTTTAACCGTCTGCACGCGACAAGAAAATGACCACTTCAAAATGGCTGACATTGTCCCCTTCCATGCAAAGGTACCATGCGAGTCCGCCCTCCCAAACAATGCCACCACGCTAGTCCTCTAATGTCCAGCCCTTACCTCACTATCGATGCGACATTTGGAACAAAACACCTCAATTGAAACAAATCATAGGCTGTCTCGGTCGGCGGTCCTCCAAGTCACTTTGTGTCTACTCAGACAAGATGGTCGATGGGGTCACGAGTCGGACGACATTCAATGAACAGCAGATTCTCCCTAGGCGATGGCCACCTGCTGTTCCTGCGACTATATCATCAGCAGGCATTCTGTTTCATGCTGACGTTTCTAGAAGATACGAAATGACTTATGGATCGTACGTTTTCCCTGTGGAAATTCCGTGCTGTCTCCAATCTGTGGTTTTGTACCGGGAAGGGGATGTCGATTTCTTAATTTCGCTCGTTAAGGACTTCACGCAGGAAAGAAAAAAGCAACAACAAAAAAACAAACAAAGTGTCTTTAGTCTGATCTCTGTCACGCAAAAACAAAACAAAACAAAACAAACAAACAGACAAGTTTGTTGCAATGTGAGGCAACTACTGGCGGAAATATAAACAAAATTTTAAAACTATTTATAATGACTCCACCAAACAACGTGGACAAACAAATCACAAGACAAAACACGACGCGTTTCGACCGCTTAGGTCTTCTTCAGGCAAGACAAACACCACTCAGGACAACGAAAATGAACGAGCAATCACTTGTCTTTGTGGAATTCGGCGCAAGATGGGCGTTTTCATTCAAGATATTCCAAACCTGACTTTGATCATGATATACTTCAAGTGTCCGTCCATTTCTTAATTTGAATAAAGGTTTGAATCATGAAGATTGCAAAAATCTCTATAGAAATCAACCTCTCATCATGTTGCACATGGTCTGACCATTTTACCAAGTGCAGTCAACCAATCGTTGACGAAAACAACGTAAAAACTACTTAGCATTTCTACCACCTTGATTAAACCATACAAAACTGAAACCACATTCAAAAAGACAAATGAATATTTTACCAACCCAATTGTTTTCTCCTCTAGTATTGAGACCATACAATATGTTATAAGCTTTCCGTGGTAATCTATGCTCTTCCATATGAAGTAAATTCAGCCAGTAGCGAATGCATTTAACTGCTGAGACTCTCTCTCTTTTCTCTCTCTGTCTCTGTCTCTGTCTGTCGGTCTGTATACATCTCTCTCTCTCTCTCTCTCTCTCTCTCTCTCTCTCTCTCTGTATATATAGATATGTGTGTGTGTGTGTGTGTGTGTGTGTGTGTGTGTGTGTGTGTGTGTGTGTGTGTGTGTGTGTGTGTTCAGATGGGTAATCTATTCGTCTCACTATAAATAAGATCATTATGTGTTCTCCTGTCCACACCCAAAAACCTTTTCAATGCGAACAGGTGCACAGATTTACACTATGAGAGAGAGAGAGAGAGAGAGAGAGAGAGAGAGAGAGAGAGAGAGAGAGAGAGAGAGAGAGGGAGTAACCATGACGTTGTGGTCAGAGTACCACATTTCAAAAGAATAAAAATTTAGTCACTGCTTCTCCTTGAAATGTTTGTCGTCCGATGCTTTAAAAAAAAAGATACGCTATTTTCATTTTTATAAGTATTCAGGGTACTGATTCAAGATTTCTTCCTCCGAACAGATAAAAGAAAACATTAAAAGCTATGAGACAGCTAGTGAATAAAACATTAAAAGCTATGAGACAGCTAGTGAATAAAACATTAAAAGCTATGAGACAGCTAGTGAATAAAACATTAAAAGCTATGAGACAGCTAGTGAATAAAACATTAAAAGCTATGAGACAGCTAGTGAATAAAACATTAAAAGCTATGAGACAGCTAGTGAATAAAACATTAAAAGCTATGAGACAGCTAGTGAATAAAACATTAAAAGCTATGAGACAGCTAGTGAATAAAACATTAAAAGCTATGAGACAGCTAGTGAATAAAACATTAAAAGCTATGAGACAGCTAGTGAATAAAACATTAAAAGCTATGAGACAGCTAGTGAATAATGTGAGAAAACATTAAAAGCTATGAGACAGCTAGTGAATAATGTGCGTTGAAGAAAGCATTAAAAGCTATGAGACAGCTAGTGAATAATGTGCGTTGATTACGAAAACCACTCACTGGGAATCAGGCACTTAGCTAAGCAGCAGCGAGGTTATCCATGATGTCATACATACAGACATCCTTGGGGAATCAGGCACTTAGATAAGCAGCAGCGAGGTTCGCCATGATGTCATACATACAGACATCCTTGTTGAATCAGGCACTTAGATAAGCAGCAGCGAGGTTATCCATGATGTCATACATACAGACATCCTTGGGGAATCAGGCACTTAGCTAAGCAGCAGCGAGGTTATCCATGTCATACATACAGACATCCTTGGGGAATCAAGCACTTAGATAAGCAGCAGCGAGGTTATCCATGATGTCATACATACAGACATCCTTGTTGAATCAGGCACTTAGATGAGCAGCAGCGAGGTTATCCATGATGTCATACATACAGACATCCTTGTTGAATCAGGCACTTAGATAAGCAGCAGCGAGGTTCGCCATGATGTCATACATACAGACATCCTTGTTGAAACAACATTTCAGATTGAATAGGATATTCGTAAGTTCTTTATGATCAGTAATATGAAGAGAAGAAGATTTGAAGTGTGAAAGTTTACAAAAGCACATGCACGAGCATTTCAATGGTTTTAAGCAGTCCTGACTCTCCGACTCTCAGCAAGGTGAGACATAACCAATATCAGATTGTATGGATGGATGGAAATCATGATTCCGAGTATGCTGACCAAATGAATGTTCACTTCTGTTTAATGTGTGGCTGTGATTGCATATATGGATGGAAATCATGATTCTGAGTATGCTGACCATATGAATGTTCACTTCTGTTTAGATGGATGGAAATCATGATTCTGAGTATGCTGACCAAATGAATGTTTAGTTCTGTATAGATGGATGGAAATCATGGTTTGGGCATGCTGACCAAATGAATGTTTAGTTCTGTATAGATGGATGGAAATCATGGTTCTGGGTATGCTGACCAAATGAATGTTTAGTTCTGTATAGATGGATGGAAATCATGATTCTGGGTATGCTGACCAAATGAATGTTTAGTTCTGTATAGATGGATGGAAATCATGATTCTGGGTATGCTGACCAATGAATGTTTAGTTCTGTATAGATGGATGGAAATCATGATTCTGGGTATGCTGACCAAATGAATGTTTAGTTCTGTATAGATGGATGGAAATCATGATTCTGGGTATGCTGACCAAATGAATGTTTAGTTCTGTATAGATGGATGGAAATCATGATTCTGGGTATGCTGACCAAATGAATGTTTAGTTCTGTATAGATGGATTGGAAATCATGATTCTGGGTATGCTGACCAAATGAATGTTTAGTTCTGTATAGATGGATGGAAATCATGATTCTGGGTATGCTGACCAAATGAATGTTTAGTTCTGTATAGATGGATGGAAATCATGATTCTGGGTATGCTGACCAAATGAATGTTTAGTTCTGTATAGATGGATGGAAATCATGATTCTGGGTATGCTGACCAAATGAATGTTTAGTTCTGTATAGATGGATGGAAATCATGATTCTGGGTATGCTGACCAAATGAATGTTTAGTTCTGTATAGATGGATGGAAATCATGATTCTGGGTATGCTGACCAAATGAATGTTTAGTTCTGTATAGATGGATGGAAATCATGATTCTGGGTATGCTGACCAAATGAATGTTTAGTTCTGTATAGATGGATGGAAATCATGATTCTGGGTATGCTGACAAATGAATGTTTAGTTCTGTATGATGGATGGAAATCATGATTCTGGGTATGCTGACAAATGAATGTTTAGTTCTGTATAGATGGATGGAAATCATGATTCTGGGTATGCTGACCAAATGAATGTTTAGTTCTGTATAGATGGATGAAATCATGATTCTGGGTATGCTGACCAAATGAATGTTAGTTCTGTATAGATGGATGGAAATCATGATTCTGGGTATGCTGACCAAATGAATGTTTAGTTCTGTATAGATGGATGGAAATCATGATTTGGGTATGCTGACCAAAATGAATGTTTAGTTCTGTATAGATGGATGGAATCATGATTCTGGGTATGCTGACCAAATGAATGTTTAGTTCGTATAGATGGATGGAAATCATGATTCTGGGTATGCTGACCAAATGAATGTTTAGTTTGTATAGATGGATGGAAATCATGATTCTGGGTATGCTGACCAAATGAATGTTTATTTCTGTATAGATGGATGGAAATCATGATTCTGGGTATGCTGACCAAATGAATGTTTGTTCTGTATAGATGGATGGAAATCATGATTCTGGTATGCTGACCAAATGAATGTTTAGTTCTGTATAGATGGATGGAAATCATGATTCTGGGTATGCTGACCAAATGAATGTTTAGTTCTGTATAGATGGATGGAAATCATGATTCTGGGTATGCTGACCAAATGAATGTTTATTTCTGTATAGATGGATGGAAATCATGATTCTGGGTATGCTGACCAAATGAATGTTCACTTCTGTTTAGTGTGTGGCTGTGGACTGAGTCCAATGCTGCTGCAATAGTGCGGAAGACGAAGCAGCTAAAAAAAAAATTAATTCTTCCGACCAGGAACACGAGCAGACTTCAATGGATTATAAATCAATACTAAGGCCAGGAAATCTAAGAGAATCAGTTTCTAACCAATGCTTCGTAAAATTTAAACCCAGGAAATTTACCATTATTTTTTTTGACGTTCCTGTCTCATTGAAACCAAATAGATTCGAATGTAGCGGGCAATAACGATAAAGTTCTAACCAGTCAAAAAGTCGATCAATATCTGCTTGCAGGTGATAAACACACGTATTGGTGTTCTGACCTTTGTTATAACATTATTGGCAAAATAATCACAATAGGAACAAAATCAGAGAAAGATCATTGGCATAAACCATGAACAGAATTGGACCTAGAACTAATCCTTGGGGTAGTCTGTATTTTAGTAGCAATGAAGAGGATGTTTAAGAAGCTTTTAGAATTGATTATCTTTTGCTATTAAAGAAGGCGACGAGCATTTCTCTGGATAAACCATACAACTTTAGACATCTTTGAAGAGTGTAATCAGTATTCTCAAAGGTTTTGGAAAAATCCGCAAATCATAAAAAAACAGAAAAAGAAATAAAAAGAAGAAAAAACCCTACTCTTGTGAGAAATATCACTATTTACACTTGAATGCCATTGTTCCACCACACTTGATAGTGCGATACGACAGGAATGACTGTCTTTAAATCCACTTTGTTTTGAATGAAATAATCTTTAATGAGTTATGACTGCAAAATCTATTTAAGGTGCTTTTCGAATGGTTTGGGTGGTGTAGACACAATCACACTGTTCTATTGAATGGTTTGGGTGGTGTAGACACAGTCACACTGTTCTATTGAATGGTTTGGGTGGTGTAGATATAATCACACTGTTCTGTTGTTTGAAGGGCCATTAGGATCACAAGAATGTAAGACAGGCAGTACTATGGTTTCCTTAAAAGCTTGTAGATGGCAACATTGATCATATTATGCAGAGATAGTAAATATACTTGAAATGCTTACGTATCACATGTGCGGATATTTTCAGGAGTTCGTCGTTGGTATTGTACAGACCACACTAATTAATCTTTCAATAAGCACAAGTCCATGTATCCACTTTGTAAACACCTAGATACCGGAATTGTGGATTTGATATTACATTTTATGACTCACAAAATGATGTCCACAATGACAAATCATTGCTTTGATATGGTCAACCTAAAGTATAATTA
>CM031611.1:3816988-3819488 GCA_018398815.1 Conus ventricosus
TATTCTGTATCGTTGAAACGTGTTTATTCTGATTTTTGGATGATGAATCGGTTTTAGAAGGAACAACAATTGCAGATTCACACCCCAACCTTCCCTTGGACAGTTGTTTTCACAGCTTTTCAAGTAGATCGTGTCCTTTTAATACAGAAGAAATAAGTTCTTGCAAAAGCTGTTTTCTCTGCATTATTACATTTCTCGGCAGTTACTTAAAGTGAACACTTTTCCCTGTTGACTCAAGTACTTAAATCCAATTTTGCTGGCAACATGAATTTCTTCAGGTAACTACTATGGTTTATCACTAGCTCAGACACGTTTTAATCTAGACCACTTCAACATACAGGGACTTGATCACTAACACCGACGATGACCCCATTCACACAGCATTCGGATGACCCCCATTCACACAGAATATGACACTCATAGACGTGCAAATCACAATCACGACGCGTAATTAGGCCCTGGCACGTCAACCGTCGACACAAATATGCAAACATGAGCATCGGCAACAGATACAGCAGCAGTAACAGCGGCAGAAGCAGCAGCAGAAGAAGTAGGAAGAACAGTACATCAATAATTCATCCGTCAACTACGTCCTCCGATATCCCCTTGGCGCATGGCCGCATAGCAGTTTTATTGTCATGTTATCTGACAGAACGTAGCCCCGACCTTGATACGAACAAATCATCCTGCACTAATGAAATCCCCATCAGTTCCCGTCTTTGATCTGGTTGGTGTGTCTGCCATGCATTAAACATGAGTGTCTGGTGGTGTTACTCTCGAGGGGTGTATTAGACCACCATTCTCCGCTTATGAAATATTTCTGATTGCGCATCAATCACGATGGTGATAAATCATGAAAGAGGGCTCGCCCATATATGAGTCAGATCTGGCACTGTTCTCAGAGATAGATTGTGATGACGCTACTGGACACCCCCCACCCCCCGAATTCTGGCCTTCCTCACTCTCACCTGTCTCTCAATCCTCCCCATCTTCACCATTCTCAGACCCCCCCTGCGCATCCCGCCAACTCCACCTATATTTGATGTGGTAGCCGCACACACACACCACACACACACACACACACACACACACACACCATCAAAACACACACACATCACAGCACGCACGCACGCACGCACGCACGCACGCACGCACGCACGCACACACATAAACTCACACACACACACACACACACAACACACACACACACACACACACACACACACACACACACACACACACACACACACACACACACACACACACATACACGCGCGTGCGCGTGCTCGCACGCACACTCGCACGCACGCTCGCACGCACGCACGCACTATTTACATCCACAACCTTTTCAACAACAGTTTTAGGACGGTTAAAATCAAACGGAAAGGATACAATTTCTACATCGTCATTTTGACTCTGAAATCTTTGATTTTAACGAAACTAGAAGCAGCAGCAGCAGACGCAGTAACATAGGAAGTATTAACAATACAGGTAACATACGAATTTCGACTTGTAACAGTAGCAGCAGCACCAACGGCAGAAGCAGTAGCAGCAGCAGCTGTACAAGTAGGAGCATAAGTATCAGTAACAGACTCACTTCTAAGAAATTGCGTCAGAAGCTGAACCTGAACTGGCAGCAGTAACAACAAGGAATGTAACGCATATTGTTAGCCTGTCTATTGATCATTCAACAGACACCCATGTCCTCGGTCTTCGTCGTGATATCCAGAGATTCGCTTTATATCTTGGAGATTCAGGAGACGATCGGTTTCTGTGACACGCACACATTGTCCCGAGGCTGCTTAAGACTAACGGGCCATTCCAGATGAAATATTTCTGAGAGGTCGCCCATGATGTGTGAAAGCGCTGGATGATTGCCAACAAGTCATGCATGGGGTGTGAAGAGAACAAAGGACTAAGATTATTCTGGGTGAAGATATTGCTTTGACGTATGTGTGTTGTCAAAAATGAATGACTCTGTCTCTGTCTGTCTGTCTGTCCCTCTTTCTCTGTCTGTCTGTCTGTCTGTCTGTCTCTCTCTCTCTCTCTCTCTCTCTCTGTTTCTCTCTCTCTCTCTCTCTCTCTCTTTCTCTCTCTCTCTCTCTCCTGCTCTCTCTCTCTCTCTCTCTCTCTCTCTCTTCTCTCCAAATGAATAATCCTTGTCTGTCTGTCTGTCTGTCTGTCTGTCTCTCTCTCTCTTCTCTCTCTCTCTCTCTCTCTCTCTCTCTCTCTCTCTCTCTCTCTCTTCTCTCTCTCTTTCTTTCTCAAACTGACATTTCGTTTGCCTTATTTAATTTCTAACTGTTCTGAGAGTCCTCGTGTTTTGTCCAAACACTTTGCCCTAATTCATTTGATATACGTGAACATGTAGTGCTCTCACTGTCTCTGCGGTTAATTAACAAGGACATCTTTGATTAGTTAAAAGTCGTCTTCATGTACTATTTCCACTCAGAATTTGCGACCTGGATATATCTGAACATCTGAAGTTTGTCTTACTATT
>CM031611.1:3824488-3856988 GCA_018398815.1 Conus ventricosus
TCATGGAAACGTCCTCTGGCCAGTTCCATCTTTCTATCATTTCTATCTTTCTATCTTTTGATCATTTCGATCTTTCTATCTTTTGATCATTTCGATCTTTCTATCATTTCCATTTTTCTATCATTTCTATCTTTCGGTCATTTCTATCTTTCGATCATTTCTATCTTTCTATCAATTCCATCTTTTGATCATTTCTATCTTTTGATCATTTCTATCTATCATATCTATCTTTCCTTCATTTCCATCTTTACATCATTTCCATCTTTTGATCATTTCTATCTTTCGATCATTTCTATCTTCGATCATTTCTATCTTTCTATCATTTCTATCTTTTGATCATTTTTATCTTCCTATCATTTCTATCTTTCTATCATTTCTATCTTTTGATCATTTTTATCTTCCTATCATTTCTATCTTTTGATCATTGCTATCTTTTGATCATTTCTATCTTTCTATCATTTCTATCTTTCTCTCATTTCTATCTTTCGGTCATTTCCATCTTTCGATCATTTCTATCTTTCTATCATTTCTATCTTTCTATCATTTCTATCTTTCTATCATTTCTATCAAAATGAGTTCATTATTTTAATTTGACTTTGCTACAAACAGACAGATCAACAGAGGTAAAAACATAACCTCGTTGATGGTGTGTGAGGTTTGACTAGAACAGCGGACGAACATTTACGATTTGGGGAGGGTGGAAGATTTCATACTGTTGATGAAAGATATATCATGAAAGCCCCTTTTGAAACGCTAGGCTGTCCATGTAAAGAACCCTCTTTGAGAACCCAAGGGAGGTTAGTGGATAGTATTCTCCAAACGGTGTATAGGAGGGGCCATTGTTTAAGGTCTGCTGTAGTTCTGACAATTGGCGGTTTGAAGAAGATAGATATAATTGAAGGAGATGTTTCAAAATTTTCTTTCTTTCTTTCTGCGTACGCAGGCTGATACTCCTGCGGACACTGCCTGTATAGACAGGCAATGTAGTTTTGTGTGTATGACCGTTTTTTTTTTTATCCCGCCATTAAGGCAGCCATACTCCATCTTCGGGGAAATGTTTCAAATAAAAACCACACAACAAGAAAATAATGACGACAGAAAACGACGGCCTCAAGCTGACTCTTGTAGGTTGGAGACCACAAACAAGTGTTTTACAGAAAAGACTACATTGTATGTTACAAACAGATCGGTTTTGTCTAAGATCGTCAACTAGCTCATGATGATGCATTTCAGTTTTGCATCTCTTAGGAGATCCAAGTAAAGGTTGTTCTGCACAGTTCTTAGCCGCTGACAATGCTTGGGTTATTGAACAGCAGAGCTGACCACTCAGACTGTTCCATATCTTTGAATCTCCCTTGCATCCTTAAATGGATCCTCAAGCATAGGCTCAAAGATTGTCCCCTACATTTTATACTGTTTGCATAATGCTTTTAGTTTTTTCAGCAACTTTTTTCCACTCTACACTGTCATTTTGTTTTATTCTAGTACCTTTCGCTGGCTGCTTTGGGGGTGCTGTTGGATTCTTTTTTTTAACCCTTGGTGATGAGAACACCACAGAATTACGGACTGTGGTGTGTCTCTGTTTGACGCCAAGAGAACAGACACAATCAGCCGCGTCTCCCTGATGAGTCCGATCCAGCGGACGAAAGGCCTAGGACCAGGCGATACATAAAGATCTGCCTTTGACAGGAATTGCGATGGTTCCCTTATGCAGGTAGTGAAGGGTTTTCCTATTTACAGTACACATTTTCTTCTTCCGCCCCCCCCCCCCTTTCATTTTTTTTTCTCCAAATCTTTGCCAAGTCATTATTATAATGATGGAAGAATTGTTAACCTGCACTTGTTTTCCCCCACTACTTAATTGTTCAGCACTGCATTTCAGCTTTACGTTAGATGTTTACAAATGCTTCCACATGATATTGATATACCAATCTAATCACAGACACCAGAAATGGTAACACGGAACGTTCTTGAGAGTCCCAGAACCTTTGGAAAGCACAAGAAGCTTCCACAGTGTAACAGAACCTGTTTGTATAATGTTGCTTACATTTTCATTGACTGTGCTACACATCTGGAATTTTCTATGCCCTTCATTGGCTGTGATCGATCTTGAGTCTGGAACTTTCGCTTTCACAAAAAGAAAAAAAAATCGTCTGAGGGATAGAATGATCTTTAAAAAGTGTTTGGTGTAGTAGGACACGACTCCCTTTTGGGACCGTAGGACAGCTATCCATTTTGGAACCGTAGGACAGGTATCCGTTTCGGGACCGGTATCCGTTTTGGGACCGTAGGACAGGTATCCGTTTTGGACACACTATAACGGTTATATGAAGACTGGATTGAGAATGTTCCGCCGAAAATAGCCTTTTAGCTTGTTACCAGGGTCGACCAGTGCCATGTCTGGATGTGATTTAACCAGAGATCGAAACAAGCTCTCGTCAACCCCCTCAATTAGCGTTCTATTTTCACTGAAGTGTCGTCTGAGAAAGGCCGTTTGACTCTTTATTGTCACACGGTGCTGATTTCTCTAACAACAAACAGTTTTAGTTTCATCCAAGACGTGTCAGTGCATGCGGCTTGTCCATATTCGCTACACCCAATTCGCTAAGTTTTGACATCACACTGCACGTAATTTAAAGCGGATGGATACATGAATTAATGACTGAGATGAGAGAATTTAACAGATAGACAAACAAAGAGAAATGAAACAATAGATTGGAGCGTCTTTAATATCTTCATGAAATTTGACGAAACAAATATATTTCTTACGAGTTCTCGACACTTGTGCGGCGGTCCAGAAACTACTCTGAGCAGCTTGTTGAAGTCCGAGCTGTGATGATCGATAGCGTTGCTTACAGTACGTGGACGGACGAACCATTTGTAGGGGTTGGTCATTTGCTTCAGTCCTTGATTTATTTGTTTGTTGTTTTTTTTTCGCTCCCTTCTTCCTCCCAACCCCCAACTTCCCACCCCGCCTCACCTTCCGATTTGTAGCGGCCGATCACGTGTGGTGGATACCTGAGCATCGTGCGTGTGAAGGACAAACATGGACCCCCACCCCCTTGTTCTCTCTCTGTTCGGCCCCGTCTACCACATCCCCACTTCCTGCCTGACCCACTTCTTTGATAGACTGACTCCGTAACAACTCAGTGCCAAGATCCTGTGTGTGTGTGTGTGTGTGTGTGTGTGTGTGTGTGTGTGTGTGTTGTGCTGATCATAAAAGCAACTTCCATGTTTTTGTTTTTGTCTTTCCTCTTTCCGTTTCTGCGCGTTATGTACCCAGTCACGCAGGCTTTCTCTCTACTGATGTTGTTGAGCCAGTTGCAGAAGTCGTGCAATGTCACACAGTGAAAACGTGCACTTCTCATTGAATGTTACACAGTGAAAAACGTGCACTTCTCATTGAAGGTAACACAGTGAAAACGTGCACATTCTCATTGAATGTAACACAGTGAAAACGTGCACTTCTCATTGAATGTAACACAGTGAAAACGTGCACTTCTCACTGAATGTAACACAGTGAAAACGTGCACTTCTCATTGAATGTAACACCGTGAAAACGTGCACTTCTCATTGAATGGAACATAGTGAAAACGTGCACTTCTCATTGAATGTCACACAGTGAAAACGTGCACTTCTCATTGAATGTTACACAGTGAACACGTGCACTTCTCATTGAAGGTAACACAGTGAAAACGTGCACTTCTCATTGAATGTAACACAGTGAAAACGTGCACTTCTCATTGAATGTAACACCGTGAAAACGTGCACTTCTCATTGAATGTAACACAGTGAAAACGTGCACTTCTCACTGAATGTAACAGTGAAAACGTGCACTTCTCATTGAATGTAACACAGTGAAAACGTGCACTTCTCATTGAATGTAACACAGTGAAAACGTGAAGTGATGGTGGTGACATGTACCAACATCGCGTGAGAGAAATACGTCACATTCACCGGGCGATGGAGGACCCACTGAAAAACCACTTCATTATATACATTGTGTTCTTTGTAAAATAGGAAGAAATCAGTTGAACGGGAACACTCAGGTTTAACTGGAGTACCTCGGGCTCGGTGCAAAGGACACATAGAGAATGAATGTGGTTGCTTACTCAAAAGAGTGTGTTCCTTTTGGAGAAATATGAACGACGCGCAGATGTACAACGATAATGAGTGGTAAGGGTTTATGTTTTGTTTTATAACATTTTGTTTGGAGTTCGTTGTGCTGTGAAGCAGTGAACTATGTATTTGTAGAAAAGCGTGTTTTCTCTGACGACTACAACTATATTGAACAACTAAGCTATTAGTCATTGAGGGTGCCGGGCTGAGCACGTGAACAGCTGTCAGGGTGCCGGGCTGAGCACGTGAACAGCTGTCAGGGTGCCGGGGGTGAGCTCGTGAACCGCTGTCAGGGGAAGGGAGCTGTCAAAACACAGGCTCCTCCGTGTTGCCTGACATGGTATTCAATGTGGAATCAGTTGTCTGACATGGTGCTATATGTGGAATCAGTTGTCTGACATGGTGTCCAATGTGGAATCAGTTGTCTGACATGGTGTTCAATGTGGAATCAGTTGTCTGACATGGTGTTCAATGTGGGATCAGTTGTCTGACATGGTGTTCAATGTGGGATTAGTTGTCTGGCATGGTGTTCAATGTGGAATCAGTTGTCTGACATGGTGTTCAATGTGGAATCAGTTGTCTGACATGGTGTTCAATGTGGAATCAGTTGTCTGACATGGTGTTCAATGTTGGATCAGTTGTCTGACATGGTGTTCAATGTGGGATCAGTTGTCTGACATGGTGTTCAATGTGGAATCAGTTGTCTGACATGGTGTTCAATGTGGATCAGTTGTCTGACATGGTGTTTAATATGGAATCAGTGAAGCAACTCTGTTGTCTGGCATGGTGTCAGTCTCCCATCTGAAACGCTGTGAAGTTTTAATCTGTGCTTATAAAATCCTGCAAAAATCATGAATCACGGTGATTCGTGACTTTTTTAAAAATTATGCGACGATGATTATTTGTTAAAAAAAATAATATTTTTGCCTATAGTGAAGTTTATCGACTGTAATTAATTCAAATCTTCAAATGAAACCAAATTCGGTGCATGCGTTTTGGTACTATACCTTGTGACAAATATGAAAAAAAAAACCGTCACAAGTAAACGCAAAATGGTACAAACAAGCTGCTCTTTGTTTCATCAAAAACAATTTTGTAATCAGCACATACGATTGTTATTTTTCGGTACGGAGGCGGGGAGGGGGGATGGAGTGTGTGGATATCATGATATTTGAATCCGTCCTCACCCCCTTTCCCGTTTCTCTCTCCTGCGCCTAGGCCAGCCAAATGACACGTTTGGCACATTTTCACCATCCCCTAGGCCAGCAACATGACACGTTTGGCATATTTTCACCATACCCCAGGCCAGCAACATGACACGTTTGGCACATTTTCACAATACCCTAGGCCAGCAAAATGACACGTGTGACACATTTTTACCATACCCCCACTAAAGCAGGATCCCAGATCCCCTTCAGGACCCTCCTACCCCCCCCCCCCCTCTCTTCCATGTCTTTACGTCACTGAACCGGCTCTTGCTTCTGTAAACATCCGCCGGGTTGACATCTCGCATTGTACGCCTAGGTAAAACAATAACTGTATACATCCGCCGGGTTGACATCTCGCATTGTACGCCTAGGTAAACAATAACTGTATACATCCGCCGGGTTGACATCTCGCATTGTACGCCAAGGTAAACAATAACAGTATCAATAATACACACAGACTATTGAGTTATTTGAGTTGTTTTAAAGAGAGACAACATCTCTGCCATTGTGTTAAGCAGTTTTCTTGCTACAAAGCTCCCCAAATATACTGTGTAATCTGGTATCTTCAAATCTGATAGCAGATGGTTTGGTAAGCAGTTCTCTTTGAACGATGTGCCGAAAATACTTTTTTTTTATGGTGTTATCTTCTTTTGAGACACGAGGTTGGTTTCCTTGCCACTTATATGTACATGGTTTCACTAGCAGCTGAATCACATGAAAATAACATGCTGTGGTCTCTGTATGGTCACTGCACTTACATAAGACATGTGCTTCACCTGATGACGATTTCCTTCCCCTCATCTGTGCCACAGATGTTGGGTAGTGAGTTTAATTACTCTTGAAACATGACCATGACAGCGCTTACGTAAAATCTGTTCTGACACTATAATATGACGTATTATAGGGTGGTCACGTGGCTTCCATGCGAGATAACTCCCGCCCTCCTGCCCACGGCGAATGTCCCGTAATTATAACCACCCACGGAGAGGAATTCGCAGGACGGTTATTGTTAAGCACTCATCGTCGAATCGATCTCGATAACTGTTTACTCTCGCCCTTTTCCCCATCTGCCTTGTATAAGGATCACCATGGGAACGCGTTGTGGCGAGCCCAGACCGTTTATTACGGGGCTAGTTGATTGCTGGTACTGGTCGGCCATGTTTGTTTTCCGCGTTACCTCCCTTTTATGGTCCATTTGCTGCGTGACTGGAATTGGGTTCTGGGCGTTGGGAGTCAGTGTCACACAGTCTGGTCCGGTGTCCAGGGGCTGCATTCCACCTGAAATACTGACCCCCTGTGTGTGTGTGTGTGTGTGTGTGTGTGTGTGTGTGTGTGTGTGTGTGTGTGTGTGTGTGTGTATGTGTGCGTGCGTGCGTGCGTGCGTGCGTCTGTGTGTGTGTGTGTGTGTGTGTGTGCGTGCGTACGTGCGTGCGTGCGTGCGAGCGCGCGCGGACGCGCGCGCGCGCGCGCGTGTGTGTATGGTGTGTGTGTGTGTGTGTGTGTGTGTGTGTGTGTGTGTGTGTGTGTGTGTGTGTGTGTGTGTGTGTGTGTGGTCAGGCTCTACGTTAAGTGGTTTACTCTTTATTGGGCTGTTGATAACTTCATCGTTATTATCATAATTTGTAAAGCTTGAGTCATTGCATTTAAGATGCATCGTATTAAGACGTCGTCATGCAAATAGTACAAAACTGAGAAGTGGAAGATGAACATACAGATGACACAGTTAGACGTGAAATCTGAACACATATCTGCCCCGCGTGTACGGCTTTCATTCGTTTTCTCCCTTAGCCAAAACAAAAATGTTAAAAATCAATAAATATAAAAAAAACCACACAACAAAAACAACCAAAAAGCCCCCCAAACAAACATAAACAAACAAAAGCATAGCGCATGCACTTTGTGTACGGCGTGGTCATAAACTGTAATGTTGGAGTCTTAACAAAATAGTTCTCGACATGAATTGAAGTAAATCAGAAGAGGAAGGATGTGGGGAGGGGGGGGGGGGGGGGGTGGGGGGGGGGGGGGGAAGTATAGTGGGAAAAGATTCGAAAAAAAGGAGAAACTAGCGCAGACATAGGAAGGGCCAAGAAAAAAAAGTGGCTGGTGGTAGGATAAAGGAAGAAAGAATAGGAACAGTTACAAAAAGTTGTAAATGATGGGGGGAAAAAGAAGAACAAGTGAAGGAATACTGGAAAAGGTAGCAAAAATCTAGAAAGGTCACAACACTTAGAAAAAAACAACAACAAAATAAACGAAAAGATGAGAGGAAGAAGACAGAGGTAGGGAAAGGCTGCGAAAGTGTTTTTAAAAAGGCAGGAAAAGGTAGGAAAAGTATAAAAGGGTATCAAGAGATTTAGAAATGTTAAAAAGGGTGGGGAAAAACACGTTAATGATAGGCAGGGAAAAGCCGAAAAAGGTCGAAAGAGACCGAGAAAGATGAAAAAGAAAGGAAAAAAGGAGGAAAAGTGGAAGAAAGATACAAAAAAATGAAGAAACACAATGAGAATGACTGTAAAAAGAAAGGTACAAAAACAGGGAAAGGTATGGAAAAGCAGAAAAGGGGAGGAGAAAATTGAAAAAGATGAAAAAGGGGGAAAGAATAGAAACGACAAAGAAAGCACCGAAGAAAGAAGAAACAGAATAAGAAATGGATCGGGAAAGTATGAAAAGGTAAAGGGAATACAAGTGAAGATAGGAAGATGATGAGAAAATAAAACAGGGTAAGAAATGGATCGGGAAAGTATGAAAAGGTAAAGGGAATACAAGTGAAGATAGGAAGATGATGAGAAAATAAAACAGGGTAAGAAATGGATCGGGAAAGTATGAAAAGGTAAAGGGAATACAAGTGAAGATAGGAAGATGATGAGAAAATAAAACAGGGTAAGAAATGGATCGGGAAAGTATGAAAAGGTAAAGGGAATACAAGTGAAGATAGGAAGATGATGAGAAAATAAAACAGGGTAAGAAAAAAAGGGGGGGGGGGGGGGGGGGGAAGAAGATAGGAAAAGAATGAGAAAGTAAACAAGGTGAAAACAAGGTGAGAAAGGCAGAGAGAAACAAAGAAGATTATGAGAAAGATTAAACAAGGTAAAAAAAAAAGGGGGGGAGGTAGATGAAATACAAGAGAAAATAAAAATTATGAGAAAGATTAAACACGTAAGAAACAAAGGAAAAAGAGGAATACTAAGATAAAATAAAGAGAAAGGTAAGAAAGGAGTAAGGTAAGGGTTTTCCTATTTACAGTACACCATTTTCTTCATCCGCCCCACCCCCGCCCCCCCCCTTTCATTTTTTTTTCTCCAAATCTTGTTGCCAAGTCATTATTATAAAAGAAGGAAGAATTGTTAACCTGCACATGTTTTATTTCCCCCACTACTTAAATGTACAGCACTGCAATTCAGCTTTACGTTAGATGTATACAAAAGCTTCCACATGATATAGATATACCCAATCTAAACACAGACACCAGAAAATGTAACACGGAACGTATCTTGAGAGTCCCAGAACCTTTGGGACAGTCACAAGAAGCTTCACCGTGAACAGAACCAGTTAGAATAATGATTCTATACATTTCATTGACTGATGCTACACATCTGGAATTTATCTATCCCTCACTGCTGTGATCGGATCATGAGTCTTTAAACTATCCCTTTCACAAAAGAAAAAAAAAATCGTCTGAGGGATAGAAATGATCTTGTAAAAAGTGTTTTGGTGAAGTAGGACACGACTCCCCTTTATGGGACCGAAGACAGCCTATCCATTTTTGGAACAACCGTAGGACCGTAACCCTTTTCGGGACCGGTATCCGTTTTTGGGACCGAAGGACAGGTATCCTTTTTGGACAACACTATAACGGTTTAGTATGAAGACTGGATTGAGAATGTTAATCCGCCGAAAAATACCTTTTAGCTTGTTACCAGGGTCGAACCAGTGCCATGTCGGATGTGATATCACCAGAGATCGAAAACATGCTCTCGTTCAACAAACCCCTCAAATAGCGTATACAATTTTCACTGAAGTTCCGCTTATAAGGCCGTTGAACTCTTTATTGTCACACGGAGCTGATTTCACAAACAACAAACAGTTTATAGTTTTTTCATCCAATACCGTGTCAGTGCATGCGGCTTGTCATATTCGCTACAAACACCCAATTCGCTAAGGTTTTGACATCACACTGCACTAATTTAAAGTGGATGGATACATGAATTAATGACTGAGATGAGAGAATTTAACAGATAAACAAACAAAGAGGAAAAGAAACAATAGATTGGAGCGTCTTTAAATATCTTCATATGAAATTTTGACGAACAAATAATTCTTACGAGTTCTCGACAATGTGCGGCGGACCAGAAACAACTCTGCGCAGCTTGTTGAAGACCGACCGGATTGATCGAAAGCGTTGCTTACAGTACGAGACGGACGAACATTTGTAGGGGTTGGTCATATGCTTCGTCCTAGAATATATTAGTTTGTTTGGGGTTTTTTATTTATATCGCTCGCTTCTTTCCTCCCAACCCAGCCGAACCTATCCCACCCCGCCTCACCTTTCCGCTTTGTATCCGGCCGATTCACGTTGTGGATACCAGAGCATCGTGCGTGTGAGGGACAAACATGGACCCCCACCCCTTGTACTCTCTCTGTTCGAGGCCCCCGTCTAACCACAACCCCACTTTCCTGCCTGACCACTCATTGATAGACTGACACAGTAAACAACTCAGTGCCAAGATCCTCTGTGTGTGTGTGTGTGTGATGTGTGTGTGTGTGTGTGTGTGTGTTGAGTGTGTAGTGTGTGTGTGTGTGAGTGAGTGATGTGTGCTGATCATAAAAGCTTTCCATGTTTTTGTTTTTTGTCTTTCCCTCTTTCCGTATCTGCGCGTTTATGTACCCGCAGTCCACGCAGGCTTTCTCTCTACTGAAGATGTTGAGCCATTGCAGAAGTCCGTGCAACATGTTCTTTTGAGCGGTAGAAAACTGTACAGTTGTATCAGAGAACAGGTAAAGCGCATGCGGTTGAGTGTTCTAGAAAAGACGTTGCTGGGATAAGAGCAAGTGCAAAAATTTTACCCGTCTATCGATGATATCATTGAACAAATGTCACGACCGACCTCTGGAGTCTGCCCTGACAGGATCGGTCTAGATGGAGTGAAGTGAATGACTGACCTCACGACGCCTCGCAAGAGACCAGCACAAGAAAGATTACAATACAATACACCTTTTATTCACACCAGCACCACATAGATCAACAAATAAGCATTCAAACACACAAAACATGCACAATCACAATAAGCATTTCAAACACACACAACATACACATAGTCACAAACCAAGCATTTCAAACCGCAACACAACATACCCATAATCATAAATAATCATTTCCCACACCAAAACATACACATAGTCACAAAACAACATTACACACCGCCACACAATCAAACCAAAATCATAAATAATCATTTCCAACACATATCCTTCCGTGCTTCATGTGGTTCCCCCCACACCTCTGTCCTCCAAAGTCTCTGAGAGTACCGTGTCGACTCAGGTGCCCCACACCGGTCTGTATCCCGAAACAGAGTACTTTCAATGCCGACACCCCCGACACACACACACACCACAAATTGCCACCACACAGAGCGAACCCACACTGGTGACATGGGCTGTAGGAGTCCGAGGAACAGTGGGAAAGAACGCGTCCCGTGGACTAGGAGTTGTCCGCTGAAGTTCCCCGGACAGGGGTTAGGACCAAAATCCAGCGAAGTCCATCGCGTCTCCTCACACTGCGCGGCCCCAACAGCCCACAAGCTTCGGGTGAAACCCCGTGGAGAAGAACCAGAAGACCTGGAAGAAAAGAAGAAAGGGATACAGGAACCCCCGCATCAGTAAACGGTCTGAAATTTGCTGCTAAATCCTAACAAGCCACTCTCGCTGGTGGGGCGAGGGGAGGTTGTTTGCTGAATATATTAGAAAAAACCAGCTCTACACAGACCTAGAGCATAACACAATTAACAAACCAATTATATGTGAAAGCAAACGGGGAAAAAAAAAAATGAATTCATCTAAAGGTCATCCACACACGAAAGCTGGTAAGAGATTCATAACTTGCTAAACAACCGAAAAGCACTTATATCTCATCCAACCCTCCACTCACGATCAACATTAATCCTTTCTTAGGAACGAACCTAAAACATCAACCATTGCTTATAAAAACTTCCAGCCTAACCACAATTGCAAATAACCGTATTCAATGGCACGAATCTCCCCACTTTATAGTAACACTTTCAAAAATAACAATCTCCAACCACGCATCCAAACGACAAATCACGCGAACGCACGCTCGCAAACCACCAAAACACTTCGTCCCCCTTGGCAAACACAAACAGACGTGGCCGAAGAATAAGAGACCGGCGATTGTGACAGGGGCTACGAGCGAAGACCAAGGCATGTTTACCAACCTGAAACACCAGGTTCTCTCCCATCCCCGGCGACTACCGCATCCACCAGATGCTAAAAAGGAGAACGACTTTTGGATATAATTTGACTGGCCAGGATAAAAGATGAATTAACCAGCAAAGTGTGTACTCAACAATAATTCTTCATAATAAATTATGAAACCCAAAAGAAATTGCGCAAAAGAGAAGACTTAGCCGGCTAACACCAACAAAACACAACAAACCACGAAACAGAAGCTCCCGAGCTACCCGTGTGGAGACCTCAAAGTGGTGGGTCAAGCGACTCTCTGCCACTGTTTCCAGTCGAGAGGACCCAGCAGAGCAAATGCGGAAAAGAGCCTGACGTGAATAGAAGTCCCTACCCCTCCAGCCGACTGAAGGAATTAAGGTACCGAACCGGAACCTTCGACGAAGTGGTACGAGAACCAAAACCGGAGAGGCGCTCCAGGGACATCTTCCGCTCGAGTGACAAGAAAACCAGCCTAAGCGATGGCAGCCAACAATCCACGGCAAACGTCACAGAGATGAGAATACCTCAAGCCAAGAGGAATGCTGCACGGTGCGGCAGGTAAAAAGACAGGTGAGAGGGCCGATAGATAACGCCAGTTCGAGAGAAAGGTAAGCCAGCCCCACCCGGAACCAGCAGGATGAAATTGCACGGGCAGTGAATTAGAGAGAGAGAGAAGAGAAAGCAACCTAACCTGAGCTGAACGACATTAAGGTGCAAACACACCACAAGCCACATTAATGACGTGATAACACACAACACACAAACGACAATAAATAAATGAATAATTCCACCACCCTAGAATGGGTCAATCGTCAAGGCCTCGTGACATAACCACGATACAAACTTATTGACGCGTCAACTGCATACTACTCTGTTTCACCGTTTTTTTAAAACCGTCTTGCTTTTCTTTCCTTTTTCATAACGTTTACTTTGAGACCAAAGGTATGCAATCATAGGTTTATTGTTTTCCTGTTATACACTGAATCACTTGATTTAATCTAACGTTAGCAGTCATATTTTTAATTTGTGTTGATGGCATGAATCTGGCAGGGCAATGAGCCATACCCACCACTTCTCATTGAATGTAACACATTGAAAACGTCACACCGTCATTGAAAGTAACACAGTGAACACGTGCCCAATCTCAATGAATTTCACACGATGAACACGTGCTACTTCTCATTGAATGTAACACAGTTGAACACGTGCACTACACATAGAATGTAACACAGTGAACACGTGCACTTCTCATATGAATAGTAACACAGTGAAAACGAGCACTTCTCATTAATGTAACACAGTGAAACGTGGCACTTCACATAGAATATACACAGTGAAAACGTGCACTCTCATTTAATTTAACCACAGTGAACACTGCACATCTCATTGAATGAAACACAGTGAACACGTGCACTACACATTATTGAATGTTAACCAGTGAACACGTGCACTTCGCATTGGAATGTCACACAGTGAAAACGTGCACTACTCAGTGAATGTTACCACAGTGAAGCACGAGCCACTTCTCATTGAATATAACACAGTTAAAACGTGCACTTTTCTCATTGAATGTATCAAAGAGAAAACGTACCGACTACACATTGAAATGTCACGCATGAAAACGTAGCACTTCGCATAGAAATGTAGACACATGAAAACGTGCCTATACTCATTGAAGGTAAAACAGTTGAAAACGAGCACATCTCATTGAATGTAACACAGTGAACGTGCACTTCTCATTAGAATTGTAACACAGTGAAAACGAGCACTTCTCACAGAATGTAACACAGTGAAAACGTGCAACTTCTCAATGAATGTCACACAGTGACAACATGGCTCTGACTTCTCATTGAAATGCGAGAAGTGGCACAGTTAACACGTGCACTTCTCATTGAATGTAACACATGTGGAACACGTACACCTCTCATTGAATGTAACACAGTGAAAACGAGAAAGTGATGTGTGACATGTTGGCCAACATCGCGTGATAGAAATACAGTCACATAACACTCGGCGAGGAGACCCACTGAAAAACTACTTCATTAAATACATTGTGTTCTTTGGTAAAATAGGAAGAAATCATTGAACGTGCAACACTCAAGGTTTAATCGGGAGTATCTCGGGTCCGAGGCAACATAGACACAAAGAGATGATATGAGGATGCAATACTTCGAAAAGAGTGTGTTCCTTTGGAGAAATATGAACGGACGCGCAATGTAAATACTATAATGATAGGTAAGGGTTTAAGTAATGGATTAATAAACGTTTTGATTGGAGCTCGAAGGAGCTGTGAAGCATTGAACAGAAGTAATTTGAATAAAATCGTGTTTTCTCTGCCGTACTCCAACTATATTGAACAACTAAGCCTATTATCTTGAGGGTGGCCGGCTGAGAGCACGTGAAACAGCTGTCAGGGTGCCGTGCTGGAGCACGTGAACCGCTGTCAGGGAAGGGACTGTCAAAACACAGGCACCTCCGTGTTGCCTGAACATGGTGTGCAAATGTGGAAAATCAGTTGTCTGCACTGGTGTTTCAATGTGGAATCAGTTGTTCTGACATGGAGTTCAAGTAGGATCAGTTGTCTGACAAGGTGATCAATGTGGGACCAGTAGTCTGACAGTGGTGTTCAATAGGAAACAATTGTCTTGCATGTGCTATAAGTGGAATCGAGTTGTCTGTTAGCATGTGCTAAATGTGGAATCAGTTGTCAGACATGGTGTTCAAAGTGGAATCAGTTGTCTGACATGGAGTTCAATGTGGAAACAGTTGTCGACATGGTGTTCAATGTGGAATCAGTTTGTCTGACAAGGTGCTATATGTGGAAATCAGTTGTCTTGACATGGTGTATCAAATGTGTAATCAGATGTCTGGCCATGGTTTCTATAAAGTTGAACAGTTGTCTAGACAGTTATCAATGAAGGGATCATATGTCTGACATGGTGTTTAATATTGAATCAGTGAAGCAACAGTGTTAGTCTGCTGGCATGGTTTCAGACTCCCATCTTTAAACTCTGTTGAAGTTCTAATCTGTGCTTAAAAAATCCTGCAAAAATCATTGAATCACGTGATTCGTGACTTTTATTAAAAAAATTTGCGACGATGATTAATTGTTAAAAAATAATAACTTATTGCATAGGTTCCTAGTTTAAATCGAACTGTAAAAATTCCAATCGAATCAGATTAAAACCAATCGTGCATGCGTTTTGGTACATACCATTGTATACACAAATTAAAAAAAAAACGTCAACAAGTCCATGCAAAAATGGTACCGAACAAGCGTCAATGTTTTCATCAAAAACAAACTTTGGTAATCAGCACCAACGATAGAATAATTTTATTCAAGATAACGGTACGGAGGCGGGGGAGGGTGGAATGGAGTGTGGATATCAAGATAATTTGATATCCGACCCTCCCCCTTTACCCCGTTACTCACTCCAGCGACTAGGCCAGCCAAATGTCGCACTAATGGCACATATCGACCATCCCCTAGGCCCTCAACAAGACACGTTTGGCACAATTCACCATACCCCAGGCCATCACGCAAAATAGACACGTTTGGCACATTTTCACAACCATTGCCCTAGGCCAGCAAAATGACACAAATGGCACATTTATCACCTTCCCCTAGGCAGCAAAATGACACGATTGACACAGTTTTTCACAATACTCTAGGCCAGCAGAAAGACACGAGTGACCAACAATTTACCAAAACCCAACGACTAAAGCAGATCCCTGATCCCATCAGGACCCTCCTACACCCCCCCCCCCCTCTCCCCATCTTTACGACACTGAACCGGCTCTTGCTTCTGTAAACAACCATGCCGTGTTGACATCTCACGTATGTACGCCTAGTAAACAATAACTGTATTAACATCCGCCGGGTTGACATCTCGCATTGTACAGCCTAGGTAAACAATAACAGTATAACATCCGCGCGGTTGACATCTGCGCATTTAACGCCTATGTAAAAGAATAACAGTAACATAATACACACATACTATTGAGTTATATGAGTGTTTTAAAGAGAACAACATCTCCAGCCAATGTGTTAAGCATTATTCTTGCTAACAAAGCACTCCCAAATATTACTGTGAAATGAGGTATCTTCAAAAACGATAAGCAGAATGGATTGGTAAGCAGTTCTCATTGAACGAAAGTAGCCGAAGAAAGACAATTTTTTTTATGGGTTATCTTTCTTTTGAGACACGAGGTTTGGTTTCCTTGCCGCCTTATTATCTAGGTTTCACTACCGAGCTGAATCAAGTGGGAAGAGGGAAGGGAAAGAAAGAAATAACATGCTGTGGTCTCTAGTATGGTCACTGCAGTCTTACAAAGACCATGTGCATCACCTATGACTTTTTTCCTTCCCCTCATCAGTGCCACAGATGTTGGAAGTGAGTTTAAATTTACTCTTGAAACATGACCATGACAGCGCTTACGTAAAATCTGTTCTGACATTATAATGACGTATTATATGGGTTTTTTTGACACGTGGCTTCCATGCGAGGTACCCCCGCCCTCCTGCCCACGCGAAAGTCCCCGTAAATTTATAACCACCCACGAGATGAAATTCGCAGGACGGTTATTGGTTTAAGCACTCATCGTCGAATCGATCGAAAACTGTTTACTCTCAGCCCATTATCCCCCATCAGCCATGTATAAGTGATCACCATGGGAACGCGTTGTTGGCCGAGCCCAACCGTTTAATACGGGCTATAGATTGGCTGGTACTGTCCGCCATTGTATGTTTTACCGCGTTACCCACCCATTTTATGGACCATTTGCTGCGTGACTGGAAATGGGTTCTGCTGGGCGTTGGGAGTCATGTCCACACAGACAGGTCCGTGTCAGGGGATGCTGGCCATCCACCTGAAATACCTGACCCCCGTGTGTGTGTGTGTGTGGTGTGTGTGAGGGTGTGGTGTGGTGTGTGTGTGGTGTGATGTGTGAGTTGGTGTGTGTGTGTGTGTGTTTGTGTGTGTGTGTGTGTGTGTGTGTGGGTGGCGTGCGGCGTGCGTGCGTGCGTGCGTGCGGTGCGTGCGTGCTAGTGTGAGTGTGTGAGTTTGTGTGTGTGTGTGTGTTTGTGTTGTGTTGTGAGTGTGTGTGCGTACGTGCGTGTGTGCGTGGTGCGCGCGCGGACGCGCGCGACGCGTGTGTGTCTGAATGTGTGTGTGTGTGTGTGTTGTGTGTGGAGAGGTGTGAGTGAGTTGTGGTGTGTGTGTCAGCTCTACGTTAAGTGTTTACTCTTTATTGGGCTGTTCAAAAACTTCATCGGTTATTATCATAAATTTGTAAAGCTTGAGTCATTAGCATGGAAGATGCATCGTATTAAGACGTCGTCATACAAATAGTACAAAACTGAGAAGTGGAAGATACATACAGAATGACACAGTAAATCAAACACATATCTGCCTCTTGTACGGCTTTTCATTAAGAAGATCATACAGATGACACAGTGAAAATCTAACACATATCTGCCGCTTGTAACGGCTTTCATTAGATGAACATACAGATGACTCAAGTGAAATCTGACACAAATCTTGCCGCTTGAACGCTTTCATTAGAAGAACAAATACAGATGACAACAGTGAAAATCTAAACCCAAATACTGCCGCTTGTACGGCTTTCATTAGATGAACTACCAGATGACACAGTGAAAAACTGAACACATATCTGCCGCCTTGTACGGCTTTCAATAGATAACATACAGATGACACGATGAGAATCTAAACACATAACAGCCGCATGTACGGGCTTTTCATTAGATGAACATACAGAAGCCCCAGTGAAACAAACACAGATATCTGCCGTTGGTATTATCGGGCTTTCATTAGATGAAACATACAGATGACCACAGTGAAATCTGAACATCATACAGCCGCGAGATACGGCTTACATTTGAATGAACATACAATACACATGCAAACTAAACACATATCGCCGCTTGTACTGCTTATCAGTAGATAACATACAGAAGACGTACAGTGAAATCTAAACACAAGATCACCGCTTGGTCCGGCTTTCATTAGATGAACAAACCTATGACACAGTGAAGATCTGAACTACATATCAGGCCCTTGAACGGCTTTTCATATATGGATGAACCAACAGATGACCACAGTGAAATCTTAACACAATTCTTTCCGCTTGTACGGCTTTCATTAGATTAACATACAGATGACACAGTGAAATCACACACATATCTGCCGGCTTGTAACGGCTTTCATTAAAGAACATACAGATGACCACAGTGAAATCTGAACCCATCACTGCGCAAGTAACGGCTTTTCATTAGATGAACATACGAGATGACACAGTGAACTTCCAGAACACATATCTGCCGCTTGTACGGCCTTCATTAGATGAATCATACAGATGCACACAGTGAAATCTAAACACTATAACTGCCGCATGTACGACGGCTTTCCATTTCGTTTCATTCTCTTTCTTTCTTCTTCTCACCTTAGCCAAAAGAAAAAAAGTTAAAAATCAATAAATATAAAAAAAAAACGCACAACAAAAACAATCAAAAAAGCCCCCCCCCCAAACAAACAACACAACCAAACAAAAGCATAGCGCATGCACTTTAGTAACGGGCGTTATGGATCATAAACTGTAAAGTGGTAGTCTTAACAAAATATTTCTCGACATGAATATGAAGTAAATCATAAGAGGAAGGATGGGAGGAGGGGGGGTGGGGGGAGGCGACGGGGGGGGGGGGGGGGGGGGATCATAGTGGGAAAGATTCGAAAAAAAGGAGAAACTAGCGCATACATAGGAAGGGCAAGAAAACAAGTGGCTGGTGGTAGGAATGAAGGAAGAAAGAATAGGGAACAGTTACTAAAAGTTGTAAAGGATGGGGGAGAAAAGAAGAACAAGTGAGGGAATATCAGGAAAAGGAGCAAAAATCTAGAAAGTCAGAAGAGGTGGGGTTATGGAGGGGGGGGGGGGGGGGGGGGGGTGGGGATAGGGGTTGGGTTGGTTTTTATTTTGTTGGGGTTGGGGGGGTTTGTTTTTTGGTGTGGGGTTTTTTTGGGTTGGGTTTGTGGGTGGTGGGGTTGGGGTAGGTATAAAGCAACACTTAGAAAAAGCAACAACAAACTAAACGAAAAGATGAGAGTAAGAAGACAGTGAGGAAACTGTGCGAAAGTGTTTTAAAAACAGGCAGGAAAAGGTAGGAAAAAGTACCAGCCCTCCGTGCGAAGTGGTTTAGCGTCACGGACCCCGCTGTAGGTCGGTGGGTTCGATCCATCAAAGTCATGAGGGATTTTTCTGCCCCGACCGGCTCCTACCAAGAGTTGAGTGCTGTCGGACAGCAGAGATGGGAAGACTGGGACCGACACAGTCCGAGTTTCATCCACTTAATGGATGCGTTTCTGAGAGTGTTTGCTCAAATTTTCCTGACCAACACTGCAGGTGTCCTTTGTCTCTCACGGGCCAGGATGACGCGGGATATAATATGAAAGGAAGATTAGAGTACAGCCCTGTCATGTAGTCTCAGACCCGAAATTGTGAAAATCCGTAGCATCATCTTAATCAACCACATTATCATCGATCATCATAAAAAAAAAGTCTCAAATTCGGATGTCCTTCATGCCTCTGCTCTATGGTGACCTCAATTTGAAGTCCTCTCCACGTCCTGTGCCTTGGGGGTTTGGTTCCAACGAGGTACACCGTATCGGCGAGTCCCATGGGGGCAGACGTAGGACGGACGTTGTGGCGCCCTTCGGAGGGAGAGCTCACTCACGCCGGCTCCGCGACTAAGCAATTATTGTCGCCAGTAGGGGGCCTATTAGGGAGTGGGGGGGGGGGGTGTCCGCTATGTTACATAGAACTAGGCGCCACTGACACACTGGGGAGGAAAAGTGACTCGCACAGTGCAGTGTCCTCCTCCGGTGTTTGCCGTCTTTGACGACTAGACATTGACTGCTCCCTGTGGATTGCTGGTGCCGGGCTGAAGCGGGGCCGACCGGCTGTGGCTGTGGACGGTGATGTCGGAATGAGCGCGTGGGTGCCCAGCCTCTGAGGTGGCGCAGAGGATGGGACAGCAAAAAAAAAAAAAAAATGTAGGACAAAGTATAAAAGGGTATCAAGAGATTTAGAAATGTTAAAAAGGGTGGGGAACAACACGTTAATGAAAGGCATGGATAGCGAAAAAGGTCGAAAGAGACCGAGAAAGATTAACAAGGAAAGGAAAAAAGGAGGAAAAAGGTGAAGAAAGATACAAAAAAATGAAGAAACACAATGAAATGACCTGTAAAAAGAAGGTACAAAAACAGGGGAAAGGTGTGGAAAAGCAGAAAAGAGAAGGAAGGAGAAAGTTGAAAAGAGATGAAAAAGGGGCAAGAATAGAACGACAAAGAAAGCACCGAAGAAAGAAGAAAACAGAATAAGAAATGGATCGGGGAAATATGAAAGGTAAAGGGGAATACAAGTGAGAGAAAGAAGATTATGAGAAAATAAAACAGGGTCCGAAAAAGGGGAAAGAAGATAGGAAAAGTATGAGAAAGAGTAAACAAGGTGAAACAAGGTTTAGAAAGTGCAGAGAGAATACAAGAGAAGATAGGAAGATTATGAGAAAGATTAAACAAGGTAAAAAAAAAGGGGAAGAAAGGTCGATGAAATACAAGATAAAATAAAAATTATGAGAATGATTAAACATGGTAAGAAAAAAAAGGGAAGAAGGTAGAGGGAATACAAAGAAAAAAAATTATGAGAAAGCTTAAAAGGTAAGAAAAAGGGGAGAAGGTAGTGAAATACAAGAGAAGAAGAAAATTACAAGAAAGTTAAACAAGGTAAGGAAAAAAGTGGAAAAAGGTGGGGGAGGGGGGAATACAGGCGAAGCTAGGAAGATTATGAGAAAGAGTAAACAAGATAAACAGGAAATATGAGAAAGAATAAACAAGGTATGAAAAAGGTAGAGGGAATAACAAGAGAAGATAGAAAAAACTGTGAGAACGATTACACCACGAAAACCCACACAAAAAATTAACCCAAAGAGGGGAATGAAATAGCACCCCATCCCCGGCAACCTACCGCAGAGTCACATTTATAAAATATATTCCAGACAGGCCCAGCCTTTTAAACCTTGAATAAAAAGTCAGACAAAACCATAGCCGAACAATCTACAATGAAGTGGGGGGGAAAAACAAGCGCAGGCCAACAACTGAACTGACAGCAAAGATATTAGGACTTGAGGGGAGGGTGGAGAAGGGATTAAGAAGATGGATAAACTGGAAAATGAAATTAAAAAAAAAAAAAGTTACAGATATGAAAACTCCTCACGTAGCAGCAAAAGGAACCATCGCAATCCCTTTTGAAGGGCAGATATATTAGTATTTCCTGCACCGAGTGCCATTCGACCACGGATCGGGAACTCATCGAGGGAACACGGCAGGTTGAGTCTGCGCTGCCCGGCGTCAAATGAGAGACACACCCCACAGTCCATACTACTGTGTTGTTCTCACACCATGGGTGCAAAAAAGAATCCAATGCACCCCCGAGAGCAGCCAGCGAAGAGTATTCGAAGTGCAACCAAACAAAGAGTGAGGGGAGGAAAAAAAAAGTGCTGTAAACTAAAGACATTATGCAAATAAAAATAAAATGTAGGGACAGTCCTTTGAGCCTACGCCTGAGGATCCACCACAAAATCAAGGGAGATCAAAAGCCTGCGCCTAGATTTTCCCCCCTATTAGAATTGTTCGTCTATATAATTTGTCTGACTTATTCAAGTTTAAAAGGCTGTGCCAGTCTTGAATAAAAGTTACATTGTGTTAGGGTTTCCGTCTGGGAGGCAAAACATACCCCACTTCATTACTTTAAAACGATTACTGTTCCCTACCACATTTCAATTACCGACAAAAAAAAAAAAAAAAAAAAAAAAAGAGGGGAAGGGGGGGGGGGGGGGGGGGGGAGGTAGAGGAAATGCAAGAGAAGACAGGAAAATAATGAGAATGATTCAACAGGTGAGAAAAAGGGGAAAAAGCTAGAAGGGAATACAGGAGAAGGATGGAAAAGTTTGCGTAAAGGTTACAACATGTAGGAACAAGTAAGAAAGACGAGATGAAAGACAGGAAAATGCAGGGGAAAAGAGGGAAAAGGGAGAAATGAAAAGTAGGATAAGTGAAAAAAAGACCGAGGGAAGTAAAATCCCGGTATGGAAAGGCAAGAAAAGATATCGGGAAAGTAAGGAGGGCAGTCGTAAAGAGACAGAGAAAAATTCAAACAGAAAAATAGGAACGTAGAAACGAAAAACTAAGGAAAATAAAGAAACCAGTTCGGGACATCATTGGACAAAGTAGGGAAAATGTTTGGAAAAGGTGTGAAAATGCAAGGGACAAATATATATATAAATATATATCAAACAATATATATATTATATAAATATATTCAACAAACTTAAGAATTCCAAGGATAAGACGCGCGCACCGTTCTCAGCAACTTACAGAGGCAGCTTGGTGTTGCAATGACTGCAAGAAATATTGAATTATAAACAACGCTAGCCTTTATGTCTAGTGTACGAAATAGGGGAAAATAAGCATTCATATCTGCAGTGGTAGATGATTCTGCCTAACTAACAGTATTTGCTTGAGTGGGTTGAATGGAGAAAAATAAAAATAAATGCTACTAAAAAAGAGCCATCAGCAAGCTAATATGACTCCAAGGGGGAGACAATACCCACCAATAGGGGGGGGAAACTCACTAACAATAACTCCAGGACAAATACCGATATTTCGAAACCTTGTTGTTTCTCCTCAGGACCGCGGAAGTGGGTAATTTGACTCCTCTGCCTTAACCATTATAAGAATGACTGCAATCCACAGAAAGAGGCTGGAGTGCCATACCGTAGAATATTTGTTGAGTTTATTCAAAAAACGAACCAACAAGGTACCAACCGTAAGAAGCAAAAGAAAAACATGAAAGAGCAAAACAAGCTACATTTCTTGTGAAAAGTAAAAAATATAAAAAGAAATTCTCTAAGACAAAGTGATGAGGGTCATTCTTGAAGAACCGCCCGGACTAAAATACAACAAACTAAAAATTCCAAGGATAAGTACCCGGCGACCGTTCCAGCAACTTATCAGAGCACATTGTTTGCCATGACTGCAAGCCAAAATGAATTATAACAAAGTCTTTAGGATGACGAAAAAGGGGGAAAAACTGCATTCATAACTGCAGTGGATAGATAATTCTGCCAACTAACCAGTATGTTCTTGCGTGGGTAAAGGAGACAAAAAACAAAAAAGCTTACTAAAATGAGCCAACAGCAAGCTTAAAGACTCCAAGGGAGACAACCTCCAATAGGGAGGGAACCTCCCAAACTAACCTATACCATCCTGGTCATATAACCGATAATTTTCTAAACCTTGTTGTTTCACCTCATTGACCCGCTGAAGTGGTAATTAGAACTGCCTCTTCCTTTTTCAGTTTTAAGAAGAATGCAATCCCATAAAAAGGCTGGTGATGTCAATACGGTAGAATATTTGTTGAGTAATTCCCAAAAACCACCAAAGGTCCGGACCTAAGAAGCAAAAGAAGAAATCAAGAAAGACAAAACACGCTACATTTTCAAGTGAAAAGTAAAAATATAAAAAGATGATCCTCTTAATACACAAGATCGCAGAGGGTCCGTATCTTAGTAATGAAACCCGCAAGGGACAAGAAAATACAACAAACGTAATAAATTCCAAGGCTAAGGAACCGCGCACACTTCCAGCCAACTTACAGAGCAGACTAGTGTGTTGTCAATGACTGCAAGAAATATTGAAATATAAACAAAGCTTGCAAGAAATAAAAGCTTATTTTCCCCCAATTTCGTCAACCTAAGAGATAAGACAACTTTGATAATATAAATATCAATATTCTTGGCAGTCATTGCAACACCAGCTGCTCTGTAATGTTATGCTGAACGGTGCGCGGTAACTTATCCTTTGAAAATATAGTTTGTTGTATTTATTCTCCTTGCCGGATTGCATTCCAAAACAGACCCTCAGCACGTTGTGTCTTAAGAGGAATCTTTTTATATTTTTTACATATCATAAGAACAAGAAAATGATAGCATGTTTTTGCACATTCATGATTTTACTTGCTTCTTAGGTGGTCACCTTTGGTTGGTTATATTTGAAAACTATTAAATATACTACGGTATTGCCCCACGCAGCCTTTTCAGGGATTGCATACAGCATAAAACTGAAAAGGCAGAGGAGTCAAATTACCAACATATCCGCGTCACTGAGAGAAACCAACATGGTATCGAAATATCGTATATGCCCAGGAGTTAAATGTCAGTGTTTTCCCTCCTATTGGAGGATGTCTCCCCATGAGAGACATAAGCTTGCTGAAGGCTCATTTTTAGAAGCAATTATTTATTTTCTCCATTCACCCACTCAAGGCACCATACAGTAAGATAAGGAGAATCAACACCCCCAACGATATATGAATTGCATAATATCCCCCTAATAACGCGTCAACCTAAGACATAAGAGCACCAATTGTTTTATTAATTCAAATAAAAAATATATATATATATACGGGTGTGGTGTGTGTGTGGTGTGTGTGCGTGAGAGAGAGAAGGAGATAGAGAGAGAAAGAGAGAGAGAGAGAGAGAGAGAGAGAGAGAGAGAGAGAGAGAGAGAGAGAGAGAGAGAGAGAAAAGGTGAACCAACCAGGAGGAAAATGTGAACACAAAGAAGAAAAACACAAGGGAAAAGGATGAAACAGTCCGGAGGAATAAGAGTATGGAGATATGTAAATAAAAAGAAAAAAAAAGAAAATGTGGAAAAAAACCAGAAATGAAGTTGAACAGTCATGAAAAGTGTAATAATAAAAAAAGTGGGGGGGGGGGGGGGGGGGGGGGGGTGCTGTTGAGAAAATGGACGAAAGCTGGAAGCAAGTAACGATAAATTGCAAGAAAGCACAGGGGAAAAAGTAACCAAAACAGCCGTGGGTGGGCAGGTTGGCCAGGAAATGTACGTTAAACAAAGCATGTAAAGAATTTGGAAAAATACAGCAAGAAGGAGGACGAATGAAGGGTAAAAGTAGGACATGAACAGTTTAAAGAAATATTAAAAATTCATAGTTAAGAGTAACGCTGGTTGTAATGGTCGAACAAATTTTAGAAAAACGATTTGAAAAATGTACGTAAAAGAAGTATCAGTAAAGAAAATGTCGGAAAAATGTCAATGAGTGGAAATACTAGGCGTAAATAAAGAAATGTTGGGAAAAAACAGTACATCATGGCGAGAAAAGTATGAATATAGGAGGAAAATAACTATATTGCAGAGAACAGTAGAAAAGCAGAGAAAACCATAAGAAAGTTGGACCAAGCGAGGGAAAGATATTTAACAAGAACACGGTGAACTGAAACGAAAAAGGAAATTAAAATGTTGGGGTGGGGGGTGGTAGGGAGCAATGAAGGGGAAGAAGGAAAGAAAATCCGTGGAAGAAAGTACAGAAAATAAAGATGGGAGAGGGAAAAGATCGAGAAATATTTCATGTAAGATAGAGTATCATACAGAGAAAATTGAAAAAAAAAACAAAAAAAACATTTTTGAAAACTCGAAAAAAAATGTTAGAAGAAAAGAAAAGAAACAAAATGTAAGAGCTGAAACTGGACAAATAGGGAAGTCGCGCTAAATGAAGGGTAGACAATGTGAAACACACATCAAAGGAAAGCGAGGTAAGGGCAATTAAGGAAATTTAGAGATAAATCTAGAAATAAAATGCAAATTAAAAAAGTTGCAAAAATGGAACCGTAGGAAAATGTAGAGAAGGAGGGAAGTAATAAAACTAAGGAATAGAGCACGATAAAACAAATGAAGAGGGCACAGCAGGACCAGATGGGGAGGGGAGGTAAGGGAAAGGAGGGACCATTCAAGAGAAAAACAAGAACATTTTAGTGGCCAGGAAAATGTTGGACAAAATTGGAAAATATTATGGAGAAAGAAAAATATAACAGGAAATAATTGAAAATCAGGGAAAAAAGATCCACACAAAAAAACAAAAAAAGAAAAACAAAGAAAAAAAAGAGAGAAAAAAACAACAACATACGATAGGGGGAAAGTGGTGGGAACGCGAAGAAAACAGTAAAGGAAAAAAAACGAGTGGTGTAAAAAAAAAAAAAGAAGTAGAGGACAAGTAACAAGAAAAGGTAGGGATGGTAAAAGAAAAACGTAGTAAAATGAAGAGGGGAAAAGTCAAAAAAGGGATGGGAAAAGTAGCAGGGCTTGAAGACAGCTGATGTTAGAAGAACCCGAGGACTGACAATGACATCTGTTGTCCTGGCAAACTGTATTGTGTGCACGCCCGGCCTTACACTGGTAATGGACCTTCAAAACACATTGGGTTGCAACATTATTTCCATAAAACGAACGGCGTCGTGGGCCTCACCCCCCCCCCCCCCCCCCCCCTCTTTCCCTTTCCTCTTCTCTGTCCTCTCTCCGTCTGTCACTTCTCCTTGAGTCTCTCTCTGTCCTTCTCACTGCTTGCTCTCATTACTCTGTCTCACTCCCTTCATTCTCCTTTTTCCTCTGTCTATCCTCTCTCTCAACCGTTCACTCCTCTTTCTTCGGCTCCCCTACCCTCCACCTCCGCTCCCACTCGCTCTCCGTCTCTCCTCTTTCCTTCTCCCCCTCTCCTCCCTCACTCTCAGGGCCTCTCCGTCCTCGTCACGACCTCTCCGCTCTGGCCGCTCACCACTCTCTCACTCTCCGTCTACTTTGTCCTCTGCACTCTCCTTGCCCACCCTCTCTCACAATGTCTCCTCCACCTCCTCTCCCCTCCACCGACTCTCTCTCTCTCTCTCTCTGTCCCCTCCTTCGCCAATGGAACCTCCCTCTCCCCTTCTCGGTCCGCCGGGTCTCCCACTCCCGCTCTCCTCATCCCCCTCCCCCTCTCTCTTCCTCTCCCCTCCACTTCTTCCTCTCATCCTCTTCCACTCACTTCGTCTCCTCCGAGCGTGTCTCCCAAACCGTTCTTCCTCCACTCTCGCTCTACTTCTCTCTCACTTCTCTCTCTCTCCACCCCTCACTCCTCTCCCTCCCACTCTCCACTGCGATATCATCTCCGTCTCTTCACACCACTCCTTCGTCACATACCTTCTCCTGCCTCACCTTCATCACCACCGCTCTCTGTACATCCTCCCCCTCTCCTCTTCCTCCTCTCTCTCTCCGGCCTTCCTCCTCTCCTCTTCGGCCTTACCCTCTCCCTCTCCCCCCCTTTCGTCTCTCCCCTCCGTCCTCCTCCCGCCTCTCTCTTCTCCACCGCTTCGTCTCCCTCTCCACCTCCTCTTCACTCTCTACAACCAATCCTACCTCCCTCGCATCACCTCCCCTCCCCCTCACCCCCCTCCTTCCCCCTCTCCACTCCCCTCTTCTCTCTCTCCCCTCCTCGCCTCCTCCGTCCCAGTCGCTCCCTCTCTCTCCTTCCTCGTCCCGTCATCTTTCTCTCTCTCTCTCTCCTACCCTTCTGCTTCACGCTAAACACCGATGACAGATATCTGTTTCAATAGCCGGCGGCTGTTTATTTTCCACTGTCGGGCCCGCTTGGCTCAGTGAGGAAAGCACCAAGCTCGCAAGCCATAACGTTGCGAGGTCAAATCTCCGCTGGGACTTGACAAAAAGTAGGCTATGGGTTTTTTTGTTTTTTTCCGTAACACCATCGTTCAGGAGGGTATGGTGCTCAGTAGCAGGAAGCACCCCTAGGCGCCCCCTTTCCTCCAATCCCGACTTATCTTGGATGACACAACACGTTCGAAGTATACATTTTGGGTTGATCGAAGGTTAGAACCTAGAATGCCACAAATTAACAACCGACTATGTTAGGATTAGTTGTTGCTTGCAGACACTCGAGGGGCCCAGGCCAAGTGGTTATAGAACGTATAGCCTGCCGAGCGTAGGTTTGAGAGTTCCAACCATCCCCACGTAGGGTCAGAAAGTTATTCCCGCTATGGAGCACATGAATTCTGACCACCAGAAGATAAATGGCACTGATTCCCGTTCAGAGGACAAAGTCGCAGAAGGTCGAGGGATGGGTGTTGTCTTCCTCACATGTAGTCCAAGACACGGTGAATCCTCTGACATTCACTGTCCCTCAGCCGATATTTGGAGGGACCTAACAATCTTCAAATAGACACAAACATGGAAAGCCGAGCAGGTAACTTCACCATCGTAAGTTATATAAAAAAGCTTGTTCTTGTACTATAATGTTCTTCTAACATATTTTTCTCTGTCTTCTTCTTCTTCTTCTTCCTCCACCTCCTCCTCCGTCCTCATTCCATCTTCTTCTCGCTATTCATTCCTGTACATGGTTTTTGGTGATCCTGATCCTCCTGAATTCACCACTACCTCCTTTCATTCCACTTTCTACTTCGTTCCTCGGGAAGAACGGTGTAACTCGCCATCGGTAACTTTCTATTTGTTTGTGTCCGTTTTTTTTATCCCACTAGTAAATATGTACATTGTGCGCAGGGCATGGTGTGTGTCAGTAGTATTAGAACTAAAATTATAGTAACGTGTTATGCACGAAATTAAGCGAGTATATAAATAAATATATATATATAATAAAATAAAAATATATATATATATATATATAGTATATATAACTAAAAAAAGACAATGGTATGTATATACCAGCAGAGAATAAAAAAAAAAAAGCTCGACCGGGACTGGAGCAACATTTGATAACAGGTAAGGTTTTAAAACTATCAACCGCGCTGGTTTCAATGCAATGCACATCATCAGGATATATACATGCGCAACAAACTAATAAATTCCAAGGAAAAGTACAGCACCATTCCAGCACTTACAGAGCAGCTTGGTGTTAGCAATACCTGCAATAAATATATGAAAGTATAAAACAAAGCTTGCTCATATGTCTTAGATTAAAGAAATAGGGTGGAAAAGACAGAAAATCTTCATGGAAAGATAATCTGCCAAAACAACAGTATGTTCATGAGTGGTGAATGGGGGAAACAAAAAATAAAATGCTACCTCAAAATGAGCCTCATAGCACAAGCTCAAAGACTCCAAGAGGTGAGACATCCACCAATAGGAGGGACACTACACTAACATAAAACACCTGGACAGCTACCATTATTACGAAACCGAAAGTAATCTCACCTCAGTGACGCGCGAAAGCTGTAATAATGACTCCTCTGCCCTTTTCAGTTTTAAGAATAAGAAAGCACTCCCAGAAAAGTCTGGTAGTGAGCAATACCGTAGTCAATATTGTGAGTTATTCAGAAAACAACACACGCAAAGTTGCCACCTACGAAGCAAAAAGAAAATCATGACTGAGCAAAACAATCTACATTATCTTGTGAAAAGTAGAGAAAAAATAGAAAAGATAAAACTCTACGACACCAGTGCAGAGGGCCAGATCTTGGAATGAATCCGCAAGGGACTAATCAACAAACTAATAAATTCCAAGGATAATTAAACCGATCACCAAACAAGGCAACTTAACAGAGCAGCTTGAGAGTTGCAATGACAGCAAAAAAAATATTGACTAATCACCAAATCTAGCTCATATTTCTTAGATATGGTACAAAAGAAATAGGGGGGGGGGGGGGCTAATCATTCATTCTGCAGTCGTAGATAATTCTGCCTAACTAACATATGATGCTATTTCTTTCAATCTAATACATACGAGCAAAGTGAATTTATACTTCACATATATAAATATAAAAAACATAGAAATATAAAACTCTATAATATAAATAATAAATATGTATATATAATAATATTAATATATATAAAACATAACAGGAGCGGAGAGAGAAGAGAGAGAGAGCTAGAGAGGAAGGGATGAAGAGAGAGATGAGAGCGAGAGAGAGTGCTCATAAGGTAGAACAATCTTATGTGCATGAATGTCTGTACACACATAATGTGCATGAGATTCTTTGGCAAAGCCCTGGCCTACTCCAGGAATAAAATTGGAAAGGAATTCAAAATGCCTTCAACATTTCTTACCTCAGGTACTGACCTCGGTCTAAAATCACATCGAGACGGACCTGGAGAAGGGCAGGAATCGCTTCACCACTATGCGCACCCAGAAGAGGAAATAACAGTAATCTCCACCAGACCTGTCACACGCATGAAACCCCTGAAGCCGAGGTGTCCTGGATCTAGAAAACAAATGTTTTCCTTTCATCCACTAGTGTAAAGAATGCGGGTGGTAGGGAGATTAGGGGGTGAGGATGGATGGTATGCGTTGTAGGGTGAAGGGGGATGAATGAAGGAGGGGAGGATGGGAAACCATTTTAGCGATCTGTGTGCAATATATACAGAGGGAACGGCTGGAGGTTGAATGTGATACTGGGAAGTACATAGGCCCACCTTGATTGCGATGAAGGAAAATGGTAAGGCAAGGAGAACCCCATTTACCTCCTTGCTACCTTAACTGAGACATTGATGCATATGGGGCTAAGATGCTAAAACTGATTCCAACGATGGAAGCTCCAAAAGTACCTTTCGTGTTAATTAGTATATTAGTGATCACGTACCGCGCGCCACCGAACAAATTCCAGTCCTATTGTATTTATGAAAAAAATAATAAAGCAATGATTGTGTGTATTGTGATTTCGACATAGGGGGCAGCGCGAAAAAAGGAGGTGTGTGTGTGTGTGAGTGTTTGTGTGTGTGTGTGTGAGTGAGGTGTGTGTGTGTGTGTACTGCGTTGGTGAGTGTATGTGTGAATCTGAAAGAAAAAAAAAGGACAAACTCAATGTGAGTTATTGTGTGTGGTGTGAGTGTGTGGAGTGAGTGTGTGTGTGTGTGAGTGTAGTGTGTGTGTGTGAGTGTGTGTGAGAGTGAGAGTAGTGAGTGTTTTGTTGAGTTAAAGATGTGCGTAAAGAGTGATGAAGTAGTCGGGTGCGAAAGCGAGTGAGTGCGTGTAAAAGATTGGAGAGAGAGAGAGAGAGAGAGAGAGAGAGAGAGAGCGAGCGAGAGAGAGAGAGAGAGAGAAAGAGAGAGAGAGGAGAGGGAGAGAGAGAGAGAAGACAGACAGCAGACAGACAGACAGACAGACAGACAGCAGACAGACAGACAGACAGAGACCAGAAAGACTAGTGTGGACGAGAGAGTCTTCAAATCACTCACTCTCCCCTCTCCAAACCCGAATCGAGTGGCCATCGTATTTCAACAACCAAGAACAGACCTGATAAGAGATCCAAATGCTCGCCATCATGGAGAGGAGGAGAGATGAAAATGATGCGGGTAACACGCTCCCAAGGGCAAGCCGTGTGGGCCGCCTCCTCCCCCCTGGCACAGAGCCAGGCGTAGAATAGTAGGCGGCAGGAGAGGTAGTGGGAGAAGACATCAGAGAGGCGGTCAGGTCTCTCTTCACTGGCCTCTCACACCGGCCACAACAACCACAACAGTGCTGCATCAATAACCTTCACCGGGGGTCACAGAATAGAAAAGATGATGATGATGATGATGATGGTGGTGGTGATGGTGGGTAGATGATGAATTGAAATGATGAAGATGATGGCACAACAACCACAACATGCAGCTTCAATAACCTTCACCCGGGTTCACAAAATAGATGACGATGACGACGACGACTACGACGACGACGACGACGACGATGAAGATGATTATGAAGATGATGATGAAGAGATGATGATGATGATAGATGAAAGATGAAGAAGAAGATGATGATGATATGATGTTGATGATGATGATGATGATGAATGATGATGATGTTCATGATGACGATGAATGTGATGATGGTTAGAGATGGATGATGATGATGTATGATGAAGAGTATGAAGAAAGATGCTGTGAAGATGATTAAGATGTATGTTGACGATATAGGATGAAGCTAATAATGTAGCGTTCTGCGCCATAAAGACATGATAATGAGTATGAAGATGATGTGATGAGATGAAGATGGATGATGAAGGATTATGATGATGATGTATGATGAAGGTGAGATGAAAGATTGTGGTGATGATGATGGAGGTTGATTGATGAAGAGTAAGATGATGAAGAAGAAGGATATGATGAAGATGATGATGTTTATGAAGACGATGATATGATTAGACTACGATGAATGATGATGAGGAATGATGAAGAGAATATGATGATGATGAATGATTGATGAGTTCATGATGACGATTATGAAGTAAGATGAACGATGGATGATATGATGATGATGGATGATGATGAATGATGATATGGATGATGAGATGATGAGATGATGAATATGTTGACGATATGAGGATGATGCAATAATGTTGCTGCTGCTGCCGATTAATGACATGATCTGATGAAGATGATGATGGATGATGATGATGATGATGGAGGATGATGATGATGAAGATGATGATGAAGATGATGGTGGTGGTGGTGATGATGATGAAGATTGAAGATGATGATTAAGAAATGAAGAACGAATAAGCTGAAGAAGATGAGATGAAGATGGATGAAGACGACGACGACGACGACGACGATGAAGATAAGATGATGATGAAGAAGCTGAAGTGAAGGATGATGATTTGCTTAAGAATCAGATGATGGATGATGTCCGAGACAAACATATCTCGGAGAAATGGTGAAGTAAATGAAGCTATATGCTGAGAACCACACACATCACACCCACAACACACACACACACACACACACACACACACACACACACACAAACCCACACAACCACACACACACACACACACACACACACACACACAAACACACACACACACACACCAGCAC
>CM031611.1:3867020-3869520 GCA_018398815.1 Conus ventricosus
ACTTAAAAAATAAATTAAAAAAAAAAAAACTCTAACCATATGGACTCACTGTCCTGTACCAAATACGTACGTCACAGATACAGTCTGCACGCGCACGACACCCGCGTCGGGAACCATGACTCGTAACGAAAGTGAAAAGACACCAATATAAGTTGAATAGTCACGACCGTACTCCAGTATAAACCACTCGACTACAAATCAGCCTTGGCCCTACTGCACAGTTAACCAATTCCAATGCTGTGCAGGTCAACTCCGAAATCGTTAAACAATTTCAACGAACTACTACTATTACAACTGAAATTGAGCACAATCCCTTTACAATTCACGCAGACACATCTGCACCTGACTCACACTATAATCCTCAACAAAATGCAACCTCGTATTACCTTCTTACTGACCCCCCTGAAATTAACATGAACTAATCACAACCAATATCTACATCACCGTCCATCAACGGTTATTATATCGAACTCACATTGTCTAGCCAAACTGTCACATGACAATCGAACTCAGGAACCACTATGTACACTACTTACAGAATATACAGAAAGAAGCAACAACACAAGCCGGCTGACAAGACGTTTCAATCACAGAACCAAGACGACATCATACCAGACAACCAGTATACGCAACAAACATAATACAACTAAACATAGCATGAGACAACTACAGTACAACTCGCCATAATACAACACAACATGACGAATGACACCACCATGAACCTAACAATCACCAACCTGGACAGACAGACGTTCAACCACACCAGTTCTGCAACTGGCTGAAGTGGCTGCAAACAGAGACGACACAGAACCCGGCACAGGCCAAGGGCACACCAGACCCAACGAGGAACTGGCCCAAACTATGACTCGAAGTCACTCAGCTCGACTAACGGCGCTCCCGCCGCACTACAAGGCACGTCCACTCCGACGAACACCAGGGACGAAGTGAAGCTACCCCAACGCATTCCGCCCTGGTCGGAATCAAGCGAACTCTACTCACAACACAAAACAGCGATTGGTCAGAGCAGCGTATCCCTCCGCAGAGCTGACACGCCGGACCAACGGACTAGTTGTTGCTCGTGCAACAACACGACAATTTACCACAACAAGTCACAAACTTGACAACACAACAACAGCCGATATCCTGCCCCGCCTTCTCTGGCGTAGAACCAAAGTAACAAAAGGGTAACAATCGGGAACGAAACCAACCTCCCGCTTCCATCCCTTCAACAAGTGAAGATTGGAATTTAAGAATATTGTATGTCTTATTTCCCCAGCCCCTACCTAGCCTAATCTTTTCCCCCTTAACCATAACCCCAAATCTTACACACGCACGCTCGCACACACATATACACATAGCACACGCGCACACGCTCTCTATTTCTGAATTACCATTACTCCAAACCTATGGACGGCTGATTTACTACCGCCGATCGGTGACAGATAGATAGATAGATAGATTACGTTGTATCATGTAATATCATCATGTTATATTATATTACATCATATTATAATATACAATAATATTATATTATATTGTACATACCATGTTATATCATGCTACGTTTTATCATATAAGCATGACATTTTTTTGTTGTTCTTCCTTGCGCTGAATTGTAGAATATGCTGTAATGCATTGCATTATATACACATGGAAAAAAGTTAAGCAACCCTAAATGAAACATACCGTCCCAGGTAACTGTGAGTATTAACATGGCACAAAATAGTAATTCTGACAAGACGGGTATTCCATAGAGATGATAAATCCAGCCAAGTGTGACAGTGAGTCTCTGGCTGCATGTGGCGTGCACGAGCATCACACCATCCGTGCACTCGCAAAAATGAAGTTTGCTCACCCCACAGAAACGTGCGTTTTTGAGTAAGTTTCTCACTGCACAGTCACTGTCCAACAAGATGGAGCGAAGAAGAATGTCAGAAGGACAACGTTGGCAAATTATTGGCATGCATTCTACTGGTATGACCAGCAAAGCTATTGGACGTCAACTGGAATACCAAACGTCAGTAATCACCGATTGATAAGAAAACATGCTGAAACGAACACAGTGAATGACCGGCCACGATCAGGCAGACCACGTGTCACTACCCAGCGTGAAGACAGGGCGCTCCACCGACTGGTACGGCAACAGCGATTCGCAACTTCAACCACACTGAAACGGCAGTGGCTGCCAAATCGACCTCTGGCCACAAAAAACCGTTAGAAATCGCTTGCAAGCTATAGTACTGATAGCAAGAAGAGTCATCAAGCGTCCACACCTTACAGACAATCATAAGAGATTACGTTTGACCTGGTGTCTTGACCGACAGCACTGGAACCTAAGGAACTGGAGGAAGATCCACTGGTCTGATGAGAGCTCCTTCTTACTGCATGTTACAGATGGCCGAGCGAGAGTATGGAGGCATCCCCAAACAGCCTATGCTGCAAGGAACATCAAACAAACTGTACCTTTCGGCGGCGGCTCCGTCATGGTGTGGGGATGCAT
>CM031611.1:3874520-3879520 GCA_018398815.1 Conus ventricosus
GTGAACCCACAGAAGGAAGAGTAGAAAGACAGTGAACCCACAGGAAGGAAGAGTAGAAAGACAGTGAACCCACAGGAAGGAAGAGAAGAAAGACAGTGAACCACAGGAAGGAAGAGTAGAAAGACAGTCAACCCACAGGAAGGAAGAGTAGAAAGACAGTGAACCACAGGAAGGAAGAGAAGAAAAGACAGTGAACCCACAGGAAGGAAGAGTAGAAAGACAGTGAACCCACAGGAAGGAAGAGTAGAAAGACAGTGAACCCACAGGAAGGAAGAGTAGAAAGACAGTGAACCCACAGGAAGGAGGAGTAGAAAGACAGTCAACCCACAGGAAGGAAGAGTAGAAAGACAGTGAACCCACAGGAAGGAAGAGTAGAAAGACAGTCAACCCACAGGAAGGAAGAGTAGAAAGACAGTGAACCCACAGGAAGGAAGAGAAGAAAGACAGTGAACCCACAGGAAGGAAGAGTAGAAAGACAGTCAACCCACAGGAAGGAAGAGTAGAAAGACAGTGAACCACAGGAAGGAAGAGTAGAAAGACAGTGAACCCACAGGAAGGAAGAGTAGAAAGACAGTGAACCCACAGGAAGGAAGAGTAGAAAGACAGTGAACCCACAGGAAGGAAGAGTAGAAAGACAGTCAACCCACAGGAAGGAAGAGTAGAAAGACAGTCAACCCACAGGAAGGAAGAGTAGAAAGACAGTCAACCCACAGGAAGGAAGAGTAGAAAGACAGTCAACCCACAGGAAGGAAGAGTAGAAAGACAGTGAACCCACAGGAAGGAAGAGTAGAAAGACAGTCAACCCACAGGAAGGAGAGTAGAAAGACAGTGAACCCACAGGAAGGAAGAGTAGAAAGACAGTCAACCCACAGGAAGGAAGAGTAGAAAGACAGTCAACCCACAGGAAGGAAGAGTAGAAAGACAGTGAACCCACAGGAAGGAAGAGTAGAAAGACAGTGAACCCACAGGAAGGAAGAGTAGAAAGACAGTCAACCCACAGGAAGGAAGAGTAGAAAGACAGTGAACCCACAGGAAGGAAGAGTAGAAAGACAGTCAACCCACAGGAAGGAAGAGTAGAAAGACAGTGAACCCACAGGAAGGAAGAGAAGAAAGACAGTGAACCCACAGGAAGGAAGAGTAGAAAGACAGTCAACCCACAGGAAGGAAAGAGTAGAAAGACAGTGAACCCACAGGAAGGAAGAGAAGAAAGACAGTGAACCCACAGGAAGGAAGAGTAGAAAGACAGTGAACCCACAGGAAGGAAGAGTAGAAAGACAGTGAACCACAGGAAGGAAGAGTAGAAAGACAGTGAACCCACAGGAAGGAAGAGTAGAAAGACAGTGAATCCACAGGAAGGAAGAGAAAAAAGACAGTGAATCCACAGGAAGGAAGAGAAGAAAGACGGTGAACCCACAGGAAGGAAGAGAAGAAAGGCAGTGAACCCACAGGAAGGAAGAGTAGAAAGACAGTGAACCCACAGGAAGGAAGAGTAGAAAGACAGTGAACCCACAGGAAGGAAGAGTAGAAAGACAGTGAACCACAGGAAGGAAGAGAAGAAAGACAGTGAACCCACAGGAAGGAAGAGAAGAAAGACAGTGAACCCACAGGAAGGAAGAGAAGAAAGACAGTGAACCCACAGGAAGGAAGGGTAGAAAGACAGTGAACTCACAGGAAGGAAGAGAAGAAAGACAGTGAACCCACAGGAAGGAAGAGTAGAAAGACAGTGAACCCACAGGAAGGAAGAGTAGAAAGACAGTGAACCCACAGGAAGGAAGAGTAGAAAGACAGTGAACCACAGGAAGGAAGAGCAGAAAGACAGTGAACCCACAGGAAGGAAGAGCAGAAAGACAGTGAACCCACAGGAAGGAAGAGCAGAAAGACAGTGAACCCACAGGAAGGAAGAGAAGAAAGACAGTGAACCCACAGGAAGGAAGAGTAGAAAGACAGTGAACCCACAGGAAGGAAGAGAAGAAAGACAGTGAACCACAGGAAGGAAGAGAAGAAAGACAGTGAACCCACAGGAAGGAAGAGAAGAAAGACAGTGAACCCACAGGAAGGAAGAGAAGAAAGACAGTGAACCCACAGGAAGGAAGAGAAGAAAGACAGTGAACCCACAGGAAGGAAGAGAAGAAAGACAGTGAACCCACAGGAAGGAAGAGAAGAAAGACAGTGAACCCACAGGAAGGAAGAGAAGAAAGACAGTGAACCCACAGGAAGGAAGAGTAAAACCGAACTGAGAACAAAACAGAATGTAAGGAAAGACAACAGGAGAACAAAAAGAGAACATGAAAGACAACAGGAAGAAAAGAGAACATGAAAGACGACAGGAAGAAAGAGAGATGGAAAAAAAAAGCTAAAAACACTAAGAAAGAAAAAGAAAGAACAGTGTCAGCTGGCCCGAGAAGAAAGAAGAAAAAAAAATAAGTGAACACAAAGAAAGGAAAACAAAGGAGGCAAAAAAAAAAAAAAAAAAAAAAAAACCTCTGTCGCCGCTTCCTGAAATCTCATCTAGGAACATTTTCTGTTCTGGAACCGGGCATCATCAGATGATCATAATTGTTTCCCTCTTCCGCTTTCCAAACATGATGTTCAGGCGCCGCCATTATGTGTGATTTACCGGGGACCTCCCATTGGCCGAGACGGATCAAATGACCTTAGGGGAGGTAACTGGCGTACGTAAAACACAAACGTGCGCGTGTGTGTGTGTATGTTTGGAGGCGGGGAGGGGTGTTTCTTTGTTGTTTGTTCGTGTTTTACACTGAGAAGATATTTCGCCTGTGGCCAGACACCATAATTGCAAATAAGCGCCAACACTTGTATAATACGCCTTCAAGCCTTTCTGAAACACTGAGAGGTTGTTTTCTCTTTTTTCCCGCAGTGCGCTACAATTCATTCTGTAATTCCATCCTTGCAGAACAATCCTTTAGCTTTTTTCTAACTTTTTTCCCCTTCAATAACTCCTAAATGACATTATTCACGGTCTACGGTTTCATGATACAAGCTCCCCTTTGAGCTCCCGTGCTCCCCCACACCTCTCTCTCCCTCCCTTCCTACCCCTCCCTCTTCGCCTCTGTCTTCCCACTCCTTCCCACCTTCGTCGCCTCTGTCTTCCCACTCCTTCCACCTTCGTCGCCTGTCTTCCCACTCCTTCCCACCTTCGTCGCCTCTGTCTTCCCACTCCTTCCCACCTTCGTCGCCTCTGTCTTCCCACTCCTTCCCACCTTCGTCGCCTCTGTCTTCCCACTCCTTCCCACCTTCGTCGCCTCTGTCTTCCCACTCCTTCCCACCTTCGTCGCCTCTGTCTTCCACTCCTTCCCACCTTCGCTTCTCTTCCTTCACCGTTCTCTGTCTGATGAGTGGTCGCCCTGTCTACCAGTGACGAAGAATGGGGAGAGTGTACAGAAGTTGCGCACCTCTCCTCACTCATCTGGATTCTCTCCCCTATCCTTTAAATAACCATTCCCCCGGCCCCTCCCAAACAAAAGAGTCTATCCTGTATGATATGCGAAAGTTATGACTATTCAAAAGCAAAAAAACAAAAAAAAAGCTTTTTTTTCTTTTAATTTCTATTTGTATTTCTTTTGTTGTCGTTGTTGCTGTTGTTGTTGCTGCTGTTGTTCATCAGGAGGACCTTGAAAAGATGAATTCAAAAAGATTTCTGGCAGATTTATCTTCTCTTTTTTCTCTCTCTCTCTCTCTCTTCTTTCTTTCTTTCCTTTTGTATATTGATTATTTGTGTTTCTGTTCCCTTTTTTCGGAGGTTTGAGGGAAGGGAGGAGAGTCAGACAGGGAGCAGAGGGCGGGGGGAGGGGGGGGGGGGGAGGGGGGTTATCAGACCGTCTGATCGAAATTGCCTCATTCTGTCGATTATTCTAGGACCCAGCTAGCGTATATTTGGATCTCCAATCCATACAAGCGCAAAGGGACATCAAGTTTCAGATGCCAGACAAAACCCGAGAACACCAACATTGTGCCTGTTTAGGAATTGTGTGCTTCTTATTGGCCGTCCTGAATTTCGGACGTGTGGCCAGGTGGGTGGCCATCACTATTACTGCGTGAGTTATGGTTCTTTGTTATTGCCCCCTTGGGTGTGATCTCCCCCGTCACGTGATCCAGAGAAGTAAAATGGCGGATGTAAAGCTGACACTGTTGTTCTGGAGGCGATGTGGTTATGTTTGGGTCTTGCGGAACATGTTGCCCAACTGAGTGGGGGATCGGCCGCAGGGTAGATTGCTAAACATCTGTCTGTCTATTGTCTGTGTGGCTGGCAGTCTGGCTGTTTGGTTTCTCTCTCTCTCTCTCTCTCTCTCTCTCTCTCTCTCTCTCTCTCTCTCTCTCTCTCTCTCTCTCTCTCTCTCATTCACACACACACAGACACAGACACACACACACACACACACACACACACACACACACACAACACACACACACACACACACACACACACACTGTTCTCCTCCCTCTCCTCCCTTCCTCCCATCCTCCCCCCCGCCCGCCTCCGCTTGCCAAACCCAGCATCACTTCTGCTCACCACAACAGCAGCACCTGAACCGATTTGTATAGAAGGTGAAGGGCCAGGCAAGGAGGGGGGGGGGGGGGGAAGAGGATCGCCGTAATTAATAACAGTGCTGGTGTAGGGAGGGGAAGGAGAAGAAGATGACGAAGGAGGAGGAGGACGAGGAGGAGGAGGACGAGAGCTGTAATTGACAGGGTTTGTGGGAGGAGGAGGAGGGGGGGAGGAGGAGGAGGAGGAGGAAGGGGAGGAGGAGAAGGAGGAGGGGGGAGGAGGAGAAGGAGGAGAGCAGGTGTGGGGAGGAGGAGGAGGAGGGGGACAGTCACGTACTGTGGTTGCCCCGTGGTGTGATATTGAGCAGGGTGTGGGAGAGGAGGAGGAGGGGGACGTCACAGTACTAGTGGTTGCCCGTGGTGCTGATATAGAGCAGGTGTGGGAGGGAGGAGGGGGGGGACAGTCACAGTACTGGGGTTGCCCGTGGTGCTGA
>CM031611.1:3884520-3892020 GCA_018398815.1 Conus ventricosus
ACATACATACATACATACATACATACATACATACATACATACATACATACATATATACATACATACATACATGCATGCATGCATGCATACATACATACATGCACACTTACATACATACATAATACATACATACATACATACATACATACATACATACATACATACATACATACATACACACACATGCACTCAGTGAGCAGTGAACATGTGAACGGACAGATCAATAACGTGGAGGAATAAGCAGATGTGCTGATTAACCCATCAATACTTGACCACTTTTACCACCAATGTCAAGGGCGTTTACAGATTTCGGCCGGTCACGTTTTCCGATTTCTGCACAGGAAAAAGAACCAAGACACGCCCCGAAGGCACCAGTGAGACTTGGAGAACCAAGATACGCTCCGAAGGTACCAGTGAGACTTGGAGAAGAACTGTTCTCCGCTACCTAAAAAATAAAAATAATAAAAAACAGCCGGGAGCGATCCTGTACAGGAAGCCTGCAGTGTGTTGACAGAAGGTGCAGGCACACACAGGGCATTCCATGAAGACATCAGGGCACACAGCGAGCCTGTACAGGAAGCCTGCAGTGTGTTGACAGAAGGTGCAGGCACACACAGGGCATTCCATGAAGACATCAGGACACACAGCGAGCCTGTACAGGAAGCCTGCAGTGTGTTGACATAAGGTGCAGGCACACACAGGGCATTCCATGAAGACATCAGGGCACACAGCGATCCTGTACAGGAAGCCTGTAGTGTGTTGACAGAAGGTGCAGGCACACACAGGGCAATTCCATGAAGACATCAGGGCACACAGCGATCCTGTACAGGAAGCCTGTAGTGTGTTGACAGAAGGTGCAGGCACACATAGGGCAATTCCATGAAGACATCAAGACACACAGCTGCTTCCTGACACATACCCTTGTGTGATGGCCACAAGCGTGTGATATACAGATAAAAGAAACATAAATGAATTCATTTTAAAAAGAAAAGTAAAAACTATTTTTCTTGGAGTTCACTTCATTTTGAAGAAAAACAATGGGCGGAGTTGCTTAAAATTAATGTTAAAATGTGTTTCAATGTCCGCTGCAGTCATCTCACTTTGCAACTAGCTGCACTCTTTACCTGTTTCGTCTCACGTGTATTCAGCCTCACAGAGTCAGTGAAATTCTTTGTTGAAAATTCTAGATGGATCTCAGTGTTGCCTGGATCAATGACGTGGAAAGAGACTTGACGAAGCAACTATGCCTGGTTTCCTCGCTGAGAAGAGCTCATGTGCACAGCCACTTTCCACTTCAATATGCGGACGAAAATTTGGGGGAACCAATGGAAATAACCAACTAATAACGTCATAGAGTCTGAATCTGAAAACACTCGACAAAGTATGTATCCATAGTCTGAAAAATAACGTCCCCTGAAGACACTCTTGGCCGTTTTTTTTTTCTTGTTTTGTTTTTTTTTTTAAATTTTTTAAAGGCACTCTTCGGTTAACTGTTCGCTCTGTTTCCGTGTTCAAGTCTACCTGATGCGTGTTAGCCCACACCCCCTCGCCATTTCTCCGTCCCCCACCCTTTCATCCCCCTCCTTCAGTCCACCAAGTTGAAACGGTTCTTTCCTGTTATTTCTTCCTAGTCGTGTGTGTTTTATTTGTGAAACTGTAAAGTGGGTGAGGGAAAGGGGTGTGAAAAGGGAGGGGGGATGGTAAGGGAACCGGAGGAATGGAGGTGGTGGGAAAGTGGTGGTAAGGGGTAGGGTGTCTGGAGGTTCGTGCATGCGTGCTGACGTGGGTGCGTGCGTGTCTGATGTCTGATTAGAAAAAAAAGTGATTGCTTCTGTTGGAAGTTGGGACGTGTAGGCGGGGGTGATGGCGGTGACGGTGGTGGTGAGGGTAGTGGTGGTGTAGATGAGGGTGGCGATGGTGGTAAGGGTGAGGGTGGTGAAGGTGGTGGTGGATGACGATACGGGGTGGGGTGGGCAGTCTGGTGATTGCGGGGCGTTGTGGCACGTGAAGTCATGGCAGGATTTACTGTGTCACAGTCTGTGTGGCCACAGTCATGGCAGGATTTACTGTGTCACAGTCTGTGTGGCCACAGTCATGGTAGGATTTACCGTGTCACAGTCTGTGTGGCCACAGTCATGGTAGGATTGACTGTGTCACAGTCTGTGTGGCCACAGTCATGGTAGGATTGACTGTGTCAGTCTGTGTGGCCACAGTCATGGTAGGTAGGATTGACTGTGTCACAGTCTGTATGGGCACAGTCATGGTTTGGCAAATGCTCAGACTTCTCCACAAGGTAGTAGACGCAGTGTAAGTGTAAACTAGTACAAGGAGGAGGAGGAGGAGGAGCAATGATATTAGTAGTAGCATTAGTGGCACAGCAGCGCTTTTATTATCATAATTATTATTACTACTACTACTATAATTATCATGATTACTATTCTTCTTCTTCTTCTTCTTCTCCTTCTTCTTCTTCTTCTTCTTCTTATTATATCATAATTATTATTACTCTTGTTGTTCTTCTGCTTGCTGCTGCTGTTATTGTTCTTGTTCTTGTTCGTCTTGTTCTTATTCTTGTTCTTGTCATCAATATCATTATCATTATTATTATTATTACTATATGGTCATTAAAATTACAATTGAATCCATCAACAGTTTCACATGTAAAAATGCCTTTACAAATTAAATCTGCATCTCTCCTTTTTCCTCCCCCCCCCCCCCCCCCCCCCCCCCCCCTGCCCCTTCCTTTTCCATTTTCCGCCCTATCTGTCTGTTCCATCCCGTTCTTGGACCTGGCGCCCTTGATTCCTCTTGTGACGTAGCACAATTGTCGGCACATTCACGTCGGTTTTCCTAATGAGCATGAGAAGAGAAGAAGACGACGAGAATTCAGTTCAGTTGAATTGTTATCATGCAGCCGATCACACGGGAGTTCTTCACAGCTGTCACCGCTGGGAAGAAAGCGTCGTCCTGCAAAAAGTGACAATGATACATCGCCTACATAAAGTTCATCACTTGAACACTTATCCAGTGAAGGCAGATCACACAATCATGGCTGTGCTGGGGGCGTCAGAAAACAAAGGGACGTTACTGTCGTTTAGACTGTCGTTGTAGTTACCGCCCTTTTTGGTTGTGCAACTGCTGTTCAGAGACGAGATCGTTGCTACTCTAGAAGCTGTTTTATATTGTTTCCGGGAGGATGGTGATGGAAAGGGGGATGGGGAGGCGGGGGGGGGGGGGGGGGCGACAACCGTTGTTGTTGTTGCTGTCGAGGCAAACTGTTGCTGCTGCTGACGATATTGTTTATAGACGTGACTTTAATGCTAATGCGCGCTTCTTGATTGTTGCAGACGCAAGAGCCCTTGTCCAACGACGTCAACGAAGCCATGACGTTACTGTCCCTGCTCGTCAGCATGCATCGACACAGGAAGCACACCGATGAGGTCATGCAAAGAATCCGACCCAGTCTGCAGGATGACGTCAGAGTGAGGAAACGTCAGCGTCAATGCTTCTGGTCTGTGGTCACCTGTTACTGAGCAGGACACCGCAAGGGGGAGGGGAGGGGAGGGGGGACCAAAGCGTCGGCGACGTCTCTTTATGATTAAAAAAAAAAAAAAAAAAACCCGGTCACGTCATGCTGCTGATGCAGAGAGAGGAGCTGGACTTCAAGCAGTAGTCACGATGGAATTTATGATGGAAATCAAGGGCAAAAATGGACACTTTTCCTTTGACATTAGAACGATACGCATTTAGAGCAAAACAAGAACATCGGACAGGTTTGTTTGTTTTTTAAATGAATGATCTCAAGAAAAGTTAGAGACTTGTGGAGATGCATGTACCGTGGAGAACTCATTTGATGACCAGAGCTACTCAACAAAGAATGACGTTGTAAGGTTAAGGGGCCAAGGGGTCAGTGTATGTCTCCGGTTGTGGAATGGAATCGTGGAACATTAAACAGACCTAGTACATCCAAATGGGGATTCTTACCTGACTACACTGCTTCCTTTGTTTGTTTTCTTTGTTGTTCTTGTACACCCTGTCCTTTTTCTTCTTCTTCTTCTTCTTCTTCTTCTTCTTCTTCTTCTTCTCTTCTTCTTCTTCTTCTTCTTCTTCTTCTTCTTCTTCTTCTTCTTCTTTCTTCTTCTTCTTTCTCTTCTTCTTCTTTTTCTTCTTCTTCTTCTTCTTCTTCTTCTTCTTCTTCTTCTTCTTCTTTCTTCTTGTTTTTCTCCCAATCATCATCATTATTATTATCATCATCATTCTGTTTTTTCCGTCCCTTCTTCTTCTGTGTCTCGGCTTCTCCTTTCCTCCTCCTTTTCTTCCTTCTGTCCTCCCCATCTTCATTATCATTATATCATCATCATTGCCATCCTAATCCTTTCGTTCTTCTTCTTGTCCTTGTTCTTCTTGTTCTTTGTTCTGTTCTTGTTCTTGTAGTAGTTGTTGTTGTTGTTGATGTTGTTGTTGTTGTTGTTGTTGTTCTCTCTTCTTCTTCTTCTTCTTCTTCTTCTTCTTCTCTTCTTCGTCTTCTCTTCTTTTCCTCCTCCTTCTTATTTTTCTTCTTCTTCTTCTTCTTCTTCTTCTTCTTCTTCTTCTTTTCTTCCCTTCTTCTTCTTCTTCTTTCTTCTTTTCTTCTTCTTTTTTTCTTCTTCTTCCTCTTTTTTTCTTCTTCTTCTTCTTCTTCTTCTTCTTCTTCTTCTTCTTCTTCTCTTCTTCTTCTTCTTCTTTTTTCTTCTTCTTCTTCTTCTTCTTCTTCTTCTTCTTCTTCTTCTTCTTCTTCTTCTTCTTCTATTTGGTCTCTTCCTCCTTATTGTTATCAGCACCATCCATACCTTCAATTTCTTCTTATATTTCACCCCTTCCTCTTCCTGTTCATGATTATTTTCCCTCCTTCTCTTCCTCTTCCTCCTCCTTCACCTCTTCATCCTGCTCCATTCGTTATGGTATTGCTTTCTCTGGTTTTATACTTGTCTGACGTGACAGCTACAAAGAATAAATTAATATTTGAGAGGGCAGAGGGGATACAAGGGAGATAATTGTAACTGTATACAAATTTGAAGGAATAAGTTTGTTACATACATTGGTGTCATTTCCATGTCTGATTGTGTTGTACTTATAATGAAGCACAGCCAGCTGCGTACGATATCATTGCAGCCCCCACCCCATCCCCTGCCCACCAACCCCACACCCCTCTCTCTCTCTCTCTCTCTCTCTCTCTCTCTCTCTCTCTCTCTCTCTCTCTCTCTCTCTCTCTCTTCCTCCATCCCCGTCTCCACATACCCCCTCTCCCTTTTTCTCTGAACTTTTTTTTTTCGCGAATGTTCCTCATTTGGTAATCCATCGTCTTTCCTCTTTCCCCTCCACCGCTTAATAACTTTTTTTTTCCCAGGTAGAATTCTTCATTTGCTAACTAATGAGAAGTTCTGCAATCTACTGTAGATAGCTATAAGGAAATTGACCCTCCACCCACCCATCTCCATCCTGTGTCCTATTCTACACGAAGTGATCCACCCCGGCCCTGTGTCCAGGCAAGGCACCATGCAACGTGATGCCGTACGGTGCCAACCAGCGACAGACCTGGATACGGCACAGTTGTAAAGTGAGACGACTGCAGGCGGAAATCTAAACAAATCTTAGATAAACGTTAGCGAACCGCCAAGAGAAACGTGGACAAACGAGTCACAAGACAAAACACGACGCGTTTCGACCTCTTAGGTCTTCTTCTTCAGGCAAGACACAAACAAATAGGACGATGAAAATGAACGAATTTTTCACTTAGCTTAGATCTCTTCAGCGCAAGGTAGGCAGGCGTTGAATTCAACGCCTGCCTACCTGGCGCTGAAGAGATCTAAGCTAAGTGAAAGAAATCCATTCATTTTCATTGTCCTGTTAAATTCAGTTTTGTTTGTGTCTTGACTGAAAAAGACCTAAGAGGTCGAAACGCGTTGTGTTTTGTCTTGTGACTCGTTTGTCCACGTTTCTCTTGGCGGTTCGCTAACATTTATTTCAGATTTGAATAAGGCACGGCAACTACCGAGCAGAACACGAGGCAACCCAGCACAACGCAACACAGCACAACGCAACACAGCGTAACACAGCACAACGCAACACAGCGTAACACAGCACAACGCAACAGGATGCAAAACATCACAGTCCCGCACAAAACTGCAGAGCCTTGCTCAGTGCTTCACGACACAACACTGCAGCTAACAAAACAACACTGCAGCTAACAAAACAACACTGCAGCTAACAAAACAACGCTGCATCTAAGAAAACAACACAGCATCTAACAAAACAACACTGCAGCTAACAAAATAACACTGCATCTAAGAAAACAACGCTGCATCTAACAAAGCAACGCTGCATCTAACAAAACAACACAGCATCTAACAAAACAACACTGCATCTAACAAAACAACACTGCAGACCAGCCGCCGTAGCGAAGTGGTTAGCGTCGCGGACTCCCGGCTGGGAGGTCGTGGGTTCGAATCCCATCAGAGTCATGTGGGTTTTTTCTGCCCCGACCGGCTCCTACCCAGAGTTGAGTTTGCTGCGGACTCAGTTGGGAAGACTGGGACCACACAGTCGAGTTTCATCCACTTAATGGATGCGTTTCTGAGAGTGTTGCTCAAATTTCCTGACCAACACTGCAGGTGCCTGTATCTCTCGGGCCTGGTTGACGCCAGGATATATTATGAAAGGAAGCGTAGAGTACAGCCCTGTCATGTAGTCTCAGACCGAAATGGAAATCCGTAGCATCATCTTAATCATCCTCATTCCCATTGATCAGCATTAAAAAAAAAATGTCTCAAATTCTGTGGCCCTTCATGCCCTGCTCTCATGGTGACCTCAGTTTCGATGTCCTCTCCGCGTCTGTGGCCTTGGTTTGCTTCCGTCGGGGTCACCGGTATCGGCGAGTCCATGGGGGCTGTCGTTGGACGGACGTGTTGGCGCCCTCCGGAGGGAGAGCTCACTCACGCCGGCTCCGCGACTAAGCAATTATTGTCGTCAGTAGGGGGCTTAGTAGGTGGTGTCCTGCGTATGTTAGATCAGAACAGGCGCCACTGAACACCACCGAAGTGACTCGGCAGCAGTGCAGTGTCTCCTCCGGTGGGTTGCCTCTTGACGACTTGACATTGACTGCTCCCTGTGGATTGCTGGTGCCGGGGCTGCGGCGGGGCCGCCGGGCTATGGCTGTGGACGGGGTGTTGGAATGAGCGGTGTGGGTGCACTGCCTCTGAGGTGGCGCAGAGGTTGGGACAGCAAAAAACAAAAAAAAAAAACAAAAAAAAACAACAACACTGCAGCTAACAAAACAACATAGCATCTAACAAAACAACACTGCATCTAACAAAACAACACTGCAGCTAACAAAACAACACTGCAGCTAACAAAACAACACAGCATCTAACAAAACAACACAGCATCTAACAAAACAACGCTGCATCTAACAAAACAACACTTTAGCTAACAAAGCAACGCTGCAGCTAACAAAACAACACA
>CM031611.1:3897020-3904520 GCA_018398815.1 Conus ventricosus
AGCATTCCCAACATGTCTTGAAAAGCGTCAGTGACGGTCACGCCATGATGATAGCATTCCCAACGTGTCTTGAAAAACCTCAGTGACGGTCACGTTATGATGACAGCATTCCCAACATGTCTTGAAAAACGTCAGTGACGGTCACGTCATGATGACAGCATTCCCAACATGTCTTGAAAAACCTCAGTGACGATCACGTTATGATGACAGCATTCCCAACATGTCTTGAAAAACGTCAGTGACGGTCACGTTATGATGACAGCATTCCCAACATGTCTTGAAAAACGTAAGTGACGGTCACGTCATGATGACAGCATTCCCAACATGTCTTGAAAAGCGTCAGTGACGGTCACGTTATGATGACAGCATTCCCAACATGTCTTGAAAAACCTCAGTGACGGTCACGTCATGATGACAGCATTCCCAACATGTCTTGAAAAGCGTCAGTGACGGTCACGTCATGATGACAGCATTCCCAACATGTCTTGAAAAACGTCAGTGACAGTCACGTCATGATGACAGCATTCCCAACATGTCTTGAAAAACCTCAGTGACGGTCACGCCATGATGACAGCATTCCCAACATGTCTTGAAAAACCTCAGTGACGGTCACGCCATGATGACAGCATTCCCAACATGTCTTGAAAAACCTCAGTGACGGTCACGTTATGATGACAGCATTCCCAACATGTCTTGAAAATCTCAGTGACGGTCACGTTATGATGACAGCATTCCCAACATGTCTTGAAAAGCGTCAGTGACGGTCACGTTATGATGACAGCATTCCCAACATGTCTTGAAAAACGTCAGTGACGGTCACGCCATGATGACAGCATTCCCAACATGTCTTGAAAAGCGTCAGTGACAGTCACGTCATCACTCGAGTTGTTTCCTGACAGAGGTGACGTCAACGACCCTTCTTTGTCCCTGGCGGCTCAACGTTCACGTTGTGTCCTCGGATGTGGAAAGTGACAAACATAGACACTACAATCAGAAGAAGATAAGGATAAGAATGGGGGGGGGGGGGGGGGGCAACAAATCAAGTTTTGTTTCTATAATTGCTTCGTTTGATCGACGCAGATTTATTATGCTTTATTTAAAGAATTGATCAGCTCTCCATTCATTACCAGATGATGTACATACATCCGACACAAACTTGCTATGATCTCGGGTTTCTGTTGTCACCCAGAACCTGCCGGAAACTGCGTGAAGCTTCCAAAACGTTCTATAACTTGTTTCTAGACTGTTTTACGAAATTTGATTCTTTTACTACGTCATAATTCCGAAACTTTACGGAATGATCCATGCATCTTGATTGGCTGTATCACATAAAGGTTCTCCATCGAACTTTCTGCAATGCACCCCAGATTACAGGACGTAACACAAAGCATTTCCACTCTCGCTACCCGGGCGGGGCGACTATCCCCAACCCGGCGGGTCCCCGGGTGGCGGATAGGGGGTCGGCCCCCAGATATGAGGGTTAGCTGCGATATAAGTCAGGCTTGCCTGGTCGAATAAGCAGTCCTGGACCAACTGGCGATGTTCGTACCAGGACGGGGCGGGGTAACAGGTGGCACTGTTACACCATATCAAATTCCCATGTGTCCTATGACGGGTTCATCATGCGAGTAAGAGGGGGGGGCCCCGCCCCCATTGTTTTAAAAAAAAACCTCTAGCCCCGGGGAAGGAAAACCTCGGAGAAAACAAAAGAACGAAACATACTTAGGGTAGGGGATGCTCATAGCCTTGGTTGGCAAGTCGGCTACGAGAGAAACTCGGACAAGAAATCCAACGCCGAAGACGGTTATACTGGGCCCTTGGCGCGGTACGGCAGTACAACGCATCTACGTCATGATGGACAACCTCACTGATTCTCTCGATTTGGAGCTGTACTAGAGGGAGTCCCGCCGGTCTAGTAGAGTGCCGGGCCCTGTGCCTAAACAGGGGCCCACCCCATGCGACTGGTGGTCACCCCGTCCCGGTGGAGGAGCAGGCTCGGTGGCGGAGGGAAATGCTACTGGCCGAAAAACATCTGACCAGGAAGAAAAGAAACCCTAGGGACTCCTCAACATTCTCCAGTGGAATGCAGAAGAGGGGCGTACCTACCACCAAAAAGATCCCACGTACTGAGTAGAATGTACACTGAAAACATTGATGTGGCCTGTATCAAGAAGACACACCTGAAACACAATCACAAGTTTAGAGTCAGAGTGTTACATACCTTCAAGATGGACAGAGAAGAAGACCGAAAGGAGGAGTGCAGAACTCGTCAAGAACAGATATTCCAGCCTCCATCTCCCCCATTTTATACAGTGGACACAAATCTGGAAGCTGAAATCCATCGGAATCAAGATTACAGTGGACAAGACTGTCATCATCCATCTTCCAATGTGTACTGTCCACAAGACAAAGAGCTCTTCTACTGAAAAATGGACATACATCAGAGAACTGCATAGTAGTAGGGGACTTTAACAGCCACTCAACCTGTTGGGGTTACAGTGAAATGACGAAGAGGAGACGAAAGTGGAGGACTGGCAGGATAGAGAGCAATGCTTCTGCTTGATGATAGAAGACCACAACTTCTTTCTCTCGCCGATGGCTCGCACGACACCCAGATCTTGCCTTTGCAACTGACGACCTTGCCCCAAAAAACGCAGGAAGGTACGAACCAGTTGGAGGCACGCGGTACCACAGACCAGTACTACATGGCCATCAAAATTGCAGTAACATCAGGCAATGCCAAGATCCTTTTTTTTTCCCAGATGAACTACGGAAGAAGGCGGATGGGGAGATGTTCGCGGGCCTTCTCTGACGTGTACTGTTAAGACCATCAAAGTGGACGATTACAACATAAACAGAGCCACAAAAAACTTCAACCAAGCCATCCTGAATGCAGCCTCAGAGGCTATTCCACGTGGCGCTCGAATGAATACATGCCATATTGGACAGAAGAGAACTACAGGGTGCTTTAAGATGAAGTGACAAGGACCAGAGAGGAGGTGGAAAACACACCATCACAAGAAAACAACATCCTCTCTCAAGCCTGCTCACTGCCTCAAAATAACAGAGGAGGGCCTAATCCAAGCTGCCAAGAACAAGCTGGATGGTGAAATCAGAAAAGTTAAACCTTGACAGAGATGGCATTCAAGCTTTGAACTGAACCACCAAAGCCATAATTGATGAAGAGACAAGGTCAGTGCCAGTCACGCTCCAAAACAGATTCAGGAGATTGTGACAGGGACTGGGAGAGAGGCCAGCGATCTGACTTCATAGACAAGTACGAGACAGATCCAGAACATCTCGGTGACATAGAGGACAGAAAACAACAAGTCCGTGATGAATAAAGAATCAGCAGGATGACCAAGACCAACCGATTGCATGGAACAAGCCCCTTTCCCCCCCCCCCCAATGATAAGAACTAGACGAAGCCGCAAACTTTTACTTGACAAAAAATCCCCAGTACTGACAATGTCACCAACGAGATGCTCAAAACACCTTGGCACAATAGCGCAAAGACCAAACTCCTTGCTCTCTTCTACAAACAGCTGGAAGAGGGGCAGTTCACAAAGCTGGCGAGAAGCTGATTTGGTGCCCCTACCATAAGAAGGGCCAAAGACAGAGTTAGGGCTGACAAGCTATCGCCCCATCAGCCTCATCCAGTGCGTGGGCAAGCTCCTAGAGCGTTGTTTAATTCGCGGCTAGTTGGCACGTGGAGAAGAACAACTTCATCACTCACTGTGCAGGCAGGCTTCCGCCAACATCATTCCTCTGAGGATCATGTGGGATAACCTTACATAGCCCAGAAGATCGCAGGATGGCTTCCAGGACTAAACGCATACTCTGCGGTGTGATAGACATGGGAAAAGGCGTACCGACAAAGTCTGGAAGGATGGCCTCCGGAGAAAACTTCTAGAAGAGTGGTTGTGACTGGCTGTTTGTACCAATGGATGATCGCAGTACCTGAAAATTAGGTAGTCCCGAGTCCATTGTCAACGGCGCATACTGGGCGGACGAGGACCACTGTGTGAAGGAGTCCCTCAAGGAGGTGTCCTCATCCCTACCTATTCCTTGTCTTTGTCTCAACGACATCGTCAGAGATGTGCCCGCAAAGTCCAAGGAGCCATCTATGCAGACGATCTTGTCTATGGGTTCGGTAGAGCTCCTCTCAATGCCAGCTACAGGCTACAGCAGCGCTGAATGTTCTTGAAAGCTGGACGAAACAGGCGGTGGTACACAATTATGCAAGATGACCACTCTTCACTGGTTTTTCCTGCCTTCTCACCCATAAGACAGAAGCCAACCTGAGCATAGTGGACTAACTCTGCTTGCGGGAAAATAACCCACGTACCTTGGGAGTCACCTTTCAAAAACGCCTGACGTGGGAAGAAGCAAGCAGAGATAACAGGATTTAAGAGCAAAAGTACGCTTGCCCTCATGATGAAGAAGTGGCAGGAACAAATGGGGTGCAGAACCAACACAACCTCTTAGGAGGACTGTATACACTGGTAGAGTCAAGGCCAGTGCTGGGTGTATGGCATGACTGCAATGGGGCACTTACAGCAAATCAATTTTGAACGGATCAGCAAGTTCAGAAGCAAGCTGCCGTATCCATCACAGGAGCAGGATGTTACACCATCTTGGAGTTGAAACCATCACCAGAGCTCCAGCCCCCTTGAGGACCGCCAGAGACCGCCAACTCCTGACCCAGGCTGCCAAGTTCAAAGAGGCTGCTCTGAAAGGCCCACCCCATGAAAGACAGACCTGTCACCAGCCAACACAAAGAGACGACTGAAAGAGAGGGAGCTTCGTACACCAGAGCAGGATCCTAGAACGGCAACATCAAGATATCCTTGACCATGACCCATGTGATACCCGGTGTTCTTGCCGTCCCTCCTGGAGCGAAGGAATCCCTCCGTCATCCAGGGCAGCATCCCTGTTGTTGGCCCAAAAATTCACAAAGCGGGCCTGAAGAAAGTCCTTACCCTGGAAATCTCACCATTACCCAGTTCCCAAAGAGTCCTGGAATCATTGTCTACAACCGACGGCTCTGCCAGCAGATGCCATCGAAATGGAGGGGCAGGAGTCTATGGTCCAATATCCCAGGAGGCAGAGAAGGAAAAGACCTGCCTCGCTACCGGCCTGTACTCACAAATTACAGGGCTGAAGCAGTTAGAAAGCCCTGAAAACAGCAGACAGACCCAATCGACGGTCAAGCCCCTACCGCCAGCCTACTAATGTATGTCTTCCGGACCGACGACCTGTCCATTTCTTGCAGGCCCTTCGGTCCAATTGAGTCCCAGGCTCAACGATTGTCTCATCTCCCGACTCCCTCCGGCACAAGGCTCACAGTCACTGCAGTGGATTCCCTCCCACTGCGATGTGCTCGGCAATGAGACTTGTGACTCCTTGGCAGGGAGGGACACTAAAAAGGTGCAGATGGGATTAGGGACAGATCTACAGCTACACCGAATCCAGAACCCTTTCATCAAGGCCAAGCTGCAGAACAAGTGGAAGCCAGCAGCAGGCAGCATCCACGCCACAACAGAGCAGACCCGTACTACCTGCTCTGACTCAGACGAGAGCAGGTAGTATCTTCGGCTCAGGGACAGGCCAAAACCGCCTGATAAACACACACACTATGTCTAAACTCCGCAACGGCAACACAGAGCATTGCCCCGCAGAAACAGGCCAGCCAGACAACAGAACATCTGCTGCAATCCTTCCCACTCCACCAAGGAACGGCTCGAGAGAAAACTCCCTGTGGCCTGACCCGTTACCAGTGGCCCGGAAGCTCTACGGAGGAACTGGAGGACCGCGACGTACTGCCACCTTTGTCGAGGGAGATGGGGGAATTCCATCTCAAAGACATGACGACGAGACTTCAACAACCTCTCGCTACTAAGCACTGTTATCAATATGCTCATATTCATAACCATCACTAGTATATTTTAAATATAACAAAATAAACAAAACTCCTACGTGTTTTATCTGGCTCCTAACACTTTTTCGTTCTCCCCTTCAGTGTTTTAGCCACTCTATTAAACGACATTTTTATCGTCTATTATCACCAAAAGATTCAGTAGCCTATTAACATGCTTGACAGCATCTGTCAATATCATCACATATCATGCTATTGTTACCATTTTCATTATTGAATTATTTTTATTTCAACTCCATGTCACCCTCCTCCCAGCAGCCTGTTTCATCCTCCACGGATATGTGAAGATAAGTGCATGGTCGGTCTTCGTTTCCATTGTCCTAAATGTTGTTTGTTGTCGCCTGAAGACGGACCAAAGAGGTCGAAATGCAGTGTGTTTGTCCTGTAATCCGTTGATGTGTATTGTCTGGCGAACTACTACCCCTCCTTAAATAACCTGTTTTGATAACTTTCTGCCAATTAACCACCACATTTGACTGGCTAGTGGCAGCATCACAGTTCTCAGTCAATACCTCCGACATTCCACGCTGGTTTAATGGGATTAGCACTTCATGATGCTTAGTTGAACTGTCTACCTACTCACGCTTGTTTAATTGGCAATTCCACATCCACGATGCTTAGTTGAACTGTCGACAATACTTCAACGCTTGGTTAATTTGGCACATTCCTCTTCTCGAGGACGGAGTTGACGGGTCTTTCCATTACTCACGCTTGTTTAATTGGCAATAGCTCATCTCGATCCTCAGTGAAACTGTTTACCATACTTATCGCTGGTTTAATTGGCAATACACATCACGATGCTTGTTGAAATATTCACCATACTCCACTCTGGTTTAATTGGCAATAACACATTCACGATGCTTGTTGAAAATGGCTACCATACTCCACGCATCGTTTAATTGGCAATACTCTCATCCGATGACTCAGTTGAAACTGTTCACCATACTCCACGGCCTTGTTTTAATTGGCAATTACACATCACGATGCCTTTAGGTGATTGAATTGTAACACATATCTCCCCACGCATGTATAAATGGCATAGCATACATCATCGATGCTTTAGTGGAAACTGTCTACCATATCCACGCTTGTATAAATGGCAATAGCTACATCACGATGATGCCTTAGTTTGAAATCGTCTACCATACTCCTCGCGTGTATACAATGGCAAATACCACATCATGCTCAGTTGAACTGTCTACCATACTCCACGGTTGTGGTATGAATGGCAATTAGCAACATCACGATGCTCAGTTGAATGTCTACCATGTATAAATGAGCAATTGCCAATCCACGATGACTCAGTTGAAATGTTCGACCATGTATAAATGGCACAGCACATCACGATGCTCAGTTGAAACTGTCTACATGTAAATGGCAACAGCAATCACGGTGCTCAGTTGAACTGTCTACTTGGCTAAAATGGCAATAGCCACTTCACTAGATGCTCAGTTTGATGTCTTACCATGTATAAATGGCAATAGCACATCACGAATGCTCTGTTGAACTGTCTACCATGTTATCAAATGGCAATAGCACTTCTCGATGCTCAGTTGAACTGT
>CM031611.1:3909520-3954520 GCA_018398815.1 Conus ventricosus
CTCTCTCTCTCTCTCTCTCTCTCTCTCCAATACTTGACTACATCTGCCATTTCCTGACATTGGCCCCGCTGGTAGTCCTGAATGTCTGGCTAGAAAGACACAGGCGACACGACATGCCGACCGTCTTCAGCAGAACACGTTGTATGTCACTGACCCACAGACAGTGACGGTGCTTCAGACAGCAGAACACGTTGTACGTCACTGACCCACAGACAGTGACGGTGGTTCAGACTGACCCTGACACTGGAAAACGAGATGGGCGAACACGTTCAAGACATCAACATGAGATACAGAACAAGATGCAAAGCATATAAACGCACTCCCAGTTTATCTTGAATACGCGTGTACGTACCAAATTTCATCCAAATCTGACAATATGTCAAGAATAACGCTTTTTAACGGTCAAATTTTGGAACACTATATAGAAGTAACATTTGTGTGTGATAACCTTTCCATATACCAAATTTCATTACAAATCCACCTATATACAAGAAATAACAGCAAAATAACGGTTTTTAACGGTTGTTTCATCGATTTTCAGCATTACATAACTTACATATGAAAAGAGGCTCCGATTTGTCACACGTTCATCCAAACCGCTTATAGATCGGCCATGTACTTTCGGAGATATTCCATAAAGAAGAAAAACCGTTTGGGGCCGTTATAGCCGTTAGTAATGGTTATTCTGGTAAACTAAAACATTGGGCATCATCCGTGACCCATAATGAACATAGGCTACCTACAAATTTTCAGAAAGTTCGGCTCAGAAGTTTTGTCTGGAGCGAGTGGAACACATTTTGACCACGGACAGACACACAGACAGACACACAGACAGACAGCATTTCTTCTTTCCAATTGTAAAGTACTTCCTGTTCTATAAGAACTGGGAGCACGAAAAGGTAAGCGTTATGATGTATTCATCAATCCCTATCCAGTCTACAGCACAGACAGTGGAAACTGTGTCAACGTCAATCCCTATCCAGTCTACAGCACAGACAGTGGAAACTGTGTCAACGTCAATCCCTATCCAGTCTACAGCACAGACAGTGGAAACTGTGTCAACGTCCATCCCTATCCAGTCTACAGCACAGACAGTGGAAACTGTGTCAACGTCAATCCCTATCCAGTCTACAGCACAGACAGTGGAAACTGTGTCAACGTCAATCCCTATCCAGTCTACAGCACAGACAGTGGAAACTGTGTCAACGTCAATCCCATATCCAGTCTACAGCACAGACAGTGGAAACTGTGTCAACGTCAATCCCTATCCAGTCTACAGCACAGACAGTGGAAACTGTGTCAACGTCAATCCCTATCCAGTCTACAGCACAGACAGTGGAAACTGTGTCAACGTCAATCCCTATCCAGTCTACAGCACAGACAGTGGAAACTGTGTCAACGTCAATCCCTATCCAGTCTACAGCACAGACAGTGGAAACTGTGTCAACGTCAATCCCTATCCAGTCTACAGCACAGACAGTGGAAACTGTGTCAACGTCAATCCCTATCCAGTCTACAGCACAGACAGTGGAAACTGTGTCAACGTCAATCCCTATCCAGTCTACAGCACAGACAGTGGAAACTGTGTCAACGTCAATCCCTATCCAGTCTACAGCACAGACAGTGGAAACTGTGTCAACGTTCAATCCCTATCCAGTCTACAGCACAGACAGTGGAACGTGAAACTGTGTCACGTCAATCCCTATCCAGTCTACACACAGACAGTGGAAACTGTGTCAACGTCAATCCCTATCCAGTCTACAGCACAGACAGTGGAAACTGTGTCAACCGTCCAATCCTATCCAGTCTACAGCACAGACAGTGGAAACTGTGTCAACGTCATACGTTAGGATGATTTCACCAATCCCTATCCAGTCTACAGCACAGACAGTGGAAACTGTGTCAACGTCAATCCCTATCCAGTCTACAGCACAGACAGTGGAAACTGTGTCAACGTCAATCCCTATCCAGTCTACAGCACAGACAGTGGAAACTGTGTCAACGTCATAGCGTTTATGATGTATTCACCAATCCCTATCCAGTCTACAGCACAGACAGTGGAAACTGTGTCAACGTCAATCCCTATCCAGTCTACAGCACAGACAGTGGAAACTGTGTACAACTAGATGTAATCCCATCCATCCAGTCTACAGCACAGACAGTGGAAACTGTGTCAACGTCAATCCCTACGTTAAGCCAGACATGGAACTGTGTCACGCAATCCCTATCCAGTCTACAGCACAGACAGTGGAAACTGTGTCAACGTCAATCCCTATCCAGTCTACAGCACAGACAGTGGAAACTGTGTCATACGTCAAATTCCCTATCCAGTCTACAGCACAGACAGTGGAAACTGGTGTCACTCAATCCTATCCAGTCTACAGCACAGACAGTGGAAACTGTGTCAACGTCAATCCCTATCCAGTCTACAGCACAGACAGTGGAAACTGTGTCATATCGTCAATCCCTATCCAGTCTACAGCACAGACAGTGGAAACTGTGTCAACGTCAATCCCTATCCAGTCTACAGCACAGACAGTGGAAACTGTGTGATGTATTCATCAATCCCTATCCAGTCTACAGCACAGACAGTGGAAACTGTGTCAACGTCAATCCCTATCCAGTCTACAGCACAGACAGTGGAAACTGGTGTAACGTCAATCCCTATCCAGTCTACAGCACAGACAGTGGAAACTGTGTGAACATCAATCCCTATCCAGTCTACAGCACAGACAGTGGAAACTGTGTCAACGTCATAGCGTTATGATGTATTCACAATCCCTATCCAGTCTACAGCACAGACAGTGGAAACTGTGTGATGTAATTCATCAATCCCTATCCAGTCTACAGCACAGACAGTGGGAAACTGTGTCAACGTCAATCCCTATCCAGTCTACAGCACAGACAGTGGAAACTGTGTCAGTTTCTCAATCCCTATCCAGTCTACAGCACAGACAGTGGAAACTGTGTCAACGTCAATCCCTATCCAGTCTACAGCACAGACAGTGGAAACTGTGTCAACGTCAATCTATCAGTCTACAGCAAGACAGTGAAACTGTGTCAACTCAATCCCTATCCAGTCTACAGCACAGACAGTGGAAACTGTGTCCGATGTATTCATCAATCCCTATCCAGTCTACAGCACAGACAGTGGAAACTGTGTCAACGTCAATCCTATCCAGTCTACAGCACAGACAGTGGAAACTGTGTCAGATGTATTCATCAATCCCTATCCAGTCTACAGCACAGACAGTGAAAGTGAAGTCTGGTGTATTATCATCAATCCTATCCAGTCTACAGCACAGACAGTGGAAACTGTGTCAACGTCAATCCTATCCAGTTACAGCACAGACAGTGAAACTGTGTCAACGTCACATTATCCATCCAGGTCTACAAGCACAGACAGTGGAAACTGTGTCAAACGCATAGGTTATGAATGTATCACAACCTTCCAGTCTACGCACAGACAGTGGAAACTGTGTCAAAACGTTTATATCTATCCATCAGTCTAAGCACGGACAGTGGAAACTGTGTCACGTCAATCTATCCAGTCTACAGCAAGACATGAAACTGTGTCAACGCATCTATCATGTTACGCACGACGTGAAATGATTATTATCACCGATCAGTCACAGCCAGACAGTGAAATCGTGTTAACGTACAATCCGCGTGTGTCACAGCCAGACAGTGGATTTGCAAGTTATAAGTTAGGATGTTTCATTCGTAATCCATATCCGTATATGCATGTGTGTCCTGCTGTCACTCACTTATGATGTTTCATCAATCCCGTATGCGTTAACACTGCAGTAATGTTTTGTCAATTTGCCAGCAACATTCAGATGATAACTGTGTCAAGGCATAACAACTGTGTTAAAGGAATCTGAGACTCAAAAACACATGATATCATCATGTAAAGAAAATTCTGTGTCAGACATACATGATTGCTCAGTGTTAAGACACACTTGTACAAATGTGGATTTAGTCAGCATGTTAAAGTTCGATGTTCCCATGGATTATTCAAAGAATGTGTCGATTCGTTCATTGGTTTGTTTTTATGTTTGTGTTTCGTATTGTATAGTGATGCTTTAGTCTGGGAGGAGCTACGTTGTTTTGTAAAGTTAGATGTTGGAGATATGAAACATTGTGTCTGTGTATGTTTGAAAAATATCATGTGTTCTTTGAATGTGACTATGATTGACTGAAGTTTTTTGATAAATGTTCGATTCATGTTTCATCAGTTCATCAAATTTTGATGTTTTCGCTGCAACTTTGTATAACAGCCTTAGGGATGTCTTTTGATTTCAGTTATGTGTGTTCTTGTAGTCTGTGTGTGTTGGTGTGTGTTTGTGTGTGTGTGTGTGTGTGTGTTGTGTTGTGTGTGTGTGGGGGTGTGTGTGTGTGTGTGTGTGTGTGTGTGTGTGTGTGTGTGTGTGTGTGTGTGTGTTGTGTGCATACTAATATCTTTGGTGTTTATGGGTCTATTTTGATGCATTTTTGTATGGAAGTCTGTACTGAGTAGGGATGGTATATCACGATTGCGTATCTGTGTTGTCGTCCGACATAATGGTGTCAGTGTATTGTAATTTTGATTTGGGAATATCTTGGGAACTGCTGGGCGAATTTTCAAGATACACATATCATTGGAACTGGCTCCATAACCTCACGTGATGGTGTAGTTGGCTATCCTATATGATGACACTGAGTACCTGACCCCTTCAGAGGTGGGGCACTCATTATTTTTTTTATTAAATCCGTTATTCTTCCTTGCTGCGTCTGACGAAACTAGTCTTTGCCAATATTCTCTAAATTGAGTATGTAAATCGGGAAGGGCTATAAGACAAGTTGGGCATATACAGGGGTGTCTTACCAACAGTTATGTTAATGCTTGTTTATGTTGGCAAAGTAGTTAAAATTTATTGATGATTCAGAATTTTTTTTTTACTTATAAAAGCTTCTGATAATTAATTGAAAAGCGGCCAATTCCTAATTGTAAGTCATGAATGTTCGGAAAGTAAAACCGTCAAATTTCCCGATAAAGAGATTACATTCGACATGTATGAAGACATGTATTTAACACGCTGTTAATCATCACAAAGTGATCTTGCCTGCAGCCAACTTCCACAGTTGTGTAATCCACAGATGAAGAAGCAGGTCTAACCCTCAGACGATAGTAATCCACAGGAAATGATAGTTCCATACGTTAGCACGCAAGAGTTAATTAGAAACTGTCTCACATCCACAAGGAAATCATGTTAAATACAAATTCTGCTGACTGTCATCCCAGAATGATGAATTCAAACATAATCCACATCTGAACTGTTATTTTCTGAGTCGCTGTCATTGTCATCGAATTGGCTAACTGTGTCAGTCTTATACAAAGTATCTGTCATGATGCTGGCACACTGGCACACTAGCAAAGGTCAGTGCAAGGCATGTCTGCACTTTTACAGCTACATTATTTGAACAGCAGTGTCTTTTTTACAACTGCACTTCACCAGTTGGATAAGGATGAGAGAGCAGGTGAGACTGCCATCCATTTTATGGATAAGTATAGAGACTTCTGGTCAGTCTTGTCGATCTGCCGTCCATTTTATGGATAAGTATAGAGACTTCAGGTCAGTCTTGTCGGTCTGCCGTCCAAGTTCCAGAGGTGATGGAGCGGATATAACTGTGCTGAAACGATGTCGCAAGATTGCTGCCTGGTAATTAGCCCTTTGAGAATGAAGCGCAAGACAGTCACTGTTTGGTGGTAGTGAGTGGTCCAACTTGCATGTCACTCTGAAGATATTGTGCCGAGCCTCATTGACAGATCTTGTGTTCTGGTTGTACATGCTGCATACAAAGGCTTCCAGGTTCTGCATCTGCAATGTGGTGAGCACCCAATTTTGACCTACGTCAGTGAAGGTTGCAATGTGCGCTGGAGAACTGATCATGAGTTGAAAAGGTTTGATTTTCCCTTTTCCTTTCAGTGGACTGGTGCTGTCACATCCTGTGAATGCATGAAAGCCAACTATTGCTTCTGAAACATGTTTACCAAGCTTTTCCATGATAGCATTGACATTCAACAGCCTTGAGTTATTTCCAGATCCAGTGGAGAAGTAGAGTCTGCACGAAAGATGATTCACACTGGCAACACACTATAGAAACACATCAGTGTCAGGACTTTTGATCACAACGTTGGCATGTAAGTCAGAAGCATGTTTGGCATGAAGCAGAAGTCTGGTATCTGCCTCTTCATGATCACAATCGAGTTCTGGAACACTGTCAGGATCGCTGTAGAACTGGGATCAGCTGACATTATCAAGCAGCTGTTTTCAAGTGTGGCATGTAGGGTTCTTCCACTCAGTTTTTCACTAGGTAGAGTCTTCCAATGGCATATGATGAAGTGACTGAGTGATTCCTTGTTTTTTTCCAGACAACAGAAATTTTCGGAGTTGCTGTGGTGTTTTCTGGCATACGTGGAGAGCCCTTTGAAATATCTGGTTTGTTCCACCTGCTCTCCTGTTTCGTTCAGCATTTTTGATGCTGGTAGCAAAGTATCTGTCACAAACAAAATCAATGCGGGATGCACCATCGAAGGAGGCAAGCTTAAACCATGTGTCTCAAAACGAAAATGCTCATCTCACCAAATGTACCAGGTATTCTGTCTACAAGTTCCTGGATCAAGGCCATTCCATCAATGATCAAAGCTGTCCCGGCCCCTGTCGGTGGCTTAACACTGCTCTCTGGGACTTGACTTTCAAAGAAGTGGAGAAGGGATGATTTTGTGGTACGCTGAGTGCTCTCTGATGTGCTAATGCCAGGAGTCCGGGCTTCATTAATATAGGCTTTACAGCAGCATGAATGGTATCTTAATTCTATAGCCACTAAATCCTTCCTTTGAATATATTGTAGAAGTTCTTCATCCTGCTTCAGTAAAGCAGCATTAATGAGTTTTTCATTGTGCACTGTTTCACAGTGCTGAAGGGCTGGTCAGTTTTTTTGCCCGTGTGTTTGTCCAGTTTGACCTTTCTTTCCTTCTTGCGAAATATGCAGACAGGTGGCAGAATATGCTGGCTACGTTGGTTGGCTTTAGTGCTTGCATCTGTGATGAGGATGTCTGAACTTCTAAGTCTTTTCATTGACTGAAAATCTTCACTGTTATCAGATGCCTCTCCTAAGCCCTTTCATTCTGTCGCTGAAGCTGCTCCAACCTGTAATTAATAGATGAGTATGAATAAAGTATATTTAAATCTTTATATCACACGTTCACAGCACACACAAAAATGTTATCTTTCACACACTATATACAAACAATTTAGTTATCCCTTTCCCTCTGTAAATCCCCTCCCCATCGCGATCTGCCAGTGAACTGAAAACATGACGCATGGGGCATAAAAACTATTCGTGTGTGTGTGTGTGCCTGCGTTTTGTGCGTTTGCGCGTTTGTACCTGCGTTCCTGCCTACATGTGTGCGTGCGTGCGTGCGTGCGTGCGTGCGTGCGTGCGTGCGTGCGTGCGTGCGTGCGTGTGTGGTGGTGTGTGTGTGTGTGTGTGTGTGTGTGTGTGTGTGTACATAAAATTCATGCCACCACGCCACTATGTCTGCACTACAAATAAGAGCACAATCTAACAAAGATTAAAAAAACGTAAGAAAAACAGAAACACAGCACTTGCCATCTGCTCGTAAACTGCTTATTTCACCATCCACGTTTTCGTCTCTATAGGGCTTCTAACAAACATATTGTACAAACATCATTTTTTTAAATGTGCAGAAGTTTAAGACCCCCCCCCCCCCCCCCCCCACACACACACACACACCACATCCAATCTCAACCAGACCCACACACAATCTCACCCTGACAAACAAGTGTACCCTCTCTCTCTCTCTCTCCTCTCTCTCTCTCCTCTCCTCTCTCCTCCTCTCTCTCTCCTCCTCTCTCTCTCTCTCTCTCTCTCTTACACACACACACACACACACACACACACACACACACCACACACACACACACACACACACACACACACACACACACACTCCTCCGTGCATGTGTTACCCATAAAGCTATTCCTGAACTCGTACCTTTCCTTATATGTACCAGTTCACTGCATCGTTAAAATGAGTTAGGAAATAAGAAGGATGTAAACACCAACAAGACACTTCAGTAACCAAAAACAAAAACAAAACAAAGAGAAAGACGTCTGCAAATCGTCGCAGCTCCAAGCAAAAAATACACAGTCACCAGAACATTGAAAAGAAAAAAGAAAAAAGAAAATCTGACCATATTATAAACTTAAAGCCTATCAACAGAATAAGAAAAACCCGAGCATTTTAAAGTAATCTCAATTTCTTAACTCTTGGACACCAGAGGAACAAACAGAAAGCCAGCGAAACAGAGTCAGTGACCTTTTTGTTTTGAATGGTCTACGTATAAAACAAATCAGTCTTTAAAAATGCCATGGTGTACTAAAATGTTCTGGAAAGAAAAAAAACGGATAGGGGAGAGAGGGCTTTGGCAAGGCGAAGAAGAAACCAAAGAGAAAGGAGCAAAGCAATTTTTAATTATTCTTCTTTGTTTTGACCGATAACGAAAACAGGTCACCACGTCTACCACCCCACCCCCCATCCCTTTCCCGTCCATCCCCACTCCTTCACACCCCCTTCCCCATTCCTACGACCTCAAACACACACACACACACACACACACACACACACACACACACACACACACACACACACACACACACACACACACACCACGCACGCACGCACGCACGCACGCACGCACGCACGCACGCACGCACACACACCACACACACACACACACACACACACACACACACACACAAGACTCCATCGTGTTACTAAAACAATGAAAAGAGACTGGTTGTTGGTGAACTTTCCACCCCCATCTCATGAAAATCAGCAAGAGACAAGTAGAGGAACGTGAATCAGCGTTGGCCTTGGAAAGCTGAAAGATCCTGAAGCTGCTGAGCACCTCAGAGCTGGGACTCTCTGACAGGAATCTGGCACCTTGCTGACGCAGACCCTGCTCTGTAGCTAGAGACTGGCATCTTCCAGGTAGCGGTTCCAAGGACGGACGGCCAGACACCATGTACAAACCGTGTTAAGTTTTGAATCAGTACAGCCCAGGTGACCACACAGACCCTTGTCGAGGCTGTCAAAGTCCCACACGACAAGAAAGGTCACATCTGAACAGGTCACAACAAATGAAATGAACATTGCCTGTCAAAGTCACACGACAAGAAAGGTCAAATCATGAACAGGTCACACAATGAAATGAACATTGGCTGTCAAAGTCACACGACAAGAAAGGTCACATCATGAACAGGTCACGCAATGAAATGAACATTGCCTGTCAAAGTCACACGACAAGAAAGGTCCCATCATGAACAGGTCACACAATGAAATGAACATTGCCTGTCAAAGTCACACGACAAGAAAGGTCACATCATGAACAGGTCACACAATGAAATGAACATTGCCTGTCAAAGTCACACGACAAGAAAGGTCAAATCATGAACAGGTCACACAATGAAATGAACATTGCCTGTCAAAGTCACACGACAAGAAAGGTCACATCATGAACAGGTCACACAATGAAATGAACATTGGCTGTCAAAGTCACACGACAAGAAAGGTCACATCATGAACAGGTCAGACAAGAAAGGTCACATCATGAACAGGTCAGACAAGAAAGGTCACATCATGAACAGGTCAAACAAGAAAGGTCATATCATGAACAGGTCAGACAAGAAAGGTCATATCAGAACAGGTCAGACAAGAAAGGTCATATCATGAACAGGTCAGACAAGAAAGGTCACATCATAAACAGGTCAGACAAGAAAGGTCATATCATGAACAGGTCACACAAGAAAGGTCACATCATGAACAGGTCAGACAAGAAAGGTCACATCATGAACAGGTCAGAAAATGAAATGAACATTCCGTAAAAAGAGAGACAACGGAAGCAATCTTTTGTCATTTTGTTTTGTTTTGTGTGCGTTCGTGTTTTTATGTACGCAGGCTGATACTCCAGCGGACACTCCCTGTATAGACAGGCAAGGATTAATCCCATCTACCCAAGGGAGTGGAGTTTTGTGTGTATGGCCGTTTTTTGTTGTTGTTGTTGTTGTTGTTGTTTTATCCCGCCATTAAGGCAGCCATCCCCCAACTTCGGGGAAGGTGCATGCTATGTGTAACGTGTCATCCATACCAACGGCCAAACTGGCCTTCTCTTCCTAAACTTGGTGATAGGATTTGACGTGTGTGCAAGATGTTATGCATGCGTTCACACGCGGAACCTCAGTGTATAGTCACATTCGAAGGACTATATGGGAAATGGGAGTCAGAACCAATGTTAACTCCGAGGAGAAAATCCCCCTGTACCGAAACGGCCCGGCGGAGATTGGAACCCGCAACCCCAGGATCACCAAGATTACGAGTCCGGCGCTCTACCACTGAGCTATTCCGGCTCCCAACAGAAGCAATTCAATTCATGACATGGCGGCTGCACTGCTGGCATCCTTACGGCACACATGACGAGACCGTGTTGAGGATACTATTCAAGCCACTTGATTTCTCACTCCCAAATCATTAAAGAATATAACTATATATTCAATATTAGAACAAAAAAGACTACATTAAATGTCACGTGAGCAAACAGACACAGCAGAAGGATAGCTGGTGTCCAGCATTTACAGTATGTACAATTTTCTCTCTCTAGCTGCAAGATTAAAACAAAAAGCTGATATGCCACAAATTATGACCAGGAATATGTGTAAGAAAGCTTCCAGAAGCAAGGAAAGAGAATGGCCCTAAAAGGCGAAAACAGAAGACGACAGTCAAAAAACGAGAGACAAAAATGAAGAAGGAAAGGTCGTGGAAAGTGACAGACAAGATGAAGTTACCAACACAAAAGTTCCAACAGGCGGGGAAAGTGTTTGTACTGTTAGAGTCCCAGGCGTCCCCCCGGGGACCTTGTAAACGTCGGTGACTGTAGACTTTGTTCACTTGTATGATGAAAGAATGAAACTAAAGACCACAACGCAGAGTCCTGACATACTGAGATATCTATAGAACAGAGTCCTGATGTACTGAGATATCTATAGAACAAACAATTCAGTGCTGACAGACGCAGAGATCTGAACAGCAAGAAGGTCGGTGCTCACGAAGCCAGCGAACATTAAACGATTAAGAAGACTATAAAGAAAGTCCAAGAAGATCCAGTCGAACAGTAAGGCACTGACATCCAGAAAAAAAATATTATTTTACAAAACGAGAACACGCAGTAAGGGTCACCATCCTGTCAAAGATTTGACAATTAAAGAGAGGTTTTGGTCAACAAGATAAATCAGAAAAACGCCTCACAGAAAAAGGGGTATCTTCAAGTGTTGGACTGAAAGCACTAAATTATTCAGCCCTGACACCAAGAAAGGTCCTGCTGAACTACATATCCTCAAAGCACCAACGAAGACGATTATCTGATCCTCCGTACTGAATTGAAAGGGGCAGTGAAGTCTTTCGAGGATGTAACATTTGCAGAGGTAGACACATGTCCTCGCCAGTATGTACAACACAGTCTAGCAGACAGAAACATCAGGTAATCTCCAACGTGAACAGATCTAATTAACAATAAGCTTTATCACATACTCCACTAAAGTGATTCTGAAGGACCTCGCAGAAGAAAAGACAGGTTTCAGGGAAAGAGGAAGCACCATTAAAGAGGTTTTTCAACGTGGGGTTCTGTGTGAAACATCTGCAGCATCAACGAGACCTAAATCCCATGTTGATGGACGTCCACATGACGTTTGACTGAGTACGACATGCAGCAGGACTGACCGCGCGCAAATTCATCACCAGTGCCAATATCATTAGAATCATTCAGAAAAAGGTGTACCCAAAGGTGCTAGTCGGACTCAGAGAAGGAACAATCCCCAACTATCCAAACAGCCAGCGGGAAGCCATCAAAGATACGTATGATAAAGCCACAAGTATACTATAATAAAGCCTCGAGTACAATTCTGTTGAATAATTTAGAACTATAGATAGTCAGACAATTCTGATTGCTATCTCTGACCTTCTTCAACATCTTCCAGAAGAAATAATAACCAATGCATATGGAAGAACACCAAAGGCCAAAATACATTTGAGGCGGGACAGTTGCTCATTTACATTTAGCTGATAATATAGGTGATGAAGTAGGGCTGACTAGTCTTATTGGGGAATTTGGAAGAAGAGCTGACTAGTCTTATTGAGGACTTTGGAAGAAGAGCTGACTAGTCTTATTGGGGAATTTGGAAGAAGGGCTGACTAGTCTTATATTTGGGGAATTTGGGAGGAAGAGCTGACTAGTCTTATAATTGGGGAATTTTGGTGAGGAAGAGCTGACTAGTCTTATTGAGGACTTTGGCAAAACAGCTCGTGTGTACGAAATGAAGGCCAAAATTGTGCGCAACAACTTCATGGACACCGAGAGAGACAGCGAAGTGCGGGACCAGAAAAATGAAACTGTCGAAAAACTCAAGTATCTTGGTTGCCATAGTGAAAGATGACGCCAACCAGAAGTCGTGACCAAAAGAGCACAGACATTAGTGGTGCCAACTAAGGGGAACACTATCTTAAATGAGTGGATCATCTCCGTCACGTCTAAAATGCTCCTCCCCTCTCCATATTTCTCTGCACATTTAAAACGCGGGGCCGGCCACTGTAGACTCTAGAGACCAATCCACACGTTAGAGACAGGGTCACCGCAAGATTTGGACATCTTGAACACAGATAACATCTGACAACATGATGAATGCTCATCATTGTCCAGGGCATCTGGCAACATGATGAATGCTCATCATTGTCCAGGGGAGAGAAAAAACAAGTGGGACCCCCAAAAGAACTGTCGGCCTGGCGAAAATCGTCTTCCGGGACACGATGTCAAGAGAATGAAGAAGAGAGAGGAGAACAGCATCAAGGAATAGACAGGGCTGTCTGACCCCGTTCTGTGAGGGTCACAGGAGAACAGCATCAAGGAATAGACAGGGCTGTCTGACCCCGTTCTGTGAGGGTCACAGGGAGAACAGCATCAAGGAATAGACAGGGCTGTCTGATCCCGTTCTGTGAGGGTCACAGGAGAACAGCATCAAAGAATAGACAGGGCTGTCTGACCCCGTTCTGTGAGGGTCACAGGAGAACAGCATCAAGGAATAGACAGGGCTGTCTGACCCCGTTCTGTGAGGGTCACAGGAGAACAGCATCAAGAATAGACAGGGCTGTCTGACCCCGTTCTGTGAGGGTCACAGGAGAACAGCATCAAGGAATAGACAGGGCTGTTGACCCCGTTCTGTGAGGGTCACAGAGACAGCATCAAGGAATAGACAGGGCTGTCTGACCCCGTTCTGTCAGGGTCACAGGAGGACAGCATCAAGGAATAGACAGGGCTGTCTGACCCCGTTCTGTGAGGGTCACAGGACAGCATCAAGGAATAGACAGGGCTGTCTGACCCCGTTCTGTGAGGTCACAGGAGGACAGCATCAAGGATCAGACAGGGCTGTCTGACCTCGTTCTGTGAGGGTCACAGGAGGACAGCATCAAGAAATAGACAGGGCTGTCTGACCCCGTTCTGTCGAGGGTCATAGGAGGACAGCATCAAGGAATAGACAGGGCTGTCTGACCCCGTTCTGTGAGGGTCACAGGGAGAACAGCATCAAGGAATAGACAGGGCTGTCTGACCCCGTTCTGTGAGGGTCACAGGAGAACAGCATCAAGGAATAGACAGGGCTGTCTGACCCCGTTCTGTGAGGGTCACAGGGAGGACAGCATCAAGGAACAGACAGGGCTGTCTGACCCCGTTCTGTGAGGGTCACAGGAGAACAGCATCAAGGAATAGACAGGGCTGTCTGACCCCGTTCTTTAAGGGTCACAGGAGAACAGCATCAAGGAATAGACAGGGCTGTCTGACCCCGTTCTGTGAGGGTCACAGGGAACTACAACACATAGAGAGATCCTGTCTAAAAGTTGTCAGTCAGACCTGGACTGAGAGGGCGGTGAACGTGGGACCTGGACTGTGAGGGCGGTGAACGTGGGACCTGGACTGTGAGGGTGGTGAACGTGGGACCTGGACTGTGAGGGCGGTGAACGTGGGACCTGGACTGTGAGAGTGGTGAACGTGGGACCTGGACTGTGAGGGCGGTGAACGTGGGACCTGGACTGTGAGGGCGGTGAACGTGGGACCTGGACTGTCAGGGCTGGGAACGTGGGACCTGGACTGTGAGGGCGGTGAACGTGGGACCTGGACTGTGAGGGCGGCGAACGGGGTGGGACCTGGACTGTGAGGGCGGAGAACGTAGGACCTGGACTGTGAGGGTGGTGAACGGGTGGGACCTGGACTGTGAGGGTGGTGCACAGGGTGGGACCTGGACTGTGAGGGTGGTGAACAAGGTGGGACCTGGACTGTGATGGCGGTGAACGGGGTGGGACCTGGACTGTGAGGGCGGTGAACGGGGTGGGACCTGGACTGTGAGGGTGGTGAATGGGGTGGGACCGGACGTGAGGGTGGTGAACGGGGTGGGACCTGGACTGTGAGGGCGGTGAACGGGTGGGGGCCTGGACTGTGAGGGCGTGAATGGGGTGGGACCTGGACTGTGAGGGCGGTGAACGTTTGCTGCAGACCTAGTACGTCTCTCACCCCCAAACCCCCAGCAGTCAGGTTGGCTGCAGACCTATCGACTTCCTCCCCCCCAGCAGCAGGTTGGCTGCAGACCTATCGACTTTTCCCCCATTCTCCAGCAGTCAATTGGCTGCAGACCTACGTACTTCTCCCCCCCCCCCCCCCCAGCATCAGTTAGCTGCGACCTATCGTACTTCTTCCCCCCCCCCCCCCCCAGCAGTCAGGGTTTGGGTGCAGACCTATCGTACTTTCCCCCCCCCCCCCCCGCGTCAGGTTGGCTGCAGACCTATCTACTTCAATCCCCCAGCAGTCAGGTTTTGGGTGCAGAACTATCGTACTTCTCCCCCCCCCCCGCAGTCATTTTGGCTGCAGATCTATCGACTTCTCCTCCCCCCCCCCACCCCCAGCAGTCAGGTTGGCGCAGACCTATCGTACTTCTCTCCCCCCAGCAGTCAGGTTGGGTGCAGACCTATCGGACTTTCTCCCCCCCCCCCCCAACAGTCAGGTTGGCTGCAGACCTATCGTAAATTCTCCCCCCCCCCCCCCAGCATCAGGATGGCTGCAGAAACCCATCGTACTTCTCCCCCCCCCCACAGTCAGGTTGGCTGCAGACCTATCGAACGTCTCCCCCACCCCACCCCACCCCACCCCCCACCCCCACCCCCCGCCACGTCAGGTTGGCTGCAGACCTATCGTACTTCTCCCTCCCCCAGCAGTCAAGTTGGCTGCAGACCTAACGTACTTTTCTCCCCCCCCCCCCCCCCCCCCCCCCCCAGCAGTCAGGTTGCTGCAGACCATCGACTTTCTCCTCCAGCAGTCATGTTGGGCAGACCACGTACTTTTCTCCCCAGCAGCGGTGGCTGCAACCATCACTTCTCCTCCCCCCAGCAGTCATGTTGGCTGCAGACCTATCGTACTTCTCCTCCCAGCAGTAGGCTGGCTGCAGACCTATCTACTTCCCCCCCCCAGCAGTCAGGGTTTGGGTGCAGACCTATCGTACTTTCTCTCCCTCCCAGCAGTAAGGGTTTGGGTGCAGACCTATCGTACTTCTCTTCTCCAGCAGTCAGGTTGGCTACAACCTATCGTACTTCTCCCCCCCCCCCCCCCCCACAGTCAGGTTGCCTGCAGACCTATCGTACTTCCCCTCCCCCCCCCCCCCCCCCCCCCGCAGTCAGGTTGGCTGCAGACCTATCGTACTTCTCTTCCCCCAGCAGTCAGGTTGGCTGCAGACCTATCGTACTTCTTTTCCCCCCCCCCCCCCCCAGCAGTCAGGTTTGGGTGCAGACCTAACTACTTCTCTCCCCCCCCCCCCCCCCAGCAGTCAGGTTGGCTGCAGACCTATCGTACTTCTCCCCTCCCCCCCCCCCCCAGCAGTCCCGGTTGGCTGCAGACCTATCGTACTTCTCTCCCCCCCAGCGTCAGTGGCGCAGACCTATCTACTTCTCCCCCAGCAGTTAGGTTGGCTGCCCGCCTAACGTACTTCTCCCCCCCCCCCCCCCCAGCAGTCAGGGTTTGGGTGCAGACCTATCGTACCTTTTCTTTCCCCCCCCCCCCCCCCCCCAGCAGTCCCGGTTTCCTGCAGACCTACGTACTTCTCTCCCCCCAGCAGTCGGTTGGCTGCAGACCTATCGTACTTCTCTCCCCCCCCCCCCCCCCCCCAGCAGTCAGGTTGGGACAGACCTATCGTACTTCTCTTCCCCCAGCAGTCAGGTTGGCTGCAGACCTATAGTACTTCTCCAACCCCCCCCCCCCCCCCGCCCCAGCATCACGTTGCCTGCCGACCTATCGTACTCTTCTCCCCCCCCCCCCCAGCAGTCAGGTTGGCTGCCGACCTAACGTACTTCTCTCCCCCCCCCCCCCCCAACAGTCAGGTTGGCTGCAGACCTATCGAAATTCTCCCCCCCCCCCCCCCAGCAGTCAGGTTGGCTGCAGACCTTCGTACTTCTCTCCCCCAGCATCAGGGTTGCTGCAGACCTACGTACTCCTCCCCCAGCAGTTAGGTTGGCTGCAGACCATCGTACTTCTCCCCCCCGCCCCCCCCCCCAGCAGTCAGGTTGGCTCAGACCTATCGTACTTCTCTTCCCCCCCCCCCCCCCAGCAGTCAGGTTTTCCCGCAGACCTATCGACTTCTCTCCCCCCAGCAGTCCCGGTTCGCTGCAGACCTATCGTACTTTCTTCCCCCCCCCCCCCCCCCCCAGCAGTCAAGTTGGCAGCAGACCTATCGTACTTCTCTCGCCCCAACAGTCAGGTTGGCTGAGACCTATCGTACTTCTCCCCCCCCCCCCCCCCAGCAGTCAGGTTGGCTGCAGACCTATCGTACTTCTCTTTCCCCCCCCCCCCCCCCAGCATCAGGGTTTGGGTGCAGACCTATCGTACTTCTCTCCCCCCAGCAGTCAGGGTTGGGTGCAGACCTATCGTACTCCCCCCCCCCCCCCAATCAGGTGGCTGCAGACCCTTTGTACTTCCCCCCCCCCCACCCCCCCGCATCAAATTGGCTGCAGACCTATCGTACTCTCTCCCCCACATCAGGTTGGCTGCAGACCTATCGTACTTCTCTCCTCCCAACAGTCAGTTGGACTGCAGACCTATCGTACTTCTCCCCGCCCCCCCCCCCCCCCCCCCCCCCCAGCAGTCAGGTTGGCTGCAGACTCATCGTACTTCTCTCCCCCCCCCCCCCCCCACAGCATCGGTTGCTCAGCCCTATCGATTTTCTCCCCCCAGCAGTCAGGTTGGCTGCAGACCTATCGTACTTCTCCCCCCCCCCCCCAGCAGTCAGTTGGCTGCAGACCTATCGTACTTCTCCCCCCCCCCCCCCCCCCCAGCAGTCAGATTGGCTGCAGACCATCGTACTTCTCTCCTCCAGCCGCATGCTGCAGACCTATCGTACCCTTCTCCCCCCCCCCCCCCCCCCCAGCATTTAATTGGCTTGGGAGACCTATCGACTTCTCTCCTCCCAGCAGTCCCGGTTGGGTGCAGACCTATTACTTTTCTCTCCCCCCCCCCCCCCCCAGCAGTCAGATTGGCTGCGACCTATCGTACTTTCTTCCTCCCGCAGTCAGGTTAGCTACAGACCTATCGTACTTCTCTCCCCCCCCCCCCCCCCCCAGCAGTCAGGTTGGCTGCAGACCTATCGTACTTCTCTCCTCCTTCTACTGAGCAGTCAGGGTTGGCTGCAGACCTATGTACTTCTCTCCCCCCAGCAGTCAGGTTGCTGCAGACCTAACGTACCTCTCCCCCCCCCCCCCCCCCAGCAGTCAGGTTCGCTGCAGACCTATCGTACTTCTTCCCCCCCCCCCCCAGCAGTCAGGTTGGCTGCAGACCTATCGACTTCTTCCCCTCCCCCCCCCCCCCCCCCCCAGCAGTCCCGGTTGGCTGCAGACCTATCATACTCCTCCCCCAACAGTCAGTTGGCGCAGACCTATCGTACTTCTTCCCCCCCCCCCCCCGCATCAGGTTGGCTGCAGACCTACGACTTCTTCCCCCCCCCCCCCCCCCGCGTCAGGTTGGCTGCAGACCTATCGTACTTTCTCCCCCCCCCCCCCCCCAGCATAAGGTTGGGTGCAGACCTATCGTACTTCCCCCCCCCCCCCCCCCCCCCCCCCGCCAGCAGTCAGTTGGCTGCAGACCATCGTACTTCTCCCCCCCCCCCCCCAGCAAGTCAGGTTGGCTGCAGACCATCGTACTTCTCCCCCCCCCCCCCCCAGCAGTCAGGTTGGCTGCAGACCTATCGTACTTCTCCCCCCCCCCCCCCCCCCCCAGCAGTCAGATTGGCTGCAGACCTATCGTACTTCTCTCCCCCAGCAGTCAGGTTGGCTGCAGACCTATCGTACTTCCCCCCCCCCCCCCCCCCAGCATCAGGTTGGCCTCAGACCTATCGTACTTCTCCCCCCCCCCCCCCCCCCCAGCAGTCAGGTTGGCTGCAGACTTATCGTACTCTCTCCCCCCCCCCCCCCCCCCGCAGTCAGGTTGGCTGCAGACCTATCGTACTTCTCCCCCACCCCCCCCAGCAGTCAGATTGGCTGCAGACCTATCGTACTTCTCTCCTCCCAGCAGTCAGATTGGCTGCAGACCTATCGTACTTCTCTTCCCCCCCCCCCCCCCCCCCGCAACCCGTTGGCTGCAGACCTATCGTACTTCTCTTCCCCACACCCCCCCCGCAGTCAGATTGGCTGCAGACCTATCTACTTCTCCCCCCCCCCCCGCCAGCAGTAGGTTTGGTTGCAGACCTATCGGACTTCTCTCCCCCCTCCCCAGCAGTCAGGTTGGCTGCAGACCTATCGTACTTCTCTCCCCCTCCCCCCAGCAGTCAGGTTGGCTGCAGACCTATCGTACTTCTCTCCTCCCAGCAGTCAGGTTGGCTGCAGACACTATCGTACTTCTCCCCCCCCCCCCCCCAGCAGTCAGGGTTTGGGTGCAGACCTACGTACTTCCTCCCCCCCCCCCCCCAGCAGTCAGGTTGGCTGCAGACCTATCGTACTTCTCTCCCCCCCCCCCCCCCCCCCCGCCCGCAGTCAGGTTGGGTGCAGACCTATCGTTACTTCTCTCCCCCCCCCCCCCCCCAGCAGTCAGGTTGGCTGCAGACCTATCGTACTTCATCGCCCCGGTCAGTTGCGCAGACCTATCGACTTCCCCTCCCCCCAGCAGTGAGGTTGCTGCAGACCTATCGTACTTCTCCCCCCCCCCCCCCCCCCCCAGCAGTCACGTTGGCTGAAGACCTATCGTACTTCTTCTCCCCCCCCCCCCCCCCGCAGTCCCGGTTGGCTGCAGACCTATCGTACTTCTTTTCCCCCCATTTTAGTGGCTGCAGACCCATCGTACTTCTTCCCCCTCCCCAGTCAGGTTGGCTGCAGACCTATCGTATTCTCACCCCAGCATCAGTTGGGTGCAGACCTTCGTAACTCCCCCCCCCCCCCCCCCCCCAGCAGTCAGGTGGCTGCAGACCTTTGTACTTTTCTCCTCCTTCGACTGAGCAGTCAGGTTGGCTGAGACCTATCGTACTTCTCTTTCCCCCCCCCCCCCCCCCAGCAGTCAGTTGGCTGCAGACCTATCGCACTTCTCTTCCCCCCCCTCCAGCAGTCAGCTTGGCTGCAGACCTATCGTACTTCTCTCCCCCAGCAGTCAGGTTGGCTTCAGCCCCATCGAAATTTCCCCCCCCCCCCCCCCCCCCCCTCCAGCAGTCCCGGTTGGCTGCAGACCTATCGTACTTCTCTCCCCCCCCCCCCCCAGCAGTCAGATTGGCTCAGACCACTACTTCTCTCCTCCCAGCAGTCAGGTTGCTGCAGACCTATCGTACTTTTCGCCCTCCCAGCAGTCAGGTTGACTGCAGACCTATCGTACTTTCTCCCCCCCCCCCCCCCCCCCAGCAGTCAGTTGGCTGCAGACTATCGTACTTCCTCTTCCCCCCCCCCCCCCACAGCAGGTTGGCTGCAGGGCGTAGACTTCTCTCCCCCCCCCCCAGCAGTCAGTTGGTGCAGACCCATCGTACTTCTCCCCCCCCCCCCCCCCAGCAGTCCAGGTTGGCTGCAGACCTATCGTACTTCTCTCCCCCCCCCCCAGCAGTCAGATTGGCTGCAGACCTATCGTACTTCTCTCCTCCCAGCAGTCAGGTTGGCTGCAGACCTTCGTACCTTTTTTTCCCCCCCCCCCCCCCCCCCCCGCAGTCGATGCTCAACACGTACCCTCCCCCCAGCAGTCTGGTTGGCTGCAGACCTATTGTACTTTTTCCCCCCCCCCCCCCCCCCCCCAGCATCAATTTTGGGTGCAGACCTATCGTATTCTCTCCTCCCAGCAGTCGGTAGGCTGCAGACCTATCGTACTTCTCCTCCTCTACTGAGCCGTCGTGGCTGCAGACCTTCGTACTTCCTCCCCCCCAGTCAAGGTTGGCTGCAGACCATCGGTAACTTCTCTCCCCCCAGCAGTCAGGGTTGGCTGCAGAAACCTATCGTACTTCTCCCCCCCCCCCCCCAGCAGTCAGGTTGGCTTTCAGACCTATGTACTTCTCTCCCCCAGCAGTCGGTTGGCTGCACATCGTATCCCCCCCCCCCCCCCCCCCAGCAGTCAGGTTGGCTGCAGACCTATCTTACTCTCCCCCTTTCCCCGCAGTCAGTTGCTGCAGACCTTCGTACTTCTCCCCCGCATCAGGTTTCTGCAGACCTATCGTACTTCCTCCCCCCCCCCCAGCAGTCAGGTTGGCTGCAGACCTATCGTACTTCTCTCCCCCCCCCCCCCCCACAGTCAGTTGGCTGCAGACCTATCGTACTTCTCTCCCCCCGCAGTCAGGTGGCTGCAGACCTATCGTACTTCTCTCCCCCCCCCCCCCCCCCCCCCGCAGTCCCGGTTGGCTGCAGACCTATCGTCTTTTCTCCCCCCCCCCCCCCCCAGCAGTCAGATTGGCTGCAGACCCATGACTTCTCCCCAGCACCGGTGGCTGCAGATATCGACTTCTCTCCCCCCCCCCCCCCCAGCAGTCAGGTTGGCTGCAGACCTATCGTACTTCTCTCCCCCAGCAGTCAGGTTGGCTGCAGACCTATTGTACTTTTCCCCCCCCCAATCCCCCCCCAACAGTCAAAATTGGTGCAGACCATTGTATTCTCCTTCCACACATCTCAACCAACGACTCTCCCCCCCAGCAGTCAAAGGGTTTTGGGTGCAGACCCATCGTACTTTCCCCCCCCACCCCAACCTATGCCCCCCCCCAGCAGTCAGGTTGGCTGCAAACCTATCGTACTTCTCCCCCCCCCCCCCAGCAGTCAGGTTGGCTGCAGACCATGTACTTCTCTCCCCCCAGCAGTCGGTTGGGCTGCAGACCTCATCGTGTCTCCTCGTCTCCCCCCCCCCCCCCCCCCCCAGCAGTCAGGTTGGCTGCAACCTATCGTACTTCTCTCCCCACAGTCAGGTTGGCTGCAGACCTATCGTACTTCTCCCCCCCCCCCCCCCAGCATCAGGTTGGCTGCAGACCTATCGTACTTTCTCCCCCCCCCCCCCAAACAGTCAGGTTGGCTGCAGACCCAGTACTTCTCTCCCCCCCCCCCCCCCAGCAGTCAGGTTGGCTGCAGACCTATCGTACTTCTCTCCCCCCCCCAGCAGTAGTTGGGCAGACCTATCACTTCTCCCCCCCCCCCCCCCCCCCATCAGTCAGGTTGGCTGCAGACCTATCGTACTTCTTCCTTCCCCCCCCCAGCAGTCAGGTTGGCTGCAGACCTATCGTACTTTTCTCCCCCCCCCCCCCCCCCCCAGCAGTCATTGGCTGCAGACCTATCGTACTTCTCTCCCCCCCCCTGGTTGGGTGCAGATACGACTCTCTCCCCCCCCCAGCAGTCAGGGTTTTTTGCAGACCTATCGTACTTCTCCCCCCAGCCTCCCCCCCCCCCCCCCCAAACATCAGGTTGGCTTTCAGACCTATCGTACTTCCTCCCCCCCCCCCCCCCCCAGCAGTCAGGTTGGCCCCGCAGACCTATCGTACTTCTCCCCCCCCCCCCCCCAGCATAGGTTGGCTGCAGCCTATCTACTTCCCCCCCCCCCCCAGCAGTCAGGTTGGCTGCAGACCTATCGTACTTTCCTCCCCCCCCCCCCCCCCAGCAGTCCCGATTTTGGGTGCAGACCTATCGTACTTCTCTCCCTCCCAGCAGTCAGGTTGGCTGCAGACCTATCGTACTTCTCCCCCCCCCCCCCCCCCAGCAGTCAGGTTGGCTGCAGACCTATCGTACTTCCCCCCCCCCCCCCCCCCCAGCAGTCAGGTTTGGGTGCAGATATTATTTGACTTCTCCTCCCCCCCCCCCCCGCAGTCGTTGCTGCGCCTACGTACCTCCCCCCCCCCCCCCCCCCCAGCAGTCAGGTTGGGTGCAGACCTATCTATTCTTCTCCCCCCCCCCCCCCCCAGAGTCAGGTTGGCTGCAGACCATCGTACTTCTCTCCCCCCCCCCCCCCCCGCCCGCGTCAGATTGGGTGCAGACCTATCGTACTTCTCTCCCCCAGCAGTCAGGTTGGCTGCAGCCTATCGTACTTTCTTCCCCCCCCCCCCCCCCCCCGCAGTCAGGTTGGCTGCAACCTATCGTACTTCTCTCCGCCCCCCCCCCCCCCCCCAAACATCAGGTTGGCTGCAGACCTATCGTACTTCTCTCCCCAGCAGTCAGGTTGGCTGCAACCTATCGTACTTCTCCCTCCCAGCAGTCAGGTTGGCTGCAGACCTATCGTACTTCTCTCCCCCCCCCCCCCAGCAGCAGGTTGGCTGCAGACCTATCGTACTTCTCCTCCCCCCCCCCCCCCCCCCCCACCCAGCAGTCAGGTTGGCTGCAGACTATGACTTCTCCTCCCCCCCGGCAGTCAGTTTGGGTGCAGACCTATCGTACTTCTCCTCCCCCCCCCCCCCCCCCGCCCCAGGTCCCGGTTGGCTCAGACCTATCGTACTTCTCCCCCCCCCCCCCCCAGCAGTCAGTTGGCTGCAGACCTATCGTACTTCTCTCCTCCCAGCAGTCAGGTTGGCTGCAGACCTATCGTACTTCTTCCCCCCCCCCCCCCCCCCCCAGCAGTCAGAAATTTCTGCAGACCTATCTACTTCTCTCCTCCCACAGTCGGTTGGCTGCAGACCTATTGTATTTCTTCCCCCCCCCCCCCCCCCCCAGCATCAGGTTGGCTGCAGACCTATCGTACTTCTCTCCCCCAGCAGTCAGGAGGCTGCAGACCTATCGTACTTCCTCTCCCCCCCGAGCAGTCAGGTTGGCTGCAGACCTATCGTACTTCTCTCCCCCCAGCGTCAGGTTGGGTGCAGACCATCGTACTTCTCCCCCCCCCCCCAGCAGTCAGGTTGCGCACCTATCGTACTTTCTTCCCCCCCCCCCCCCCCAGCAGTTCAGGTGGCTGCAGACCTATGTAACTTCTCTTTTCCCCCCCCCCCCCCCGCAGTCCCGGTTGGCTGCGACCTAACGTACTTCCCCCCCCCCCCCCCCCCCCCCGCAGTCAGATTGGTGCAGACCTATCGTACTTCTCTCCCGCGCTTCCCGCCCCCGGCCCCCCCCCCCCCAGAGTCAAATTGTGCAGACCTAATCGTAAACCCTTTCCCCAGCATCGGTGGCTGCAGACTATGTAACTTCCCCCCCCCCCCCCAAGCAGTCAGTTGGCTGCAGACTATGTACTTCTTCCCCCCCCCAGTCAGGTGGGTGCAATATGTATTTCCTCCCCCCCCCCAGCAGTCAGGTTTGGCTGCAGGACCTATGAAATTCCCCCCTTCCCCCCAGCAGTCAGGTTGGCATGCGACCTATGACTTCTCCCACTCTCCCCCCCACCTTTCCCCCCCCCGGTCAGGTTGGCTGCGACCAATGAATTCTCCCCCCCCCCCCCCCAGCATCAGTTGGCTGCAGACCTTCGTACTTCTCTCCCCCCAGCAGCCCGGTTGGCTGCAGGCCTATCGTCTTCTCCCCCCCCCCCCCCCCCCAGCAGTCAGGTTGGCTGCAGACCATCGTACTTTCCCCCCCCCCCCCCCCCCCCCCAAACAGTCAGATTGGCTGCAGACCTATCGTACTTCTCTCCTCCAGCAGTCAGGTTGGCTGCAGAAACCTATCGTACTTCTCTCCTCCCGAGCAGTCGGTTGGCTGCAGACCTACGTACTTTCTCCCCTCCCCCCCCCCCCCCAGCAGTCAGGTTGGCTGCAGACTTTTCGTACTTCCCTCCCCCCCCCCCCCCCCCCCCAGCAGTCAGGTGGGTGCAGACTATTGTACTTCTCTCCCCCCCGGGAGTCCGGTTGGGGTGCAACCTATCGTAACTTTCTCTCCCCCCCCCCCCCCCCCCCCCAGCAGTCAGGTTGGCTGCAGACCTATCGTACTTCTCCCCCCCCCCCCCAGCATCAGATTGGCTGCAGACCTATCGTACTTCTCTCCCCCCCCCCAGCATCAGGTTGGCTGCAGACCTATCGTACTTCTCTCCTCCCCCCCCCCCCCCCCCCCCAGCAGTCAGATTGGCTGCAGACCTATCGTACTTCTCTCCTCCCACAGTCCGGTTGGCTGCAGGACCTAAAGTAAATTTTCCCCCCCCCCCCCCCCCCCCCCCCCCCAGCAGTCAGGTTTGGCTGCAGACCTATCGTACTTCTCCCCCCCACAGAGGTGCCAGACCTATCGACTTCTCCCCCCCCACGAGTCAGGTTGGTTTCAGACCTACGTACTTCTCTCCCCCCAGCAGTCAGGTTGGCTGCAGACCTATCGTACTTCTCTCCCCCCCAGCAGTCAGGTTGGCTGCAAACCTATCGTACTTCTCTTTCCCCCCCCCCCCCCCAGCAGTCAGGGTTTTGGGTGCAGACCTATTGTACTTCTCCTCCCCCCAGCAGTCAGGTTGGCTGCAGACCTATCGTACTTCTCCCCCCCCCCCCCCAGCAGTCAGGTTTTGGGTGCAGACCTATCGTACCTCCCCCCCCCCCCCCCCCAGCAGTCAGGTTGGCTGCAGACCAAACGTACTTTTCTTCCCCCCCCCCCCCCCCCCCAGCAGTCAGATTGGCTGCAGACCTACGTACTTCTCTCCCCCCCATCGGAGCTGCAGACCATCGACTTCTCTCCTCCCCACAGTCGGTTGCTGCAGACCTATCGTCCTCTCCCCCCAGCAGTCAGGTTGGCTGCAGAAACCCATCGTACTTCTCCCCCCCAGCAGTCAGGTTGGCTGCAACCTATCGTACCTTCTCCCCCCCCCCCCCCCCCAGCATCAGGTTGGCTGCAGACCTATGTACTTCCCCTCCCCCCGCAGTCAGGTTGGCTGCAGACCTATCGTAAATTCTCCCCCCCCCCCCCCCCCCCAGCAGTCAGGTTGGCTGCAGACCTAAACGTACTTCTCCCTCCCCCCCCCCCCCCGCAGTCAGGTTGGCTGCAGACCTATCGTACTTCTCTTCCCCCCCCCCCCCCAGAGTCAGTTGGCTGCAGACTATGTCTTCCTCCCCCCCCCCCCCCCCACCCCCCCCCCCCCCCCAGCAAGTCGATTGGGTGCAGACCTATTGTAAATTCCTCCTCGCCCCGCCCCCCCCCCCCCAGCACATGTTGGCTGCAGACCTATGTACTTCTCTCCCCAGCATCAGGTTGCTGCAGACCTTCGTACTCTCTCCCCCCCCCCCCCCCACCACAGTCAGTTGCTGAGACCTATCGTACTTCTCTACCCCCCCCCCCCCCAGCAGTCAGGTTGGCTGCAGACCTATCGTATTTTTTCAATCTCCCCCCCCCCCCCCCAAAGCCCGTTGGCTGCAGACTATCGACTTCTTCCCCCAGCATCAGTTTGCGCAAATGTACTTCTCCCCCCCCCCCCCCCCAGCAGTCAGTTGGCTGCAGACCATCGTACTTCTCCCCCCCCCCCCCGCAGTCAGGTTGGCTGCAGACCTAGTACTTCTCCCCCCCCCCCCCCCCCAGCAGTCAGTTGGCTGCAACCTATCGCTTTCTCTCCCCCCCCCCCCCCACAGTCGTTGGCTGCAGACCTAATCGTACTTCTCCCCCCCACCCCACAGTCAGGTTGCAGCAGGACCTAAGTCTACTTTACCCCCCCCCCCCCCCCCCCCAATTAGCGCAACCTATTTATTCTCCCCCCCCGCCCCCCCCCAGCAGTCAGGTTGGTGAGACCAAACACTTTTTTTCCCCCCCCCCCCAGCTCAATTTCCAATTATCGTACTTCTCTCTCCCCAGCAACATTTGCTGCCCAAACCCTTCGTACTTCTCCCCCCCCCCACTCGTTGGCCAGACCTTGTCTTTTCCCCCCCCCCCCACATTGTTGCTCAATTATTGTACTTCCCTCCGCCACATCAGTTGCGCAACTATCTACTTCCCCCACCCCCCCCCATCATCAGGTGGCCCAAAAAATTTTACCTTGTACTTCTCCCCCCCCCCCCCATCAATGGCTGCAACCATTACCCCTTTTCTTTCCCCCCCCCCCCCCCAGCATCAGATTGGCTGCAGACCTTCAATTTTCCCTCCCCCCCCCCAGATCAGAATGGCTCAGCCTTCAGTCTTCCCCCCCCCCCCAGAGTCAGGTGCTTTCAGACAAGACCCCCCAAGAAGGTGGAATCAGCCTTTGGGCTTTCCCCAGCATCGTTGTGCTCCCAACCTATTGTCTTTCCCCCCACTTATGTCAGAACAAAGCTGCAGACCTATCGTACGTCTCTCCTCCAGACGAGGCGTCTGTATAATTCACGCAAGTGCATCAATACAACGGGCCAGCAGCGTACCTGCAGTCTACTCATCAGCGCTAACACTTGATCTCATCCTTGGAATTCTCCCTCAACACATCAGCGCTAACACATTTGATCTCATCCTTGGAATTCTCCCTCTCAAGCACATCAGCGCTAACACATTTGATCTCATCCTTGGAATTCTCCCTCTCAAGCACATCAGCGCTAACACATTTGATCTCATCCTTGGAATTCTCCCTCTCAAGCACATCAGCGCTAACACATTTGATCTCATCCTTGGAATTCTCCCTCTCAAGCACATCAGCGCTAACACATTTGATCTCATCCTTGGAATTCTCCCTCTCAAGCACATCAGCGCTAACACATTTGATCTCATCCTTGGAATTCTCCCTCTCAAGCTCATCAGCGCTAACACATTTGATCTCATCCTTGGAATTCTCCCTCTCAAGCTCACCAGCGCTAACACATTTGATCTCATCCTTGGAATTCTCCCTCTCAAGCACTCAGCGCTAACACATTTGATCTCATCCTTGGAATTCTCCCTCTCAAACACAATTCATCTCTTAACGTTTTGAAAGGATTTTCAAGTCACTCCATCGTCAACATGGACAAACCAATTACGAAGACAACCTCTTAGGTCTTCTTCAGGCAAGAGAAACAACATTCAGGACAATGAAAGGAAGAACGAGCAATCACTGTCTATCAACGCCCATCTTGTGCCCAATTATCACTTGTCTATTCAAGCCCATCTTGTGCCCAATTTCACTTGTCTATTCAACGCCCATCTTGTGCCCAATTATCACTTGGTCTATTCAACGCCCATCTTGTGCCGAATTATCACTTGTCTATTCAACGCCCATCTTGTGCCGAATTATCACTTGTCTATTCAACGCCCATCTTGTGCCCAATTATCACTTGTCTATTCAACGCCCATCTTGTGCCCATTATCTTTGTCTATTCAACGCCCATCTTGTGCCCAATTATCACTTGTCTTTCAACGCCCATCTTGTGCCCAATTTGACAACGATAAGTGATTGCTCGTTCTTCAGTTTCCTTGTCCTGAGTGGTGTTTATCTTGCCCGAAGAAGACCTAAAAGGTCGAAACGCCTCGCGTCTTGTAATTCGTTTGTCCATGTTGTTCGGCGGAGTTATTTCAGAAACTTTGACAGATTTGTTTAGATTTCCGCCTGCAGGCGCCTCACTTTGCAATTATGTTTTATCATGTGGTCACTTTGCAATTATGTTTTATCATGTGGTCACTTTGCAGTTATGTTTTATCATGTGGTCACTTTGCAGTTATGTTTTATCATGTGGTCACTTTGCAGTTATGTTTTATCATGTCGGCCTGGTTCAGAGCAGCGTACAAAATGTCCCTGTTCATGATGGATCTGTTCAGGTCCAGATTTCGACAGACAGACAGAGCTCAAAAAAACAAAACAAAACAAAAAGAAAAAAGAAAAATTTGGAGACTTGAGCAGAGGAAAAGAACAGGAAAAGAATGAAGAAATCTAAGCAAGACCGACACGGAAAAGAACATGTCAGAAATCATGTAAGGAAAAGCATGGTTGTCGTTTCTACAATAAAGAGATGCACTACCGATGGTGTTCTGAATATGTGTTAGGCTGCTGAGTCAGATCCTAAAAGTCAACATTTCATGTAACATGTTCGTCTTTCAGATAAAATGAATGGGATCATAGTTGTAGTTCCACTGCTGGCAAGCATACTTATTTCATTCAATGTCCCTTGGCTTAGAGGGGACAATAGAAATATGGCGCAACAAATACATTTTCATATTTACTTGTAACCAGGACAGCGAAAAATTATCTGCGAATTTCTGGCTCTGGTGTGTGTGTGTGTGTGTGTTGTGTGTGTGTGTGTGTGTGTGTGTGTGTGTGTGTGTGTGTGTGTGTGTGTGTGTGTGTGGTGTGTGTGTGTGTGTGTGCGTGTGTGTGTACGCGTGTGTATGTGTGCCTGCGTACGTGTGTGTGTGTGTCTGTTTGCGTGCGTGTGTGAGCGCGCGCGCCTCTGTGTGTGTGTGTGTGTGTGTGTGTGTGTGTGTGTGTGTGGTGTGTGGTGTGTGTGTGTGTGTGTGGTGTGTGTCCCCAACTATGGTTGGCATTTTTTCTCACTGTCATGTATTCTGAAGATGATTAGTAACAATATAAAATACATGCGCACGCGCGTGTGTGTGTGCGTGTTCACGTGAGAATGCGAGAGACAAAAAGACGCAAGGAATATTTTTTTAAAAATTGCTGTCTCTCTCTCTCTCTCTCTCTTCTCTCTCTCTCTCTCTCTCTCTCTCTCTCTCTCTCTCTCTCTCTCTCTCTCACACACACACACACACACACACACCACAAACACAAACAACACACACACACACACACACACACACACACACACACACACACCACACACACACACACACACACAATGATGAAACATAGTTTTAACAGTTTTATATAATGGAGCACTTGCAAGCAGCAAGAAAGAATTTCATGTTTAAAAATATAAATAAAGAAAAGAAAGGAGAAGAAGAAAGCACGCTGAACAATTGTGTGCCAACAGAGAGAGAGAGAGAGAGAGAGAGAGAGAGGAGAGAGGAGAGAGAGAGCGCCTGGATGACGTCGTAAAAACTGCGTAGAATCGCAGGCATTTTTCGTCACCAGTACGACGTCAAACTCTGTTATTGAAAGACACAAACCTACAAGAGAAAAAAAAAGAAAACGCGTCAGTTGTGTGGATTATACGATTGCCAACCTGGACTAAGCATGCACAAGATATAACAACCGCTGCCGGGTAAACAAGCAGTTCCAAAGTTGCTCCAGCTTTTAGGATGGGCAAGTGAGACTCCCTGAGAGGTTTCTTCGCATGTAAACCCCCTTCCATTTTTTATCAAAACAAAAAAAAAAAACCTCTGCTGCCTGCAGGAACCCATCGTGGGATGAATGACTCCGAGACCAAATGTCTGGAAAGGTTTCAATCGCTGCTGGTCGTACAGATTCAAAAGGCCAGAGGAAGAAACAGTGAAGAACCACTTCAGGGAGGGGGGAGAGAAGAACCGGCAGAAAACGAAGGCAGAAAGCGAAATTCCGGCAATGATTCCGTTTTACGGCCGCGGCCTTTGTGTCGACTATTGGAAGCAGATTCACGATCGTCTTGTTTATGGAAGAAAGAGAAGGCTTCGAGATGGGCTGGGTCTATAGAACGGAGCCAAGGTAAGCTGAGAGAGATTGTGTAGGTGTTCATTGTGGCGAGCTTTCAGTCTCGCAGTACTTTTCAAGTCCAACGCACGTCCAACGCCCCCCCCCCCCCCCCCCCCACACACACACACACCCGTCATTCTTCCCAGATCTCTCAAACGCTTCTTTGCTTTCCTTCCCCTCCCAGTTCATGACCCATGCGAGGGCATGCGTAGGCTGTCCTAGTTAGCAGCCATTTTATTAAAAACATTTTGAACGATCTTGTCATCAAGAGCAACTTGGACGTCAACTCAGTGACTGTCAATTTTGATTTTTGAGATTGCTTCCTTGTTGAATTTAGTTCTCATTCACCTTCTACTTCTAGGCTTTTGCTCCGTCATCTTGAGTACATCGGACACGGCTGGTTCTGAGTTTCCCTAGCTGTGGGTGGGAAAAGTCAGATGAAAGGTTTGTTCTTCACTTTTGCATTCTTACGCAAATGAAGAAAAAACTAAAAAGAAAATGTTAAAATCAATATGAAAAAACCAAGAAGTAAAACAAAAACAGCCACACACACACACACACACACAACACACACACACACACACACACACACACACACACACACACACACACACACACGCACGCACGCACGCACACACACGCACGAACGCACACAACACACACACACACACACACACACACACACACACACACACACACACACACACACACACACACCACGCACGCACGCACACAACTTACACACTCACACACACACACACACACACACACACACACACACACACACACACACAACACACACACACACAGAAAGAGAGAGAGAGAGCATTCTATGGCAATATCAAATTTTCCAACAAACGGAAGGGATAAGAATCATCAAAGCCTTACCAATATCAAAACCGGTTTCTGCCTTTGACCTACTGTATTATAGAATCATCAAAGCCTTATCATATCAAAACCGGTTTCTGCCTTTGACCTACTGTATTATAGATGTGGATCTGAAGGCCAGTTTCTGATAACAGTTCGTATGACGCACACTTTTTGTTTGTTTGCTAGTTTTACTGATGTGATTTGTTCTTCAGTCATCTCTTCTCCAAGATTCTCTGGCTACACGTTTTCCTGTTTCATGTTTTGAGGAACGGTATCTTTCTATGGCCCCAAATATAGGTAGGCCTACAGATTTTTTTTCAGTATATATTTGTAAATGATATATTTTTCCCTTGAGTATATATAGTGTCACCGGCGGGCCTACAGAACTAAAGCGATCCTAACACCCATTTTTTAAGTTAAATAAATGAATAAATAAAAACTTCATTCACACAAAACTTTCAACAACAAAAAACAATGGAAAATCTTAGATCAGATGAAAGATGTTAATCTCTTTCAGAAATTCAAAGACGACATTAGGTGGGACATCTCTGAACAGTAGACTGTTTATGTCTCACCTCATGCAAGTAAGTCCCAATACTCGAAAAGAATGTTTCACTGTGAGAGGAACGTGACATGGAACGCACCACGGAGCTTTTTCACCTTTTAAAAGATAAGAATGGCTGTCAAAGGAGTGACCTGCATGCAAACGGCACAGGACTGTTTCTTCTTTACTGCCGCCTCTAACAGCCCTGATGTGGCTTTTTGATGTCGGCTGGGCTCTAAACAACATGATTGAATGATAAGCAGGCTAGGACACAAGGGGTGTTAGCCTACACTTTCTTGCAATCCACACTTTCTAAGACTTTGCTAAGGCGTGGGGGGCTCCCCATACTTTCTCACACTTTGGTAGAAAGTGTGGGATTGCCAGAAAGCATAGTCCTTCCCTGCCATGCTTCTGGGTTTTTGTTCCTTTATTTTCTTTCTTTTTTCATTTTATTTTTTTAGCCTTTGGGAGTTCTCTCATGCTTTCTCGCAACGTGTGAGAAGGAGTGGGACATCTTCCTTTTTTTTTTCTTTTTTTTTCATTACAAACATTTCCTTTCTCATTCGAGTTCGTTTCTTCTCTTTTCTCAACACATAACTGAGAGAGAGAGAGAGAGAGAGAGAGAGAGAGAGAGAGAGAGAGAGAGAGAGAGAGAGAGAGAGAGAGAGAAGAAGATGGGATACAGGCAGACTTGTCTGTAGTGGGAACGTGTGACAAAAGGAGCGTGGGGTACAGCCTAGCAATGCAAGGTGTCGTATATGTTAGAAATAATGTTTACGAATTCTAAATCATCACGGTGCATAAATACAGATGTTAACTGTATCACGGAGAAAGCCATTTGAACTAACTTACATTCCTGCATACACATAAGTGTATTTGAAGTGCCATACTTTTTTCTTTTTTTTTTCTTTTTTAATCAGGATCTTCAGTTTGGTAACATCAAACAGAAGTCGAATGGTTGTTGATCTTAAGTTACGACCGAATCTTGTAAGTTTGGATCTTCAATATTTTTTTTAAAGCGAATAACTTCAGAGGAAAAAAATGTATTTGAAGAAGTGTGGAGTAATGGCCCTGTGGATACTTTGTCGTGGGGCAAGCTGTACGGTTACAGGTCCAGAGTTCGAATCTCTCAAGGGCGTTTTTTTTTCTCGACTTTTCACCTAGGTCTTTCAATAGCGTTAATCTCTACGTCCTTTCTTTCAAGTGAGAGTATAAGCCAATTTGCAAACGTGAAATATTCTTAGACATTCAGATAATGACTCTGTTAGAATTTAGAATAAAATGTATATTGATAGGTAATTATTTATTCGGAAAATGCTTAACCTCAGGTAGAGAGAGAGAGAGAGAGAGAGAAAAAAAAAAAAAGAATAGCGGCGCGAGCCGGTGAGAACGCATTTTCCAGACAATCAGACAGAAATCTACAAACCCAAATCTGATGTAACAATCATAGAATAGAATACTATACAACACAACAGAGCATAACATAATAATGATGTACAGATGATATTATATGACCGGACTGATGTGATCCAATATAATGTTTGTAAAATGTATTGCAGTTTAATGTACACATGATATAATGTAAAACAGCACGACATTTTTAGCATTTTATTTAGTCCATATTTTATACATTATATAGGTAATAAAAGGAACAACACAACACTCATCTTTTTTGACACACTTAAAATATTTGAATACAATTGCATCATGATTGAAACTTCTTTTAAACTGCGTGTATGTTTGACCTTTTGGGGAGAATTGGAGTATGTACTTGGGTTAAAGGTGGTGTGGGTGGTGGGGAACAAAGGGTGGGCAGATTGAAGGAGACCAAGAATACCTTTCTTGTCGTATTCAAATCTGAAATGAGGAAGCGAGTTCGGCCAAGAATATGTTACAACCTTTGACCTTTTCGTGTACAAGGTATATGTTGAATAAGAGGTGACCGAGCCTCCAGTCCTTTCGGCCAAGTTCTTTTGTACAAGGATGAATAGAAGTTTCGTCATTTAATAATAAGGAAGAAGAAAAAATGCACGGTTAAAGTCTTGAATTTTGGTTCCCAATGTTCTGTGTAGTGTTCTGCTTTTCATGATCGTAGCGTTTTCTTTTCACCAAAGCCACACTGATCACAACTGCTCCCCTTCCGTCTTTCTTTCTGTCTTTCTTTCTTCCTTTCTTTCTTTCTTTGTGCCTGCTGTTTTGCGTTCTTTCCTCCCTTCTTTATGCCTCTTTTTTCCTCTTTTTTTCTCTTCTCTTATGTATCTATCTGCATATACCTATTATTCATTCTTTATATTCTGGACGTTTTGTTAAGCTTCTTTCCTGGGTTTTTCTTTCTTTCTTTTTTCTTTTTCTTTCTTTTTCTTTTTCTTTCTTTCTTTCTTTCTTTCTTTCTTTCTTTCTGTCTTTGTTCTGATTTTATTCTGGCTGTATACCTTTTCTCTGTACTGCCGTCATGCCAGTACTTTTGTCCTTTCCCTTTTCTTTAAGTCACGGTTATATCGCTGAGGTTCTGTGCTTTTATACCAGATCAATAACGAATTTCCCATACATCTTCTTTGTGGTTGTCTTTTTCTTCTTTTCTTTCTTACCTTCTTCTTCTTCTTCTTCTTCTTCTTCTTCTTCTGATCCAAATCTGCTGCTCTTTTTATTTCACCATTGTCTCTCCCTTCTTTTGCTCCTCGTCCCTTACGTTGTCTTCACTCTCTTTTTCCTCTTCTCCTTATTCCTCCTCCTCTTCCTCCTCCTCCTTCTTCTTCTTCTCTTTCTTCTCCTCCTTTTTTTTAACAGAAATCTTTGCTCAGTCATTATTACCGTGACGGAAGAATAGTTAAATTCCGCTTGTTTGCTTCCACTATTCATTTCAAACACACACACCACACACACACACACACACACACACACCCCACACACAACACTGTGACGGATCGTTTCTCGTCCGGTCACAAATTTTCATACAACCGTGCTTACCGGAAGGTAGTTGTCCAGAAGCCGGTTGGACAGTTCAACTGACTGCTGCTCACCGGCGCACTGTTTGAAGCCGGGTGAGTTGAACCGGTTAGGCAGTCTCTGCAGTGATTCCGGCAACCCAACAACACAGAAGGCCGAAGAGGGATTCAGCTGTTTTTTGTGGCAGTCAGTTTCCCCCAGGTAGAAGTGCTCCCTGGACTGAGGGGGACTGGTGCCACTTTACGAAGGTCGGGGCCGTAGCCGTGTCTACCCCTTATTCTCCGCCTTTTGTCGGCGTGGAGAGGTCGGCCTGAGTGCCGATAAACACCCTACCTGCCACTGCACCCGGGACCGACTACCGCTGAGCCAGTTGGACTGGAGACGCCGCTGCTGCCAAGCCAGAGCGCCGCTCCCGAGTTGAACCAGCGACCTGTTGGCCAGGTCGTCGTTGTGTTTGTGTGTGAGCCACAGCTGCTGTGTGAGACTGTCACCTCGTCGCCGGCAGAGACGCCGCGAGTGTGTTAGAGATTTTTTAGCCACAGCTCTGAAGTAATTTAAGTCCTGTGTCGGACTTGACTTGACACTGTAGTCGTCATCTTCATCTTCGTCGTCTTCGCCTCTCGTCGTCGTTGGAACCAGCAGCGCCAACGAATAGATACATATAGACATATTTTGTGTGTACGCCTTGTGATTGGCGTGCTGACCTATTAATGGTTTTGCATTAATATTATATGTTTGTCTAATGGCTCGGGCAGCATAAAGCAAAGAAAAGTGTTGTTCTGTTGCCTGGCTGTCAATGTTCGGGTGAGTGGGTGTGTATGTGCATTTGAAAAGTCGTGCATGCATCCGTAATTTCTGAGTGAGAGTTAGACAGTCAGACACCTGCAGATATACCCATACTATCCGTAACATCTGGTGACCCCGTAGAACTTTTCTCGTTTACCTTCAAAATTGTGCTAGGGTTAGGATTTCTTTTGTGACCCCTTTTTTTTAGTGTCCCCAGTTATTAAGTTAGGACACATTAACAGACTTTCCTTTTAAGTGAATTGATTGTTTTTTGTTGTGGAATGACTGTTTCAGGTTAAGTTGATTTCCCGTCTCCAGCGTAATGGGGTATCTCTTTTGTATAGTTTCTGGAGATACGAGGGCCTAGTTCTTTATCTTCTGTGGGCTTTAGTTTGATTGTCTTTTGTTACCCTTCTGGTTGCTCTATTTCTATCTTTTCACTTGGGGATTGTGTTGCTCCTATAGCATTCTGAGGATTCTTTCTCTCTTGAATGAATGTTTGTATGGTTGGCTGCCTCGGCCATTTTTAAAAAAAATAACCCCCCTTCCCCCCAAAGAAAAAAAATCCCAACAAGATTGTATTGATTCTTCTTTCCAAGCATATAAAATCTTTGGTGACAAAGTAAGTATTGAGGATCCTAGTGATTGTTTAGCTGGAAACATTTTTTACAATAAAAACATTAAAATAGACGGGAAATGTATATGTTTCAAGGACTGGATAGACAAAGGTGTATATCGTATTGCGGATTTAATAAACCAAGCAGGGTCGTTCATGACATATGAAGAATTCAAGCAAAAGCATACTGTTCAAACAAACTTTATGCTATACCTAGGTTGTGTACAATCTGTCAGAAAATATATTCAAACGAAGAATATCAGATTTACTAGTAATATGCCTACAACCACTGAAAAAGCTCTCATTATCATCTGGAGCGCAAAGAAAGGAGCTCGACTTTATTATGATATCTTAAATGCAGATAACTCACAGCCAAGGTGCTGTGAGAAATGGAACAATGAAATAGGTAAAGAATTAAACTGGAAAATATATTTCTTCGCACACACAAAATAAAAGAAATTAAACTGAAATGGCTTCAGATAAGATTAATTCACAGGATCCTGGCTACAAATATTGTTCTTGAAAAAATGAATATCGTTGAAAATAACAAATGACATGTACTTTTTGTAAGTCTGAAAAGGAAACTATAGATCATCTATTTTTCACATGCGACGTGACAACACATTTTTGGACTGACCTTCAGAATTTCTTAAAAGACAATTGCTCTAGTGTACCTGAAATCGTATTATCAAAGGAACTTGTTCTGTTTGGCACTGACTCTCGGATAAAAACTGACATCATACTCGATTACATTTTTATCTCTGCAAAGTTCTTTGTATATAAATCCAGACTTGAAAAGGTGCTTCCTCTGTTTCCTGTCTTCAGGAAATATTTAAAAACCAAATACCAAGTAGTAAAATGCATTGCAAAAATGAATTTGAACTATGTTGATTTTGCAAACAAATGGCAACAATATGAATATTTTATTGAAAACTAAGATTTGTATGCGCGTGCTCGCGCGCGCACGTGTATGCATATGTGTAGTCCTGAGCAAAGCCTGGCGTGGCAGCTAAAAGTCAACCGTCGTTTCTGGATAAGTAATTTATTTGAACTGTTGATGTCGATTCCTATGCTTCTATATAGAATACTTTAGGAATCTAGGGTTGTGTTGTTGTTTTTTTCTGTCTCTGTCTGTCTGTCTGTCTCTTTGTCTGTCTGTCTGTCCCCCTCTCTCTCTCTCTCTCTCTGACTATTGATTTTGAAAAAAAGGAAAACGCTCCTAAATTGTAAGTTTAATGTGTGACACTGACAGTGTAGACACAATATTGTGCTTATTTGTAATATGTATATGTTAAGTAGGAATCGCTGTTCTTTTTGCGAACTTATTGCAGCTTTGTAATGTATTTATGTAAGATAAGATCTACTGTCATTTTTTTGTTTTTTGTAGTGCTGTTTTTGTTGTTGTTGTTGTTGTTGTTTTTGTTTGTTTGTTCTTTCGAGTTTTCCATTTGTAAATTTCTTTACAAGCAAATTTAAGCGTTGAAGAACAAAAAGAAGGAAAAAGAAGAAGAAGAGACAAAAATATTGTATTGATTCATATATGCATATGTGTATTGATCATTGATTGATTTATGCATATGTTTGTTTATTGTTGATTGATTTCTGCATTTGTTTATTCATTATTGCTGTTATTGATTGATGCATTTGGTTATTGCCTATAATTGATTGTTAAGTGCGTTTCCCAAACCTGTAAACTACTGTTTATTAGTTATTACTGTCGTTTCGTTCCCTTTCAAAATTAGTCGTAGTTTTTTTTAATGTGTGGTAGATATAAATGTTTGTGTAAAAAAATAATAACCCTCTTTGAAATATATTTCAGTGGACATAGTGTCTAAACTTTCTTTTGATTGTATTTGGTCCACTGATCTAGTGTTTCACTAGGGCCTCTGAGGACGAAGATAAAGTTTTCACAAAATACTTACAACGTGGTAAGGCATTTGGTCTTGAAGGACAGCTTTTACTAGACTATGTTGATAAATTATATGGACCCCCATTCCCTGGTCAGTCAGATAGAGGTCGCACGTATTTTGCCCCTCATCTGTTCAGAATCCCAGCACCCCAGCTAATCAAGGTGGTAGTAACCGTTACCGTGGTCGTGGTGCTCGTCAGTATTCAGTCAATAGAGGTTCATCAGGAAATACCTTTTCCCAGTCTCCAAGTGTTGTCTGTTTTCTGCGTAAAAAGACAGGGCATGTGGCTTCCAAATGTTCTTGGAAGTCAGGTAAAAACCCATGCAAGATTTGTGCTCTTAGTCATCCGGATAAGTGCCCCTTTGTTGTTGGCAGTTCAACTGTCGTCGACAAGTCAGCTGACAAACACTCTACTGCTGCTTGTTCGATTATTCGCTGCCCATTCGCTTGTTTAGCTGTAGGTGAATTCACAGGGAAGTTGAACTTAGAATCTGGTTCTGTCAATGGCACTCTAAGTTCTGTCTTGCGTGACACTGGTGCTACCATTTGTGGTGTTCACAAGAGACTAGTTTCCGATAGCCAGATGCTAGGTACCACAGTGAGCTGTGTTTCTTTTGGAGGACGTGTGGATGAATTCCCACTGTTACATCAGTTAGGTAAGCCCTTTGTTCTTAGAACTGATGCTAGTTCTGTTGGGCTAGGTGCTGTACTACTGCAAGAGGATGATGATGTCCTTCACGCAGTTGTGTTTGGGAGTCGCAAGTTGTTGGATCGTGAAAAGTCATACAGTACCATCGAACGAGAGTGTTTAGCCATTGTCTGAGCTGTTCAGAAGTTCGTTCCATACCTTTGGGGAGTCAGGTTTATCCTACAAACAGACCATCGAACCTTTGGGAGTCAGGTTACCTTCGACCTGCGTTTCAACGTCAATTTTAAGAATTCCCAGATTATGCGTTGGGCATTGTCTCTGCAGGAATTCTCGTTCGAAGTGGAACCAGTTCCAGGATCATCGAACATTTTCGCTGATCTTCTTTCACGTTCTTTTGAGAACCAGTCTGTTCCTTAGATATTGGTTTGTGTACATCCCAGTTTTGGTGTCTTTTTCATATATTTTGTTTTAGAATTTTGTGACCTGGAGTTGTTTACTTCCTCTTAGTAAAAACAATTCGGACATTGTTTTTTTTTTTTTTGAGGAGGGGGAGTATTGTGACGGATCGTTTCTCGTCCGGTCACAAATTTTCATGCAACCGTGCTTACCGGAAGGTAGTTGTCCGGAAGCCGGTTGGACAGTTCAGCTGACTGCTGCTCACCGGCGCACTGTTAAAAGCCGGGTGAGTTGAACCGGTTAGGCAGTCTCTGCAGTGATTCCGGTAACCCAACAACACAGAAGGCCGAAGAGGGACTCGGCTGTTTTTTGGTGGCAGTCAGTTTCCCCCAGGTAGAAGTGCTCCCTGGACTGAGGGGGACTGGCTGCCACTTTACGAAGGTCGGGGCCGTAGCCGTGTCTACCCCTTGTTCTCCGCCTTTTGTCGGCGTGGAGAGGTCGGCCTGAGTGCCGATAAACACCCTACCTGCCACTGCACCCGGGACCGACTACCCGCTGAGCCAGTTGGACTGGAGACGCCGCTGCTGCCAAGCCAGAGCGCCGCTCCCGAGTTGAACCAGCGACCTGTTGGCCAGGTCGTCGTTGTGTTTGTGTGTGAGCCACAGCTGCTGTGTGAGACTGTCACCTCGTCGCCGGCAGAGACGCCGCGAGTGTGTTAGAGATTTTTTAGCCATAGCTCTGAAGTGATTTAAGTCCTGTGTCGGACTTGACTTGACACTGTAGTCGTCATCTTCATCTTCGTCGTCTTCGCCCTCTTCGTCTTCGTCTTCGTCGTCGTCGTCTTCGTTGTCTTTGGAACCAGCAGCGCCAACGAATAGATACATATATATACATTTTGTGTGTACGCCTTGTGGTTGGCGTGCCGACCTATTAATGATTTTGCATTCATATTATATGTTTGTCTAATGGCTCGGGCAGCATAAAGCAAAGAAAAGTGTTGTTCTGTTGCCTGGCTGTCAATGTTCGGGTGAGTGGGTGTGTGTATGTGCATTTGAAAAGTCGTGCATGCATCCGTAATTTCTGAGTGAGAGTCACACAGTCAGACACCTGCAGACACACCCATACCATCCGTAACACACACACACACACACACACACACACACACACACACACACACACACACACACACCCCACACACACCACGCACACACACACACACACACACACACACACACACACACACACACACACACAGATGCGCATGATCGTTTGCATGTGTGTGGGTGTATGTGTGTGGGGGAGGGGAGTGATAATGTGTGTGTGTGTGTGTGTGTGTGTGTGTGTGTGTGTGTGTGTGTGTGTGTGGTGTTAGTGAGTGAGAATGTGTGTGTGGTGTGGGGTGCGTGCGTGCGTGCGTGCGTGCGTGTCTGGACTTCAAAACGAGGGCTCGCCCACACACACACACACACACACACACACACACGCACACAGGTGCGCACATGCTCGTCCGTGTGTATGTCTGTGCCTGTGTCTGTGAGAGAGAGAGAGAGGAGAGAGAGAGAGAGAGAGAGAGAGAGAAGTGGGTGTGTGCGTGTGTATGGGCGTGTGCATGTGTGGTGTGTGTGTATTTGTATGCGTGCGTGCGTGCGTGCGTGCGTGTGTGTGTGTGTGTGTGTGTGTGTGTGTGTGTGTGTGTGTGTGTGTGTGTGTGTGTGTGCTCCGCCACCCACCCACCTCCCTCCCAGACCCCAAAACTTCAACACCAAGTGCATACCAATCACACCAAATATCTTGTCCTTCTTCTCCGTTTTAACACGTTCACAACAGATATAGTCATTAGCAAAAAGACCCCTTGCATCCCGTATTTTTAAGGAGCAAGGCAGTATGTGACTGGTAGTATATTAGTAGCGTGTCCTCAACAGTAACAAGAACACACTGGCACCAGCCGCCGTGACGAAGTGGTTAGCGTCGCGGACTTTCGGCTGGGAGGTCGTGGGTTCGAATCCCATCAGAAGTCATGAGGGTTTTTCTGCCCCGACCGGCTCCTACCCAGAGTTGAGTTGCTGCGGACTCAGTTGGGAAGACTGGGACCACACAGTCGAGTTTCATCCTCTTAATGGATGCGTTTCTGAGAGTGTTGCTCAAATTTCCTGACCAACACTGCAGGTGCCTGTATCTCTCGGGCCTGGTTGACGCCGGGATATATTATGAAAGGAAGCGTAGAGTACAGCCCTGTCATGTAGTCTCAGACAGGAATGGAAATCCGTAGCATCATCTTAATCATCCTCATTCTCATCGATCAGCATTAAAAAAAATGTCTCAAATTCTGTGGTCCTTCATGCCCTGCTCTCATGGTGACCTCAATTTCGATGTCCTCTCCACGTCTGTGGCCTTGGTTTGGTTCCGTCGGGGTCACCGGTATCGGCGAGTCCATGGGGCCTGTCGTTGGACGGAGGTGGTGGCGCCCTCCGGAGGGAGAGCTCACTCACGCCGGCTCCGAGACTAAGCAATTATTGTCGTCAGTACGGGGCTTAGTAGGTGGTGTCCTGCGTATGTTAGATCAGAACAGGCGCCACTGAACACCACCGAAGTGACTCGGCAGCAGTGCAGTGTCTCCTCCGGTGGGTTGCCTCTTGACGACTTGACATTGACTGCTCCCTGTGGGTTGCCGGTGCCGGGGCTGCGGCTGGGCCGACCGGGCTGTGGCAGTGGACGGGTGTCGGAATGAGCGGCGTGGGTGCACTGCCTCTGAGGTAGCGCAGAGGTTGGGACAGAAAAAAAGAACACACTGGCAATCATGCCTTAGCTTTCAATACTTCATACTGGCCAACGAAATATGTTTTGAACAGACCACCAAGAAAAGCCCCCAACATCAGCAGATGAGCGGCACTACGCACGACAGGAGAAACCTGTCCACAGCACCAAGAGCCTGTCCCACCTACGCTCTGCGGGAGAGCTAAGCAGCGTACACGACACCCGCTCCAAATCCCCAAAGAAGAGAAAAGCTCCACATTCGGGGCTGGTGTCCAGTGTTGATGACGCTGTTCTTTCTCCGCAGAAAATCTTCATCGTCCCTGCCGCGGCGGCAGGAGAGCCGGAGGATCAGAACCACATGGCGCACTGGGCTCAGAATGAGGCTTTGAACCGTACGGCAGACACGCCGGGCGCTGATCAAATTGGAAATGAAAACTTACACACACAAGAAGGAAACGTAGATTTGTCTGCATTAGAAAACGTTAGCCAGCGCGCAAAGCCAGCTTCAGTAGTCAGCAAACATCTTGTCGGTGAAGGAATACCACAAGCACGTAATGTCGTTTCAAGAAAGTTTGATAAAAGACAGACACCAACATCAGCTTTGACAAAGCTTCATGAGTCTCCGTCCCAGCCATGTGATATTACTGCCGGAGAAAACACTGACAAATTCCTTGCTTGGATGAAAACTGATTTTGTTGCGGCGGGAAGTTCGTTCGAAAGGTCACTTTCTTCGACCAGAAAGGCTACAGGATGTCAATCACTGGACAAGCAGGAAACCATTGCTACAACAAACGTTATGGCCAGATATGCTGCAAATGAGAAGTGTGTATTCGACATTCCCAGTAAATGGGGAAATAAAAGGAGAAGAAAAAACTTCCAAAGAGAATCCATCCCGAAGAGGTTTGACACTCTTCATAGCAGCGAGTCAGATCCCAACAGAGAGAAGACGGAAGCCACACAATGCCAGAACCGGATGGAGCGCATCACAGCAAGAAGCTCAAATGTGTCCAATGAAGTTTGGGATTACGACTGTGATTTCATTTACCGTCTTCTTACTCCGGTCAGAAATCCACAAGGTCAAAGTCCGGTGTCTCTCTTCCAAGAAATCCAGCAAGCAGAGCGACAACAAAAGCAGGACGCGGTGGACGAAGTTTGGGATGTACACACAAGGCCATTTTACCGCCCTCTCAGAATGACAAGGGTCAATCATGATGTGCTTACACAAGATGTTCAAGATTCCTCTGGTTGGGAAGGAGATTCGGCCTTGGTTCTTCAGAAGCCCACTAGCAATTCAACTGATGCAACCCCCCTGAAATTATAGCTGAGAGTCAGGCAGCAGTAATGTATTGCAATGTTTTGAAGGATTCGACTGCAAGTTGGCAGCCTGCAGAAATCCAGACAAAGTGCTACATTGACACATCTGACCATGATTGTAACAGGCAAAGAAAATGGAGTCTAGAACAGCTACAGAGCAAGTAACGTCCTTGGACCTGGATAAATCTCTCTCAAAGCATCACTCGTCTTCCCTTACTTTCCATCTTCCTCCTGGTCCATTATCTGTGTGTATTCCACCCATAGTATTAACTGATCACTTGGCCAGTACCGTCTGTCTGAGTCTGGAAGAAACGAGTCTTCTCTTCTGCATGGACAGCATTATTCCCATGAAGATAGCGGAGAGATTTCCAAAAGAGTTGGATGTTCAAGTGCTTTCAAGTGCCTGTACCATGGTCATTAACAGGGGGTTGTCAACCATTGGAAATACGATGACAAATCAGTGCTTTAGGAATAATGTGTTTGGAGAAGAATCACGCTGCTGGCTTCTCCATCATGGTGGGGTTGAGGTGGAGGACAGAAACAGGCTTAACGCTCAGAATGTGAAGGATCTATGTCACCGTGCCGTCTCTGCAAATCAATGCTCAAGGGATTTACAGGCTGTCGAAGACCACCAAAAGGAAGAACAGCTTGCTCACTGCCTGCTGACTCTCAACAACAACAGCTTGCCACAGAAAAAACGCTCACGTTCAGGAAAAACAGTGCCAGTGCTTACAGAAGATCTGAAACTTTTTGACGATGATGATGGGTACCTCTTGGAATACAACTACACACCTAGGAGACAACGTCCTTCATCACGTCTTTGTGAACGAAATTCTCAAGTTCGTCCAAAACCGGTATGTTTTCTTCGTGATGTAGTCACCCTGGACAATCAAAAGAGACTACCTTCAAACAAATCAAACTCAGCAGGAAATGATAAACTTTCCGACAGCAATGTTACCTTATCTGGCAGGCATCCAGAGGATTGTAAGTGCTTGGAGTATGATTGCCTGCGTAAGCGTGGTGAGATCTTACACAATCATGTCATGAAGAATCTGGATGTGTTGAAGCAGTTTGCTGCGGATCATCCGACCAAGCATCCCAATTTCAGAATCCAGATCAAAGAAGCAGTGGGAAATAAAGCAAGGGAATTGATTCAGAAACAAAAGGCATCTCTCAAGGAACTTGCAAAACACGCTGCCCCAGCGCGCAAGTTCCCACGATCTCTCAGCTGCCCAGCACCAGCAGCTAATCGCCGCCCATTGTCTGGGTCTTCCTTGCCACCAACAAGAAACGTAGACAACTCTGAGAAGAAAGGATCACCATTTCAACCTGTATCAAATAAAACAAAGAATTTGACAGCTCCACCAAAACACATCACAAGGCAGACCAGGACTCATAGCTCGCCTTACAGAGGAAGACCACTGTCCCAAGAACAAAACCTTTCCAAACCTCAGTCCGCTTCTCCGAACTGTAGAAGTTTTATTTCCAACAGTAAGATGAAAGACGATCCAGGTGGTCAACTGACGTCATCTTCAAGCTTTTCCGACCGCGTGCTGGCAGACGCCCTCAATCGTCTGAGTGATCTGCGACGGTCTGATGAACGTTGTGAACGGCTGATTTGTGGGTTGGGTGAAAGTAAGCCAGCTACAACATCTGAAAGGTATACTGATGAGAAAAAAAGATGGAATCAGAAGCGAAACAGCAGATCAGTGCAAACAAATCGGAACACTCCTAAGAAGACGCGTGCTGCTAACGATGCTGTTACTTCTCCTCGGAAAAAAAGCCCGACAGCATACTTTTTCAGCCTGGAGGTGCCTGGACTCGAGCAGCGCAAAACCAGATCGAACAGACCTATTCGTCCTCACCCCAAGAGATGCAGAGAAATCAGTTCTGAGACCAAACACATCGTGACCAAGTCAGGAGAGAAAACAGTTACATGGGAGATTGAGGAGCGTCGGTTCAATCCTTCCTCCAAGAAAAACTCGTATTACTACTGTCTGTCAACGGAGCATGACCAAGGACAGAATATGGCGTCAAAGGATCCCAAGGCAGAAACAAAGATCGAAGGTGACAAACAAGGTGGTCTGTATACTACCTCACAGACACAAACTTCGCAAACGGAAATGACCGTTGGGGTGCAAACCTCTCCACCACATGGCAGGGTGGATGTAGACAACAATGCTACAGTGATCAGGGTCCTGGGT
>CM031611.1:3959520-3968667 GCA_018398815.1 Conus ventricosus
ATAGACAAGAAACAATCATGAAAATAGACGAGTTTCGGAAACGAAAAACGACCGTATGCTGTCAGTCATAATTACACTGATTTGCAGCTAAAATTTGAAGAAAGAAATTATTTCAGCTACATCAGAATTGATCTTTTCAATGGCAGTGATGAATAAGCAAGGAAAACAAACAATGCTTCAGCTTTTGTCAGTAATGCTGACGAAAGCAGGCAGGTTTCAAAACCAAAACACTAGCTCACATAAATATTAGGGGGGCGAAGTAGATTTGCCCAAAAACGTCTAACCAAGATTTCTGAGACGAATCCACTGATTGAATTGGTGCTGATCTCCAAAAATAAAAAAATGATTTTAGCCAGGATGAAATTGCGAGATGCTCTCAAAAAAAAAAAAAAAAAAAAAGGCCATCACTGATTGAATTCGCGTTGTTCTCCAAATAAAAACAAAACGCCCATTTAGTTGTTTTTATTTTTTTTTTTTTTTTTTTGGGGGGGGGGGGGGGGGCAATAGCCTCCCTGGTCCCCCGTCTACTACACCTGTGCTAGCACATACGATCAAGGAGATAAAATAAACTCAATTTAACATTGATTTGCAGCATGAAAAATTGAAACAAAACAAAACCACTCAAATGAGGTCCATCAGAGCTGTCATTTTTACGTGCAGAGTTTCCGTTGAGCTTACATTTGTAAGCTTCCCGTCAGTTTGTGCTCCTCGGTACCGGTACTCATTAATTCAGCCCTTGATCTATACGAGCACAATGGAATCAGTCACTGAACACAATATACCACAGTCATCCACATTTGTATCAGTAATCATTTCGGCAGACGTCTCCGCTTGTACTGCAGATACATGCCGAAGTACATGGGAGCCTCTTCCTCCTGCAGTTGCAATTGTTGCTTTTGCACTGTGTGGTACACTTGCAAGTGATGAGTTCGATGCAGGACGTTGGCAATGAAGGCAAGGAGGTCAAGTTGGAACAGAGCACCACTCTAATTTTCCGACCCATAGTCTCTGGTGGGGGCAGTTCAGGAAGCTGTTTGTCTGCCTGTCGCCATACTTGATGCTTGATAATCTGTGACCGCATGATGTGGAAGGACAAAGCATCATGAGCTGGGGGGTAGAGTCTCCAACAGGTGGCCTGAGCAAAGAGGGTTGGACCTGGCACTGCCTCACAGAAAACGTAGCGTGAATCTTTGTAGACTTTTAATACGAAGGCTTCTGCAGTAGCAGAGGTTTGATCACTGAGGTCGACTTTGCCGAGATTTGACAGGAGGTCGTGATATTCCTTCTAGACATTCCAGCAGAATTTCTTGGTGTGGCCAGCCAAGAAAGAAGTGGTGTCAGATCCCCTGTCAACGAGTGAAACGCTGACAAGTTGCTGAGGATATGAACTTCAAACTGAGCTCCCACTGAGTGAACTGGGATATATTTTGGTTTTCTGGAGGTTCCAGCCTTCATCCAGATCCGTGGGCATGACATGTCTGCAAAGTGGGCCAGCAGAAGCACTAGCACGTCAGTGTCACGAGCAGCAACTACGATGCTGGATGCTCGGCTCTTTACACAGTGCAGTATTATTCGCGTGTCAGCTTCCTCATGGCGCCCTTCCAGTTCTTCAGTGTTGACGTCAGGGGTAGAAGACTCCACCTGCTCTTCCTCGCTGAAATCTCCTGCAACCACAATGGTCTTGTCTGCGGTGCGTTTGGAAGCAGCTGCTGGATAAGAATCTCGCCAAGTCGGCTTTGTTCAGTGCATGTGTGATGAACTTGTCCCACTTCTGAGGGGACAGGAACATTTGTCCTGAATCTCTCCTCTCACAAGTACTGCCTTCTTCTCTTCTCACGGGCACTGCCTTCTTTCCCCGTTTCTTTCTTGTGCCGCTTTTGATGGACAGGCCGTAGTATCTGTCAATAATGATGTGAATACGACTGAATGCAGACCCAATTTGTAGTACTGATGTAACAAAAATGTCTGCAAGGTCCCCCAGGTTTTTTGCTTTAGGTGGCTTCCCCAGAGCAAAAACATACGCCTGCACATCGACAACAAGTGTTCCTTCTTCACTAATGTCTGCAGCCTCCACATTCTGAGGGCAAGGCGTGTCGCCAAAAAGTGAATCTGACAGGAGGGACTTTTGACCTGATCGTAGATCGCCGTTCATTTGGGCAAGGGCAGGAGGAGCAGGCATCAGCTCATGTTTCAGTATTTCCTCCAGATGCACATCCCTTCCAGCCTGGAAAGCAGTGATGAGGCGCTGCAGGAACTTCCTGTCTGCTTGGACTACTTTCTTTGCAGTTGTTGTGGACTGTCTCTGCTCAGCTTCGAAGAAAGAAGAGAAAGTCAAAGGCTTATTCTTTGGCAAGGTGTCTCTAAAAGAGACCATCCTGTCGATACCAGCCAAAAGCCTTTCTTCTGCAAAGTGCATTAGCTGATCTTAGCCTTTCTGGCGAGCCATCAGCAGGTCTTCTTCAATGATTTTTTGTGACAAAATCCTTTGTGGCAATGTTCTGCAGTTCTGAACTAGCGTCAGATGTGAATAACTTGAAGGACTCAAATGTGTTCAGGATATTGTCTTCATCCTTCAGATCAATGAATACGATTCTCTACGTCCTATTACAGAAAACTCGACACAGAAAAGGACCTTAAAACTTATTTACAATGCGAGAAATTCTCAAAAAGTTTCGACTTTTTCAGTCAAAAAGTACTCCTCGCCGCAAGAAGGAAAAAATGCGTCTAAGTCAACATTGGCCAATCAGTTGGCTGGATTCTGGTCATGTGATAACGTGTTTCCAAGTTTTTTTAAATCACAATATTGACTACTTTTTAGTTTAGTTTTTTTTTTATTATCAAGACTATTAGCATTGGTAATATAATTAGTGTATTTATGCTTGCACAGAATTAGTTTCAGTGAAACTCTAAAGCTTAGAGTGATTACTGGGCCTATTTTTGTGCTGAAACCTTGATAGTGTTTGATTTTTCTCAAGTGTGAAAATACCATATACCAAAATTTTCTGCTGCTAATGTCTCAGAACTCATTTGAATTGACTTGAGTACTTCTAGAAATAGGCCCTTCAAATGTTTCTGAAGATTGAGACTGATGTTTATTACACAACAATCACTTTTTTGTTTTTTATTTCTGACCTGTATGTCAGCCTTGTTGCCTTTGCGCACAAGTCATTGGGTAACCATTGGCAACAGAGGCAAACTACAGATTACAAAGTCCTTTAAGTGAATTTAGCACCCAAAATTTGATTAGAATAGTAGGCTACGTTCTTATTGATTTAAATACCGATTTGTGTCCTATGAATACCAATAAACACGTTTCCGCTCTACCCCTGATCCAGCTGTCGGCCATGTTTTTTTGGCGGTTGCCATGGGCAACAGGGGCAAGATACAGCTTGTCAAATGGTTTTAAATGGATTTAGGGCATCCTGGTCCCTAAGAAAAGTGTTTGACAACTCTGACTTTCTGATGCCAACGGATGTCTGATTTCCTGAAAATGGAACCAGTCTCTCTCTCTCTCCTCTCTCTCTCTCTCTCCTCTCTCTCTCTCATCTCTCTCCTCTCTCTCTCTCTCTCTCTCACTCTCTCTCTCTCCTCTCTCTCTCTCTCAACGACAATGTGACAATTTTACTGTTCTTCTACAAATTAGTGGAAACAGCACTGAAGAAGGCCGTTGGTGACAAGCTTTTATTAATAGTTATTGACATGAGACTGTGCAATATCAACGACCATGAGACTGTGCAATATCAACGACCATGAGACTGTGCAATATCAACGACCATGAGACTGTGCAACATCAACGACCATGAGACTGTAATATCAACGACCATGAGACTGTGCAGTATCAACGACCATGAGACTGCAGTATCAACGACCACGAGACTGCAGTATCAACGACCATGAGACTGTGCAGTATCAACCACCATGAGACTGTGCAGTATCAACGACCATGAGACTGTTCAACATCAACGACCATGAGACTGTGCAATATCAACGACCACGAGACTGCAATATCAACGACCATGAGACTGTGCAATATCAACGACCACGAGACTACAAGATCAACGACCACGAGACTGCAATATCAACGACCACGAGACTGCAATATCAACGACCATGAGACTGTGCAATATCAACGACCACGAGACTGTAATATCAACGACCATGAGACTGTAATATCAACGACCATGAGACTAATATCAACGACAATGGGACTGTGCAGTATCAACGACCATGAGACTGTAATATCAACGACCATGAGACTGTGCAGTATCAACGACCATGAGACTGTAATATCAACGACCATGAGACTTGCAGTATCAACGACCATGAGACTGTAATATCAACGACCATGAGACTTTAATATCAACGACCATGAGACTGTGCAATATCAACGACCACGAGACTGTAATATCACGACCATGAGACTGTAATATCAACGACCATGAGACTGTAATATCAACGACCATGAGACTGTGCAGTATCAACGACCACGAGACTGTAATATCAACGACCATGAGACTGTGCAGTATCAACGACCACGAGACTGCAATATCAACGACCATGAGATTGTGCAGTATCAACGACCACGAGACTGTAATATCAACGACCATGAGACTGTGCAGTATCAACGACCATGAGACTGCAATATCAACGACCATGAGACTGTGCAATATCAACGACCATGAGATTGTAATATCAACGACCATGAGACTGTAATATCAACGACCATGAGACTGTAATATCAACGACCATGAGACTGTAATATTAACGACCATCAGACTGTAATATCAACGACCATGAGACTGTAATATTAACGACCATCAGACTGTAATATCAACGACCATCAGACTGTAATATCAACGACACGCCATGAGACTGCAATATCAACGACCACGAGACTGTAATATCAACGACCATGAGACTGTAATATCAACGACCATGAGACTGTAATATCAACGACCATGAGACTGTGCAGTATCAACGACCATGAGACTGTGCAGTATCAACGACCATGAGACTGTGCAGTATCGAACGACCATGAGACTGTAATATCAACGACCATGAGACTGTGCAATATCAACGACCATGAGACTGTAATATCAACGACCATGAGACTGCAATATCAACGACCATGAGACTGTGCAGTATCAACGACCATGAGACTGTAATATCAACGACCATGAGACTGTGCATATCAACGACCATGAGACTGTGCAATATCAACGACCATGAGACTGTGCAGTATCAACGACCATGAGACTGTGCAGTATCAACGACCATGAGACTGTAATATCAACGACCATGAGACTGCAATATCAACGACCATGAGACTGTGCAATATCAACGACCACGAGACTAATATCAACGACCATGAGACTAATACAACGACCATGAGACTGTAATATCAACGACCATGAGACTGCAATATCAACGACCATGAGACTGTGCAATATAAACGACCACGAGACTGCAATATCAACGACCATGAGACTGTGCAGTATCAACGACCATGAGACTAATATCAACGACTATGAGACTGTAATATCAACGACCATGAGACTGTGCAATATCAACGACCACGAGACTGCAATATCAACGACCATGAGACTGTAATATCAACGACCATGAGACTGTGCAGTATCAACAACCATGAGACTGCAATATCAACGACCATGAGACTGTGCAATATCAACGACCATGAGACTGTAATATCAACGACCATGAGACTGTGCAATATCAACGACCATGAGACTGTAATATCAACGACCATGAGACTGTGCAATATCAACGACCACGAGACTGCAGTATCAACGACCATGAGACTGTAATATCAACGACCATGAGACTGTAATATCAACGACCATGAGACTGTGCAGTATCAACGACCATGAGACTGTAATATCAACGACCATGAGCCTGTGCAGTATCAACGACCATGAGACTGTGCAATATCAACGACCATGAGACTGTAATATCAACGACCACGAGACTGCAATATGCAACGACCATGAGACTGTGCAGTATCAACGACCATGAGACTGTGATATCAACGACCATGAGACTGTAATATCAACGACCATGAGACTGAATAAACATAACTGTAAATCAACGACCATGAGACTGTGCAGTATCAACGACCATGAGACTGTGCAGTATCAACGACCATGAGACTGTAATATCAACGACCATGAGACTGCAATATCAACGACCATGAGACTGTAATATCAACGACCATGAGACTGTGCAAATCAACGACCAAGATGTCAACATAAACGCCATGAGACGGGAATTAAACGACCATGAGACTGGCAGTATAAACACCATGAACTGTGCATATCAACACCACGAGCTGCATTTTCCCAACGACCATGAGACTGTCGTTAAACCCCATGAGACTGTGCAGTATCAACGCCCATGAACTGTTAAACATAAACGACATGAACTGTAAAATATCAACGACCACGAGACTGCAAATAAACGCCCATGAGCTGTCAATACAACGCCCACGAAACTACAAATCAACGACCACGGATGCAATATCAACGACCACGAGACTGCAAATAAACGACCGAGACTGTCAATATCAACCCCACGAGATGTAATTCAACGACCATGGGAAGTAATATCAACGACCATGAGACTAATATAAAACCAATGGGACTGTCCCAGTATCAACGACCATGAGACTGTTTCAACGACCATGAGATGTGCAGTTAAAACGACCATGAGACTGAATATCAACGACCAGGACTATGCTTTTCAACGCCCCATGGACTGAAATAAACGACCATGAACTTAATTAAACGCCCATGGACTGTGCAATACAAGGGACCACGAGACGTAAATCGACGACCAGAGACTGTAATATCAACGACCATGGCTGTAATTCAACGACCTGAATGTGCAGTATAAACGAACCAAAACTGTAATAAACGACCATAAACGGGTACAACGCCACGAGCTGCAATTCAACGACCATGGATTGTGCAGATCAACGACCACGAGACTGTAAATCAACGCCATGAGACGTGCGTATAAACGCCAGAGACTGAAATTTCAACGCCATGAGACGTGCAATATCAACGACCAGAATTGTAATATCAAGACCATGAACTGAAATAAAACGACCATGAGACTTAAATCAACGACCATGAACGAAAATTTTTAACGACCATCAACTGAAATATCAACGCCCAAGAGACTGTAAATTAACGCCCCACAGACTGAAATACAACGACCACAGACTGAAATTTCAACGACACCCCATAGACTGAAATATCAACGACCACAACGAAATTTCAACGCCATGAGACTGAAATATCAACGACCATGAACTGTAATATAAAAGACCATGAACTGTCAGTATCAACGACCATGAGACTGTCGTATAAACGCCATGAGACGTCAGTATCAACGACCATGAGACTGTAATATCAACGACCATGAGACTGTGCAATACAACGCATGAACTGTAAATCAACGACCATGAGACTGCAAAAAAAAACGCCCTGAACGTGCATATCAACGACCTGAGACGAATTCAAGACCATGAGACTGTGCAGTATCAACGCCATGAGACGTGAAATACAACGACCTGAGACTGGCAGTATCAACCCCCATGGACTGTGCGTATAAAACGACCAGAGACGAAATATCAACACCATGAACTGAAATATCAACGCCATGAGATGTGCAATATAAAACACCAGGGGCTAATATAAACGACCATGAGACTAATTAACGACCTGAAGAAATTTCAACCCCCATAAATGAAATTAAACGACCATGAGATGTGAAATTTCAAGACCCAGACTGAAATATAAACGACCAGGGCTGTGCAGTATAAAACACCATGAGACTAATACAACGACCTGAGACTGTAATATCAACGCCCATGAGACTGTGCAATTCAACGCCCACGAACTGCAAATAAACGACCATAGACTGAATATCACCCATGAGACTGGCAGTATAAAAACCATGAGATGCAAATCAACGACCAGAGACTGGCAAATCAACGACCATAGACTGTATATCAACGACCGGGCCCTGTGCAATATCAACACCAGAGACTGTAATATCAACCCCATGAACTGGCAATACAACGACCCGAGACTGCAATCAAGCCATGAGACTGAAAATCAACGCCCAGAGACTGTAATACAAGACCTGAGACTGTGCTATCAACGACAATGAGACTGTAATATCAACGCCCTTTTGGCCTGTGCGTATCAACGACCATAAAACGTGAATTCAACGACCATGAACGAATCAACGACCACGAGACTGCAATATCAACGACCAGGGAGACGGCAATATCAACGACCATGAACTGTCAGTATCAACACCCAGAGACTGTAATACAACCCCATAGACTGAAATAAAACGACCATGGGGGACGTAAATAAACGACCATGAGACTGGCATAAAACACAGAGCTGTGCGTACAACGCCATAAACTGTAATAAAAACGACCAGAACGCAATATCAACGACCATGAGACTGTAATATAAACCCCATAAAACTTGAAAAAACAACGACCACGGATTGTAATATAAAACGGCCATGAGCTCAATATAAACGCCCATGAATGAAATTTCCAACGCCACGAACTGTAATATAAAACGACACAACTGCAATAAAACGACCATGGACTGTGCGTATCAACGCCCAGAGACGTAAACAACGACCATGAGACTGAATAAAAACGACCATAGTGTGCAATATCAACCCCCCAGAGACAAATATCACGACCTAGACTGAATTCAACGACCATGAGACTAATTAAAGACATGAGCTGTAATATCAACGCCATGAGACTGCAATATCAACGACCATGAACTGTGAAATATCAACGACCACGAGATTGAAAATACAAGGGCCCATAGACTGCAATATCAACGACCATGAGAGGGCAAATCAACGACCACGAGACTGAATATCAACGACCACGGACTGCAATATCAACGACCTGAGACTGTGCAATATCATCGACCATGAGACTGCAATATAAAAGACCACGAGACTGCAATTAACGACCCCAGACTGCAATATCAACGACCACGAACTGTGCAGTTCAACGACCACGAGACTCCAATATCAACGACAATGAACGTGCAGTATCAACGACCAGAACTGTGCAAAAACACG
>CM031611.1:3987154-4001384 GCA_018398815.1 Conus ventricosus
TGGTTTGACCCACCTGAAAGATTTTGACTTTGCTACTTTACTGTCCTGCTTGCTTTTCCTTGGCTGGATTTGGCTTTGATTTCATCCACTTTTACTGTGGGTTGGGGTTCATGGTTGCCACTATATTTTCTTTGTTGTTTTTTGTTTTTGATTTGATCGCATTTTGTTGTGGGTTTGGGTTTTTTGCTATTTTGCAGCTTGGAGTTTGGGGTTCGGAAAGGAGGTGGAGATCATTTTGCCCCATCTTTTTTCCTTATTGGCTGTGGCTCCCTTTCCCCCTCCCCACCCTCCCCGAAACGGGGAATTCTTAATTAGGTTCCCATATTTTGGCTTTTAGTTTGCCCTCTTTCTTTTTGATTTCCTTTGATTATCTTGTGATTTTCACTTATTTCTCTTTTGACTTTTTGTTAGCTGATTTTGTTGTTAACAGATTTGTTCTCTTTATGGCTTTCAGCATTTTTTTTGTCCCATCTTAACATGTGTTGTCATCTTAAAAATTGTGTTGACCCGCATTCTCCTGAGTCTTTTGCTTTTTCTTTCATCAAATTACCTCACTCGACCTTGGCTGTGTCCAACTTCCGTTTTCTTTCAAGTTTTCTTCTGGTTTGTCTCAGTCCCCACCTCTTCTCCCTGACATCCACACAAACACACATCGTAGTCAGTATGTCTCCAGTATGCACTGTTGGGGATTGCATTTTGCTTTTGTGCTACACCTTTTCCATGATATGCAGATGATATTTCTAACACAAACAAAATCTGTTATGATGGTTAAGTTATATGATACATTACACGACAATACAATATGATACAACATGATGCAATATAATGCAGTTCTTTGCCGTGTGATGTAAGACAACATAGCTAATACAAAATGAAACCGTACAATACATTGTGATATAATACAGTGCAACACAGTACAATACAAAACAGCAAAATACAACACGAAACACACAAAAAACAACACAGTACAATACTACACAACATGATACAACACAGCACAATACAGTACTCTGAAATGCACTTCAGTGCAAGAAAACCAAAACAAAACAGGGCAGCTTAAGGTCTGGTCTGACAAAGTAAAACAATGCAATGAACATGATTTAAATTGATACAACATGATACTGGGCGACACAATTCAAAATAAATCCGTGAATCCAATCACTTACAAAATAGTACTGTACAAGATAATAAAATACAATTTCAACACAACAGAATATCCGTACATTACGACACAACATATTTCCAATATCAGCTAAAAGCAGCATGCACAGACTTTATATCTTATGGGAAAAAACCCCAGGGGCATTCTTTCTCCAGATACACGGGTGGTTTGCGGACAGATGAAACATGATCAGCTGTCCATCAGGCATAACTGTCGTCATCACTTATGCCTCGGGACGTCATGGCCGGAAATGGTGCACGTGCTTGTTTCACGGGGTCTGTTCATCATCGTGATCGTGCGGATCGGAAGGTTTTAACAGTAGGAACTTGCTGAACGATGAGAAACCAATTACGGTACAGGGTGGGGGTGGGGATGGTTAGTGGTGGGGTGGGGGTGGGGATGGTTAGTGGTGGGTTGGTGGCGTGGTAATTGGGTAACATTGTCATAGTCTTTTGCGCACAGGACTGGTGTTGGGCACACACACGCAAAAACAGCTGGACAAAGACAGTTGTCCACAAACTTTAGAGGCAGAGAGAGAGAGAGAGAGAGAGAGAGAGAGAGCATGTGTGTATGTGTCTGTGAGTCTGTTTGTCTGTCTGTGTGTGTGTGGAGGGGGTGAGGGAGCTAGTGGGGCTGGAGGCAAAGAGATGCGATGGAAGTGAAGAGTGAGGAGGAAGGGCAGAGGTGTTGAGTTAATGGTAGTTGGGGGAGGGGAGTATGTGTGCGTGTACATGCGTGTGCATGCATACGCATGCTTGCAGGTGTGTGTGTGTGTGTGTGTGTGTGTGTGTGTGTGTGTGTGTGTGTGTGTGTGTGTGTGTGTGTGTTGGGGAAGGCAGTATGTGTGCGTGTGCGTGCATGCGTGCGCATGCTTGTGTGTGTGTGTGTGTATGTGTGTGTGTGTGTGTGCGTGCGCGCGCGCGTGTGTGTGTGTGTGTGTATGTGTGTGTGTGTGTGTGTGTGTGTGTGTGTGTGTGTGTGTGTGTGTGTGTATGGGAGAATGCACATGCACACTCTTGTGTATCTGTGTGCATGTGTGAGTGCACGCGAGCGTGTGTGCTTATGTATATTTGTATGTATGTGTGTAGGCGCATGCCCGTGCTTATGTGTGTATGTATCACCATCTGCGTGCGTGTGTAAATGTCCGTATACGATTTCATCCAGTCCTATAATATCTCACAGATGACGCTGTCAAAGCATACCTATTTTCGTCTGTTATTCAAGCGACACTGACTTCATTTTGAAATCTAAGGACATTTAAGACTGATTTTTTTGAACACTCACATTAAGAATCGAAAAGATAAAACATGGGCTGCCAAAATGATCTTTGTCACATTTTCCAGTGTTATAAGTGTGCGTGCAACAGCCTTCCTAGTCGTCTTTGACTATGTCGTTGAAGATACACAAAGTCAGAGAGATACATAAGTTCGGAAATATCCACCCTGAATTTATTTTTACTTTCATTTTCTGGATCTTTTAAACCTGGCAAAAATCAAGTCTTCGAGAAGACCAGGATGCGTGAAATACAGGAACGTTTTGGATGCATCGTCCGAAATGTTTTGCTGTAGGTGGTATATTGAAATTATGTGTACACTTACAATACTTCTGCACTTGTTGAAAAAATGACAGAGTTGATGCTACTGTAAAAATGTATTCACTACCTGCTGATTCATACATAGATTCATGGAAGCAATGTTTCCATTAACGTGTGGACGTGCGGATCAGTGACTGAATGGCCGGACCCAACAAATCGCCAAGTGGACAGTATCACGGTGTAGCAGTGACAACATGGGCTGTCATGGACGCCGGTCATTGATCAGTTAATTCCAGAGCCAGTTCCACAGCCTTGCTGTTAGGCGGAAGGCTGATGGCTCAATCCTTCATAACTATGATTAACTGTCTCGTGTGACATGCCAATCCTTTACCTTGTAGTTATGGGACAAAAACGGCTGAATTCTTCGTCACAATGATGGATTGTCTGACGTGATGTACCAATTCTCTAAATTGATATCAATGGAAAAACAAATTGCACAATTCTTCCTGACAGTAGGTATGTGTGTGACGTGATGTAGCAGTCCTCTGAATTGTTATTTAGGGAAAATACAATTCCTGTTCTCTTCATGGCAACGATGATCTGGGTGACATAACTTAGCAGACCTCTGAATTGTTATTGTGGGATAAAAAAAAATCTTAAACTCTTCATGACAATAATTATCCGTGTAACTTGACTCAACAGTGATTGTTAAGGGAGAAGCAGACTGTCAAATTCTTCACAACAATGATAGTCTGTCAACGTGACATACCAATTCTCTGAATTGTTTTTAAAGGAAAAACAAATTGGTGAATTCTTAATGACAAAGACAAGCAATGTGACGTGACCGAGCAATCCTTTGAATAAGTTGTTAACAAAAAAAAAAGAAAAGAAAAGAAAAACACCGCAGGTTGTTGAATTCTTTACAATTATGATATCTGTGTGACGTGTTTGTATCAGTCTTCTGAATTGTTGTCGACGAAAACAAATTGCTGAATTGTTCATGACAATGATTATCTGTGTGGCCTGATTTAGCGATTCTTTAAATGGTTATTAAGGGGGAAAGTTGCTGAGTTCTTCATGGCAACGACTATCTGTGTGACGTGACGTACCACCCCTCTGAACTGTTGTTAAGGGAAAAGAGAAAATGCTGGGTTCTTCATGGCAACGACTATCTGTGTGGCCTGATTTAGCGATTCTCTAAATGGTTACGACGTATTAAGGGGGAAAGTTGCTGAATTTGTCATGATGACTATCTGTGTGATGTGACGTACCAACCCCATGAACTGTTGTTAAGGGAAAAGAGAAAATGCTGAATTCTTCATGACAACGATTATGCGTTCGACGTGACGTACCAACCCATGAACTGTTGTTAAGGGAAAAGAGAAAATGCTGAATTCTTCATGACAACGATTATGCGTACGACGTGACGTACCAACCCCATGAACTGTTGTTAAGGGAAAAGAGAAAATGCTGAATTCTTCATGACAACGATTATGCGTACGACGTGACGTACCAACCCCATGAACTGTTGTTAAGGGAAAAGAGAAAATGCTGAGTTCTTCATGACAACGATTATCTATATGACGTGTCGTACCAGTCCTATGGAATGTTGAAGGGAAAAAAACCAAATGACTGAATTCTTTATGATAATTCTTATCTGTGTTGACGGACCATTCCTCTGAATTGTTGTTAAGGCAAAAATTGACAATTTTTAATGACAATGATTGTTCGCGTGCCGTGATTTAGCAATCAATTGAATTTTTAGTAGGGAAACACACACACACACACACACACACACACACACACACAAACAACTGGATTTTTCACGACAATGGTTACCTGTGCGACGTGACCTAACAATTATCTATCTTGTTATCATGAGAATAATATATTCTTCATTTCTGCCCCACACCTATTCACTGTCTTGCGTGATACTGACCCGGACATTAATAATAATAATAATAATTTTTTAAAAAAGCTAACAACAACAACAACAACAACAACAACAATGATAAAACATTACCACAATCAGAGTAAGACGTGTCACCAAATGCTGGCCGAGTGGTCGGTGGAACAGTAGTGACGGGCATCGGGTTCCAATCTTTTGGAGGGCAGATGGTCCCGATCTTTTGGAGGGCAGATAATTTTCGCCTTCACCCTAAGTCTGTAATTTTGAGAAATCAGACTGTGTCACGTTGGCATAACAACATTTTTCTCAGTGTGAGGTTCGTATGTAGCTCCATCTGTCTGTGTGTCTGTCGTAGCCTGGTTTACGTTGCTCTATCTGTCTGTGTGTCTGTCGTAGCCTGGTTTACGTTGCTCTATCTGTCTGTGTGTCTGTCGTAGTCTGGTTTACGTTGCTCTGTCTGTCTGTGTGTCTGTCGTAGCCTGGTTTACGTTGCTACTGACCGCTTATTTTGTTTTCCTTTCAAGGTAATCTTTATAGAAGAACTTTCATCAGGGGCCACTATCTTGTCCCAGTGCCTTATTTCCCTTGCACAAGACGCAAGTAGGCTGCATCCACGACCTTTGTCTATTTTCTCTTCCAAATGGCAAGGACACAGACCAGCGCTTTACATCTGGTGGAACAGGGAAGAGACAGTGAATGGGTGAAGGGGAGGACAGCGAGGAGGGGGAGGAGGGGCTGGCACTCCAGCAATGAACTGAGCACAAGTAAACTGCCACTGGCTAAGATCAGCCCAAGACAATTCTGTGACAGGAAAACCTTGAAACTGAATTAAAGCGAGAGAGAGAGAGAGGGAGGAGAGAGAGAGAGAGAGAGAGAGAGAGAGAGAGAGAGAGAGAGAGAGAGAGAGAGAGAGAGAGAGAGAGAGAGAGACAGAGAGAGAGAGAGACAGAGACAGAGACAGAGACAGAGACAGAGACACACAGAGAGAGAGAAGTGGACGGAGAGTGACTTAAAGAAATTAAGAATATGAAAAAACAATGAAAGGAAGATGTTGAAAACAAAGAGAGAACGAGAACAAACAAAGGAGAGAGAGAGAGAGAAAGAGAGAGAGAGAGAGAGAGAGAGAGAGAGAGAGAGAGAGAGAGAGACAGAGAGAGAGAGAGAGAGAGAGAGAGAGAGAGAGAGAGAGAGAGAGAGAGAGAGGAGAGAGAGAGAGAGAGAGAGAGAGAGAGAGGAGAAAATAAGGCCGTGTCGGAAAAAGAGAGAAAAAGAGATAGATGCGAAAGAAAGTGAAAAAGGGAGAAAGAAAGAAAAAAAGAGATACTGTAATGGCGAAATTAATAAATAAAGCAAGAAAGAGATGTCTATGTTCCAAGCGTTTCGGAATATGAGGCGATCGTGGAATAGGCCAAGCATTTTTGGAATTTCAGCTTTGCTCAACGATTCTAAGAAAGAAGACTAGCCGGGCTACTTTAGATTCGCCCGACGGAACTATTTTGATGGGGTACCGTCAGGGCGGCTTTGTATAAACCCTTTCGTAAAAGAAGTTTTCCCAAACCAAAACATGAAACTGCGCGGAGCACATTGTTGTATGCTAAAATACCGACATTCATGGTGGCACTTGTGAAGAGGTTTAGATTGTACATGTCACCAACATGGCGTAAAATGGTTTTGAACATGAACACAGCAGAAGTAAGATTTTAAACAGAAAAATATTCACACAGATTGTTCATGACGCGAACAATTTAAGTATGATACTGGCAGCTTAACATCCGTAGTCGGCTTTTTCATTTGTATTTTATCGATTCCTTTCCAGTCTATTTATTCATTTATCCGTTCATACATCCAACCGCACACACACACACACACACACACACACACACACACACACACACACACACACACACACACACACACACACACACACACATCTGACTGAAAAATGGTGCGACTGCCCGCACAACTTGCAGAAGCTACATCAATTAAATAATAAACTCAATGAACTGAAGAGGTGAAAAAGCAGCCAAAGAATCAAGATAATTGATATCAGATTGATGTGAAATCTGGCTGCTGTTTGTTGGTGGTCATGGAGAAATAGTCTCTCTCTCTCTTCCCTCATCTCTCTCTCTCTCTCTCTCTCTCTCTCTCTCTCTCTCTCTCTCTCTCTCTCTCTCTCTCTCTCTCTACACACACACACACACACACACACACACACACACACACACACACACACACACACACACACACACACACACACACACACACACACACAGCATTAACATGTCATCCGATTCACAGAATGGCAACTAAACATATGAAGATGACATAACGTTATTGGTCACCAGCCTCCCCCCCCTCCCCCTTCACCCAAAGTAATGAACAAATCAAGAAATAAAGTTCTTAAGAAGAAGCACAGTGTATCAATGAAATATAAATGGGACAATCCAAAGTGAAATACACATATACATACGTATAAGAAAAAAAAAGGATCAAACAGATACAGTTACAAATAAAGCACGAAAACAGCGAGTTCACAGTTTTATATTTTTTTTATTGTTATAATCCAGCAGAACACACAGAATCTTCTAGGGCTGTCAAATTCATGCAGGAAAAAACCCGTCCATAATAGACTTGTTAGATTGAAATAAAAAGTATTTACTGCAAAAAGAAATAAAGAGCAAAGGCAAATATCATGAAATGAGGCCACAGTATTGACATCCTAATGGCAGATAAAACCTGGCTGTAAGGAGAGCGCCATGTATTTACCTTGAGTTCTCATTCCCAGATTAAAAAAACAACGTAAAAAGTTAACTAAAAATATCCGAATGCCACAAGAATACGTAAAAACATATTGACAAACAGACTCCGCAAACTGGACTGCGTCAACTCCTAAACAGTGTGCATGATTTTCACTACCTAGCAGCCAAACAGCTAGAACAAGAACAATGACAACAACAACAACAACAACAACAACAACACAACAACAAGTAACAAAAGCTGGCATGCCATACTTCGTTATCACACAAAAAGGGCAAAAAAAAGATTTCTATAACAAAGACAGGAGAATAGTGCACAAAAGCAGAAATACAGTAACAAAGAATGAATCAATTGGAAATACTTACATACATAGTTCGCCAATGTTTTAAGAGGTAGTTTCAGGAACGAATCTGTGGGACGAAATACCTATTCAAAATCAAATGACCATTTGGATAAACGACAGCCACTGAAACAACCAATAGAACTCATGAGCACCGAATATTTCACACTTCTCTCTTGTATAGACATATACCCATCAACATTCAGTCTTTCATATTAGAACCTTAACAATAAGAAAATAAGTAAGTTACCTTCCCTGATTCAGTCCCTTTCCATGATAGTAACTAGTAAACAGGAATTTGGAATCCCTCTCAAATGTGCATTTTCTATGTAATCTAAAAGAAGAGTGCGGTGATTTCTTCACCATGCCATTGAGATGTTTTTGTAACTTGTATCATTTGCAATTACACTATTTTACCACTGAAAGTGTTTAATCATGACTGGATTGCTTCCAGCTCTATCATAAGACCCCTCCCTTCCCTATCTTTTCCCCGCCACACTCCCCTCTTTCATCCCCTATCTACCCCATTCCAATATATTTAATACATCCGAGAAAAGTGATGTGTTTACACTTAATGTCAAAAGCACATTTTCCTTTCGTCATTTTTTTTTGTTTGTGACAGGGATTGTTCATTTTCAGCACTACACTATCTGAACAAGATCAGGCGAGAGTGAGGTCCCCCCCTCCATCCCCCGATAGAACCCCACACTGCTGTAGGCGCACTCCATCCCCCCGATAGAACCCCACACTGCTGTAGGCGCACTCACAGTTTTTCATCATGCTGGAGTGAGGGTCGTTCTCTGTTGGGGGGCCTTCACCTTTCAGATGAGATTATCCAAAGAAAAGAAAAAAGCCCAATTAACGATAGTTGTACCACACACACACACACACACACACACACACACACACACACACACACACACACACACACACACACATGTACGCACGCACGCACGCACGCGCGCGCACGCACACACGCACGCACGCACGCACGCACGCACGCACGCACACACGCACGCACACACACACACACACACACACACACACACACACACACACACACACACACACACACACACACACACACACACATAAAATCAAATACGATTTACACAGAGTGATAGAGGAATTCCAAATTCACCCCAAATTTTAAACACATGAATGATGTGTTTCTGGGATAACAACAATGATGGTGATAAAGATGGTGATGATATTACAAATAATCATTTAACAATTTAATGATGATGATGATGATGATGATGATGATGATGATGATAACTGGTTTTTATAAGCACTTACCACTTGAATAATCAATTAAGTGCTGTTTACAAAACAGGGGCACAAAAATATAAAGCAAACGAACAAAAAACCTGGATGAAAATGCAAGCCATCAATCAGTCATCAATCAGCCATCAATCAGCCATCAATCAGCCATCAATCAGCCATCAATCAGCCATCAATCAGCCATCAATCCCTACATGTATCTGATTCCCAATCTCGATTTTACGTTACGCAACCTTGCGCGCGCACATGTGTGTGTGTGTGTGTGTGTGTGTGTGTGTGTGTGTGCGTGCGTGCGTGCGTGCGTGCGTGCGTGCGTGCGTGCGTGCGTGCGTGCGTGCGTGTGTATATATATGTGTGTGTGTGTGTGTGTGTGTGTGTGTGTGTGTGTGTGTGTGTGTGTGCGTGCGTGCGTGCCTCTGTGTGTGTGTGTGTGTGTGTGTGTGTGTGTGTGTGTGTGTGTGTGTGTGTGTGTGTGTGTGTGAACAGACCTGATATGCGACATTTTCAGTTTCAGGAAATAAGTGGAATTAAACTCAGCACCCGATCCGACGCCAGTGTACTACCCTATGGAACACACCAGTGTACTGCCCTATGGAACACGCCAGTGTACTACCCTATGGAACACGCCAGTGTACTGCCCTATGGAACACGCCAGTGTACTGCCCTATGGAACACGCCAGTGTACTACCCTATGGAACACGCCAGTGTACTACCCTATGGAACACGCCTGCACTGAAGAAGACAGGACACAAACAAAATGTTTTGTCCGGCGGATTGTCTGTACATCAGTTTTTCATCCAACATGCTAACATGTATGATGGCTGTTAGAAATGAATGTTTCGATTTGTAAACGACTCATCAGGCTCGCTACCTACCCCTGGTAGCCAGCTAAAGAGCACCGCCACGTAAGACAATTCCAACTCCCAATAATGTTGTCAGATCTTCTGCACACTAGGAACACGTCTTTAACAGAGACAGTCATGGGCAAATGGCTAAGGATGAAGGGAACCATCGAATACAATATTGGATCGAAATGAGTCTTAACATTAGAAGCTTAAAAAAAATGTAGAAACGTGGTGCAAAGAGGCCAGCAACAAGGGACCTAACCCAAAAGGTAGTGAGATAAAAAAAAGGACATGTAATCATTCAGCAATGAATCATTTACAAAACTCAATCACAGAGCACAACTGAAACTCTTACATTCCTCCAGAGACGGGTATTTCCTAACACAGCACAACTGAAACTCTTACATTTCTCCAGAGACGGGTAATTCCTAACACAGCACAACTGAAACTCTTACATTCCTCCAGAGACGGGTATTTCCTAACACAGCACAACTGAAACTCTTACATTCCTCCAGAGACGGGTATTTCCTAACACAGCACAACTGAAACTCTTACATTCCTCCAGAGACGGGTATTTCCACATTCCTCCAGAGACGGGTATTTCCACATTCCTCCAGAGACGGGTATTTCCACATTCCTCCAGAGACGGGTATTTCCACATTCCTCCAGAGACGGGTATTTCCTAACACGATCCCACGAGACGTGGGAGATAACTCTGATCTCTTCTTCACGAACCCTTTGAAGCAGTCACATGGCAGGGCACAGAGCGAAGAGGACAAAGAAAGGACAAAGAGAAGCATTGGGAGGACAACACTATGGACAAGCCTGTGCTTCTGAAGTCCTCCGTGGAACCACCACAGATGGAGTAAGATTGTCCGCACGTCTTCAGTGATGCTTCAACGACCTCTGTTCTGGATGTAGACAATGCAGGGCCTAGGGCAGAATCTTGTGTACACGAGGTACATAGCAAAGCAGGAAGACCCAACGTTCATTGTTCAGTTGTTTCCTCCTCCTTCACTTCTAAATCTTTGGATTTGGGGTGCTGGTCAATCTGGATGAGAGGATATTCGAAATCATGTGTGGAACATGCAGACAGCATACAGAACTCATGTGTGGAACATGCAGACAGCATACAAAACTCGGCAGTCCGGCACAGCACGATCAATGTCATACGACAACGTGTCCAAAGGGAAACAATGATTGACACATGCTACAGCGTTACTTAAAACAAGCCAAAACATAAGAAATACGCGAAGCAAAGTGTAAAATGACAATAGTTTAACAAACAAAACAGGCACAAATTTCAAACACGCCCCAAACAATTTTCCACAGATCGCAACCGATACGGGAATGATGTCATCTGAGAACGATGGCTACGATTTAAGGGGCATTGTTTACTGTTTTTTTTTTTTTACATCTGTTGTTTTTTAACGTCTTGGATATACCTGCCTTAAATATGCTTATGTTACTTATTATGTATTATATAAGCGTTACTTTACACCCTGTCTTGTGTGTTTCCGGGTAAAACACACATACGACAGAGGTGGCAAACAAAAATAGCAATAAGTATTTCAAGCTTGTTTTTTAGAAGGCATGTCACACAGTAATACACCAACCAAAATGTCAGAGCGTTGAGTACGTGCATCACCCAAGTGATGAACAGGATTCATTTTCGGTGAGACTCAGTCGTCAGGTGTAAGTTGCTTGTTTTTTGGGTTTTCATTCTAACACCCTACATCTCAGTTTGCTTTGGAATACATCGACTAAAAAGAAATCTTTTACCTTGGCTTTTGTTTTGTGAGTTAAGTGGCGAAAAGACCATAGCATTATAGACATTTCATCTCTAGCTGCTCGCAAGGATAGACCGACACCTTTACCTGGTTCAACAGTTACGTCTTGGCCAGGGGATGAAATCAGATGAAATTCAGCTTTGGGCCGGCGATACAACTGGTTTCTTTGTTCAAAACCAGGTTGAAATCGTGCCAATATGCCGCTTACGAAAGGTTTGATAATGACTCTGCGACGCCCTCTTTTACGCCGCCTCGTGTTCACTCTCTCCCTCACCCGGATTTTTATTCCCGTGCAAATCTTATCCAAGCTTATGTCTTCACAACGAACGAATAATGTTGGCTTGCACTAACTTCCCCCATCCCTCAAGCCCTACTCCCCAACTTCCTTTTTTTTTCTAGCATACTAAATCAGAAATACCAATACAAAAATCAAAATCTTGCTGAAGAGATAGAGACGAACAAACCATATTCTGCTCAGCTCAAGATAGGCGGGTCTACAAATGTTAGAGACATACTATTGGAAAGAAAATGTTTAATCCAGGGTGAACCCAGACTGTGACAGGAATGGTGAAGGAGACAGGTGTGTTGTTGATTGTTACAGAAGGTGGAAGAGAAGGATGATTGAGTGACTTCTCTGGACAAGCCAGCCTTCTTCAGTCTTATCATCATTGTGTTGCAGACTGTTGTGGGCCATCAAGCATCAGAGGACTGCAGTGCCTTGCTGTGTGCGTGACACCAGACCGTCAACTTCAGGAGGAGAGGCCGAAGTGATGAAGCTGTTTATCACCTGCAAACCTCTCACACCACAGGTCGTGACTGCTGATAACATCATAACATTAACTGATCACGAACACTGAAACAGAGCACAAGGTTGTTGAGGACAAGCAAAATTCACACACACATACACACCACACACACACACACGCACGCACGCACGCACGCACGCACACACGCACGTACGCACGCACGCACGCGCATGCGCGCACACACACACACAGCACACACACACACACACACACACACACACACACACACACACACACACACACACACACACACACACACACACAGAGCTGCATCATATGCATGGGCGCATTACGTCATCTTCAGCCATAGGATGAAGGGAACCCTCAGGAGAGGGAAGAGCGCAGACATGTGCCAAGATCAAACCGATCCAGGATTTGTTTTTGAACCTGATACTCACCACAGATCGATTTAACCTTTTTGAACCTGATACTCACCACAGATCGATTTAACCTTTTTGAGCCTGATACTCACCACAGATCGATTTAACCTTTTTGAACCTGATACTTACCACAGATCGATTTAACCTTTTTGAACCTGATTCTTACCACAGATCGATTTAAGCTTTAATGAATTCGTTTTAGGGCCATATTCCATCTTTTCCGCAAATGCCGTCAAACATGGTTCATTAGTTTTAGCGTAATCTTGTTGATCCTCATTGCAGAGTGGTGTTCCCCCTAACTGCTGTTCGTAAACAAACAGCACTGTAAAAGAGAACGATTATGATGACACTTTTAGACCGGTCATTTCAGTCAGTCAGTCATACCCCTGACCGCTGGGGTTGTTGGGGGGACGTGATGAGGCAGCCTCCGTTTCTCTCCAGGCTCTTCTGTTTGTAGCTGTCGTGAGGAGATCTGGCATGGTCATTTTGGTCCAGTCTTTTATATTTTCGGACCAACTCTTTCTCTGCTGTCCTCGTCTGCGCCCTCCTTCAACGGTACCTTGCAGGATGGTTTTGGAGAGGGTTGTGACGAATGACGTGGCCAAACCATGCCATCTTCCGTCGTTTGACGGTTGCCAGAGGTGGTTCGTGTGGTCCGACTAGGTTGGTGACCAGGTTCGCACATAATCATTGGTCTTGTGTTCTTTGTAGGAGATGCGGAGTAGTTTCGTCTGGCACCTGGTCTAAAATGCCTGGATTCTTCTTTCTGTTTCGGCCATCAGTGTCCGGTCATTTGCAAACATTAAAATTACGGTAGAGAAGTGCTCTTCTCCAATGTTTGATTAATATTGGTTCTAGACTCGCTGCGCAGTTAACTCATGAAAATGACAAGATTAGAGAAAACGTGAGGGGAAAAAAGAGATAAGTATGTATTAAGCAAATAGAAAAAGGACTCTAATGATGATGATTAAAATGAAACATATGAGAAAAATTGGAATGGACATAACAGAAAGAAAAAGCACATGAAAAAGCAGGTAGCCCTTTTCAACCCATAGTCCCTACCCCCTCCACCCACGACCACTGCCCCTCCCCCCAAATAACAGTCAATGAATATAATTTTGATCATTATAGATGTCTATTCCGCTGGTTGTGCGTGTGTGCGGGTGCCAGCGAGCATGCATGCGCGCGCACATGCGTGCGTGCGTGTGTGTATGTGCATGTATGTGTGCACGTGTGTGCGTGCGTGCGTGCGTGCGTGCGTGCGTGTGTGTGTGTGTGTGTGTGTGTGTGTGTGTGTGTGTGTGTGTGTGTGTGTTTGTGTGTGCGCGTGTGTATGCGTGTGTGTGAGTGCAGTGAATGCACGCATACGTGAAATAAACTCTGCCTAACATGGTTTATATTTGTTCATACTTTTGTTTTATTT
>CM031611.1:4001484-4016484 GCA_018398815.1 Conus ventricosus
TTCTAACTGGTCAGTGATCAGTTCACCTGGAAAAAAGAATCTCCATTTCTTGTTTTGTTTTAAATGGCGTCCAGAATAAAAAAGGGGGAATGTGGTTGAGATTGAAACACTTTGTAATCCAAGCCTAAACACACACACACACACACACACACACACACACACACACACACACACACACACACACACACACACACACACACACACACACACACACACACATAATAATAATAATAATAATAACGATAAGGTTTCTTATATAGCGCTTAATCAAACGAATTTCTCTAAGCGCTTTACAAAGTCATACTACATTCACCCTTCTCATATACAATAGTACAACCTACACCTAGCTACAAATACTATTACTACAATAACAAACAAATCCTAATCCTACGAGTGTGACATTCACTTATTTTTCAAGTATCACTGCAAACACTTAATCCTATAACGTTCAGTCATACAACAAATACATGTAATGGAGAACATACACATACACTACATTTGAAAAGGCCCAGACGGCTATGATTTAGGTTGTTCCCCCCCCCCCCCCCCTTTATAGAAAGTGTGTCAACATCACATCACACACACACACACACACACACACACACACACACACACACACACACACACACACACACATACACACACACACACACACACACACACACACAACACACACACCATATATTATATCTATATATGTATATACACATACATATGCACACAAATGTGCGAATCTGCATATGTGCATTTGCACAGATACACACACATACACACGCTTTCTCTCTGTCTCTGTCTCTGTCTCTGTCTCTCTCTCTCTCTCCCTTCCATAATCTGCTTCTACAATTATTGTGATATTGCCTTTCTCTAATTATGTGTCCTGTATGCCTCATACATGTCGTGTGCTCAACAGACCGTGCAAATGTTCCCCAACCACTCGCCCACCCAACCTACCGACACCCCCACCCCACTCCCTCCTTTTCTCGTTGCTCGGCAATGACGATAATGAACCGACCCTTCGTGAAACAAGCACGTGCACCATTTCCGGCCATGACGTCCCGAGGCATAAGTGATGACGACAGTTATGCCTGATGGACAGCTGATCATGTTTCATCTGTCCCCAAACCACCCGTGTATCTGGAGAAAGAATATCCCTGGTACCTTTTGGAAAAAATCAGTCTGGTCTGTGGACGCTGTACTTAACGGATATGAGAACATTGTGTTTTACTATTTGTTATTGTATATAACTGCATTGCATCGCATTGTATTGTTATTGCATATGATTTATTCTTACCAAATATTCTTACCAAATATTCTTACCAAATATTCTTACCACAAAGTATTGTATTATTCGCCTTACTTTATGTTCATTGAGTTCATTCAGTTAAATACAAACAATGTTTCAAACTGCGTCGTTTTTCTTAATGCACTTATCTGAATTCTATTGCATTGTGTTGTGTGAGTGGATGGTCTCAACAGATTGTTGTGTGTAGCTGATGTATGGGCTGTTTGCCACATTTATTGCATGGGACAAAAGCCAAATGCAGCTGAAATTAAAACGTTAAAAAGTGGAGACTCACCCTCAAAAATGTGTAGACTCGCCCTCCAAAATGTGTGTGTGTGTGTGTGTGTGTGTGTGTGTGTGTGTGTGTGTGTGTGTGTGTGTGTGTGTGTGTGTGTGTTTAGGGAACAGGGGAGAGTGAAGGGCATAAACCAAATGATATCTAAATAAAGGGGGAGGGGATATATAAAAAAGATATTCTGAGACATGCAGAGTAAGTGAGAAAATTAGAGAAAAATCCAGTCGAAAGAAAGCGAACCAATATCAAAACCAGTTTACCCAAAGGCAGCACAGGATAAACAGATAAAAAAAGCCAAAACCAGGCCAGAGAAAGGGTGCAAACATCCAGCCAGAGAAAGTGTGCGAATCCAGCCAGAGAAAGTGCGTGAGCATTAACATAAAAAAGCCACAACCAGTCAGGAGAAGGCAAGGAAAAACTAAAGCCAATTAAAAAAAAGGCAAGATAAATTGTGCCAGTACCATAGTATCAAAATCGTATAAAATCAGAAATCAGTCAAGAGAAAGTACGGCAAAACGAAACCAAAAAGTCAAAGACAAAGTGTGTCAGGGGAGGACATGGGAGGTGTAATGGCAGCCAAACAAAAGCAGGCCAAATTCAAAGCAAGAAAAAGAAGTCAATTACAGGAAAGTGGGGGACAAAACTTAACAGAGCCGGTCATGTGGAGAAAAAGCCAAAGCCATGTGAGAAAAAGCGAGGTGTAAACCACAAACCCCAAGCCAAAGGGAAACGGGGTGAAAATCCAAATCAGACCTGAAAAGCTGAAATCAGCATTGTTAAAAGTGGGGCCTAAACCCAAAAGAGAGAACATGAAAATAAGTCAAAGGGTCAAACACATGACACAAAAAACTCTAGTCAAAGGAAATGGGGGCCCAGAAAAACCTGCCAAGGAAACATATATGTGTGTGGGGTAGGGAGGGGGGAGAAGGGAGGGAGTAATTAATGAAAGTAGGCATAAAACAAAGCAAAACTTGACTACTTAAAGAACAAATGCAACAAAACAAAAGCAAGCAAGAGGAGCAAGAGGTGTCCAGTCAATCCCCTCGTCCCCCAGATTAAAAAAGCAAATCAAATCCTGGCTTATGAAATAGGGTGTAATAGACAAGGGGGGGGGGGGGGGGGGAGGAGCAAGGAAAAAGGGTTAAAGAAGAAAAGAGGATAGTAAATTTTACCAGGACAAAATTTCATAACATCGAATAAAAGATTACGCAACTGAACTTGATGATGCTGCTGGCAGACAAGGGTGAGATTCTGAGAGTGTGGAAGGAGGAGGGAGAGAGGAGAGGGAAGACTGAGCAGGGGGGGGGGGGGGGGGGGGGGGGGGGAGGAGGGAAAGGGGTTAAAGAAGAAAAGAAAAAAAGTAACATTCACTAGGACAGAATTTCATGACATGGAAAAAAAAAACGCAACTGAGCTTGACGACGCTGCGGGCAGAAATGGGTGAGATTTTGAGAGTGTGGAAGGAGGAGGGAGAGAGGAGAGGGAAGACTGAGCGAAGGAGGTGGGGGGGGGGGGGAGGTAAGGGTATAAAATGAGATGCGAGTAACCATTGTTCAGAACCAGCTAAGTGTTAATTGATATTGCCGCCTACTTCAGAGCAGGCTTCTGGCTCCCAGCTGGGAATTGTGCTGGCTCCGAGTTGCCCGTGCTGGAGTAGGAAGTGGACTGTTTGGACAGAAAGCGTTGGTACCCTGTTGCTGTGTCCGCCAGTGAGTGATGGGTTCTTTATCTCTGTCTGTCGTTCTTTACGTCTCTGTCTGTCTGCGTCTCTTCCTTCTCTCTCTCCCTCTCTGCCCATCCCTCTCTCTCTCCCTCTCCTCTCCATCCCTCTGTCCATGTCTCTGTCTGTCCGCATCTATTCCTTCTCTCTCTCCCTCTCTGCCCATCCCCTCTCTCTTTCCCTCTCCTCTCCATCCCTATGTCCATGTCTCTGTCTCAGTGTCTGTCTGTCTGTCTGTCTCTTTCTCTCTCTCGCTCCCCTCTCCCCTCTCTCTCCATCTAAACCTGTCTCTGTCTGTTTGCCTGTCTGTCTGTCTGTCTGTCTGTCTCTCTCTCTCTCTCTCTCTCTCTCTCTCTCTCTCTCTCTCTCTCTCTCTCTCTCTTTCTGTGTGTGCGCGCGCACGTGTGTGTGTGTGTGTGTGTGTGTGTGTGTGTGTGTGTGTGTATGTGTGTGTGTGTGTGTGTGTGTGTGTGTGTGTGTGCATAACAACGTCAATGTGCTGCCCTGGCCAGCCCTCAGTCCCGATTTAAACCCAATAGAACATTTTTGGGATGAACTTGGCAGACGGTTGGACCTCCTGCGTCCACGACCAGCAACAGCGGCTCAACTTCACCAGGCCATCGTCCATGTGTGGGCTGGTGTGCCAAGGGGACGCATCAACCACCTGGTCCACTCAATGAGCCGCAGGTGTCAAGCAGTTGTCAATGCAAATGGTGGCCACACACGGTACATGTATTAGGACTTCAAGCTGGTTTGTCACGTGACCTTGGATTTTCCACACAAAAGACATATTGCTGATGACATTTTCACACATTACCGGTGTAATGAATCAAATCACGTTGAATTCTCGCTTCCACTCTGTACAATTGTGACCAATAAAATTCACCCCCAACCTTCAGCTTGTTTTGTTTTCGCGTTTTTTTTTTAATGGAAGTCAGTATATATATAATATATATATATATATATATATATATATATATATATATATATATATATATATATATATATATATATACATACATACATACATATTTATATATATATATATATATATATATATATATATATATATATATAAATATATATATACTCAGAGGCATAAAAAACGCGAAAAAATAGAGACAGTGCACGATTGTTCACATTGTGAACAGGACGTAAGCAATGTCGTTGGCACGTGCAACATTAGCAGTACGTGGTGTCTTGGCCGGTTGTAACCTCGTAACAGATGGTGAATGTTGCCGGGTCAGCGTTTTTGGCACGAGGAGTGCATTTGCCATGTGGACTACCTACGCCACGTGCATCAATGTGAATTGCAACTCAATGTGGCCCCCATTGTGGGGCTATAAATTTCCAAACCCCAAAAAGTTCAAATCATCCCTTCCAGAGGCGCCAACATAATGCCGAGACTTTCTCGTCAAGATCGTTGCATAGCAATGGGGCAACTGCAGGCCGGGGTTCCAATGAGGCAGGTCGCTATCGCATTCGGAGTCCACATTTCCACCGTCTATCGCCTTCTGGACCGCTTTCAAGCAAGAAACACCACTGATGACAGACCGAGGAGCGGCAGACCGAGGGTCACCACAGCAGCCCAAGACCGCCATCTTCTTCGTCAGCATCGACGGGAGCCTTACCAAACCGCTGCCAACACAGCCAGGAACACCGTCGGCAACCATGGCAGGCCAATCAGCAACAGGACCGTGCGTCGCCGACTGAACACAGTTGGTCTCCAATGCAGGCGTCCAGCCCGGCGACCTATCCTGACACTCCAGCATCGCCAGAACCGTCTGCAGTGGGCACAGATCCACGTGCATTGGCGCCATCGGGACTGGGGCCGAGTCCTCTTCAGTGATGAAAGCCGGTTCTGCGTCGACCCAGGCGATGGCCGCATCCGGATCTGGAGAAGAGCGGGGGAACGCTTCACGGATGCCAACATCACCGAAAGGGACCCATGGGGTGGTGAAAGCATCATGATCTGGGGGGCTATCGGCATAAATCGCCGTATTGGGCCAGTCATCTTCCAGAATGTGGGTCCAGGACGTGGTAACGGGGTCACTGCTGTTCATTACATCGACCAAGTTCTGAGGCCCCACATCCTGCCGCATTTCCAGCGGCATCCACAGAACCTGTTTCAGCAGGACAACGCAAGGCCGCACACTGCCCGTGCTACGCAGAACTTCCTGAGGCAGAACAACATCAATCTGCTGCCTCACCCAGCCCGTTCTCCCGACCTTAACCCAATAGAGCATTTCTGGGATGCCCTTCAGAGGCAGTTGAACCAGCTCAACCCCAGACCCCAGACAGCAGCTCAGCTTGCTGTTGCTGTGGGCCAGGTGTGGTGGCAAGTCCCCCAGAGGCAGACCAACACTCTGGTGCGCTCGATGTACCGCAGGTGCACAGCTGTGATCAATGCTCGAGGTGGTCACACCAGATACTGACATTCTGCTGTTAACACAGGGTCAAGGTCAAGTTCATGTGACCTTATTTTCTACCAGAATGAACTTTGAAAGGACACTTTTGCGGTGTTCGATTGCTTTTTCTCACTTTCTATTACCAGTTCAAAGGAATCGGTAGCCAAATTACATCAAAATTTCTATACAGTTTGTTTTCGCGTTTTTTATGCCTCTGAGTATATATATATATATATATAAACCTTAAAACTCCAGATGCATCACTCTCTCACTGCTGGTAGTTCCGTTCTCCTGCTGAAGGCGAGACGATTTAGGTGGGGAAAAAAACAAACAAATCTGGATCCCCAAATCGCTTGGTTGATCTCTGTTCTTTTCCCATTATAGTCCAATGTTTTGTTCCCGAAAGGGGCCTTCTTCTGGGACAGGACAGCTGCAGACATGCATGCACCATGTCATCCTACTATCGAATAAAGTCAAAGTTTTATGGTATTGAATAAAATTTACTGTTAATTAAAAGTGGGCAGGGGAGGAGTGGGAGGGGAGGGTGGCGGTTTCAAAGGGAAGGAATAGCCAGTGTAAGGGAAGTGACGGTCAATGGTCATTTGTGGGAGGGGGGGGTGGCGGTTTCAAAGGGAAGGGAATAGCCAGTGTAAGGGAGTGACGGTCAATGATCATTTGTGGGAGGGGAGGGTGGCGGTTTCAAAGGGAAGGGAATAGCCAGTGTAAGGGGAGTGACGGTCAATGGTCATTTGTGGGAGGGGAGGGTGGCGGTTTCAAAGGGAAGGGAATAGCCAGTGTAAGGGGAGTGACGGTCAATGGTCATTGTGACGGGCGAGATACTGAGATTGTAAGAGAGAGAGAGAGAGAGAGAGAGAGAGAGAGAGAGAGAGAGACTCGTGACTCGTGACTCGTGACTTTAATGTGAGGCCATCAGCCTATTCACATGAGTACGCAACAAGAAAAAATAATTGTATATACCGTAAAGTACCTTGTAAGCGCCAGTATCGAGTAAACGCCCACCCCCCATTTGGGGGTTAAAACCGTGCACAGGGTACAGTACCTTGTAAACGCCCATCCCAACTTTACATTTTTGAAGCCAAGGGAGATAAAATTTTTTTTTTTAAATCTCCTTTACTTTGAGTGACTTCCCTTCAATTATTGACTGGCCTCCCTGTCACGCAAATCTAGTCTAGATTGCAGCTGTATGATCAACGTAAATGTGTAAAAAATGCCGCGAAACAAGTCGTATACAGTTGAGTACAAACTTTCAGCCTTACGGTATTTAGATAATGATGCTAATGGCAGTGTTTCACAAACAGCTCGAGAATTTGGAGTTGACAGGAAAAGAATCCGGGAATGGAGAGAAAATCGTGATGCCCTTGCTGCACGAGTCTGGACAGGAAAAGAAAAACGCAAGCTGCATCGTGGCCGAGCGATTAGATCTGACGAAGTTGACCTTGGCGTGTTGGAATTTCTTGATCAAGAACGGACCTGAAGGACGTGTTGTCAGGAACAAGGACTTGATGAGGAAAGCAATGCAAATTGCCGGTGGCCTTCAACTTGATGGATTTCCGCTTCAACAATGTGGTTGAAACGATGGAAGAAACGACACGGTGTCTCTTCACGCCGTGGAACATCTACAAATCAGAAAGTGCCTGCTGACTTTGAACAGCAGCTGTTTGACTTTCGCCGTGCGGTTTTGCGGCTCAGACATCGCCACATGTACCCTTTATGGGACTTTTATGAACATGGATCAAACCATGGTAAATTTGATACGGTACCAAGTCGCACCAACAAAAGAAAGGGGATGAAGCAAGTTAGGATGAAACAACCAAGGCTGAAAAACGTGGTTCACAGTTGCCTTGCTAGCTGCTGCTGACGGCACAAAGCTTCCAGCCTTTGGATATTCAAAGAAAGGAATGGGGAGATCCCACGGAGACCCCGTCTTCAGCTACAAGTGCCGGACACATCCGTGTCACTGCCACACGGAACGGGTGGATGACCAGGGAGGCTCTCCTTTCTTGGATACAGCGCATACTTGGCCCCTCACATTCGCGTCGCCTTCTGGTAACTCGACAGCTATGCAGCTCACAGGACAGCCGAGGTCAGAGCTGCTTTCGACGAAAATGACGTCGACCTGGTCTACGTCCCTGGTGGCTGCACTGCTCTAGCTCAGCCCGTCGACGTGGGCATCGCAAAACCCTTCAAGGATGGTGTCCGAGACTGTTGGGTCGAATGGATGACGCAAGTAAGGCCTCCAACTGCAGCGGCAACCTCAGGCAGCCAACAAGGCAGGACGTGATCACCTGGGTAAGCCCAAACATGGGACAGGGTGAGCCCAGACACCATTGTCAAGGCTTTCCTGAGATGTGCGATCTCCAATGCTCTGGACGGGTCCGAAGACGACCAGACACTGGAATGGTTTCCTGATGACATCGCAGCTTTCCTGCCGAATGCAGCTGAGGAGTCCAGTGACAGTGACAATGATGAGGAAGAGGACGAGTTGCAAAATTCTTCCGAGGCAGACGCAGACGAAGGGAGTGACTTTGATGGGTTCAGGGAAGATAATTGAACAGGACAAAGTGATCATGTGATGTATAAAAGAAGTTTATTTTTCTAGTCAGGGCACAGAAGTTCACTGGTTGTGCTTATTCAGTGAATGTAACATGAATGTAACATGTAACATGGTAGTTTTCTTTCGTGTTTTTGTTTCTTTAGTGACATTTCACAGGCTGAATGAAAGAAGCATGCTGCCTACGAGAAATTTAACCACAAACAGTGGTTTTGCTTTCATGGACAAAAACTGTTTCGATGAAAGAAAGAAAGAAGAAAAACTGGATTTAGACAAATCGTTTTTATTTTGAGTTAAAAGCTTTTTTTATAAACTTTGCAAGACAGCTTAGTTTTTGGGGTTTTTTGTTTCTTTTAGTTTGGTTGGTTGATGGGTTGTTAATGTGAGTCCTTTCCTTCTCCTAAAATGTTATCTCTCTCTCTCTCTCTCTCTCTCCTCTCTCTCTCTCTCTCTCTTCTCTCTCTCTCTCTCTCTCTTCCCCTTTTGAACACACATGCATGCAAACACACTCGCATGCAATGCACACACTTAAAGCACACACATTCATCTCTGGTGTGTACAAAGGATGTGAGAGAGAAAGACGGAGTGGCAACACAATTGGGACATGATTTTTTTGAAAAGTGCCGCTCGTGCACAGGGTTTCACTACCTAGTAAACGCCCACCCCCAACTTCAGAGCCCATTTTGTGCACATGGGGGGTGGGCGCTTACAAGGTACTTTACGGTAATTAGAACAAAATTTACCATGACTGCAACAAAACATTCTTCCATGACAGTATGTACATGCAAAATTTATCTTAATTATACACAAACGCTTCTTAGTACGTTCTTCTTTATAAACATAATATAGGTATATATATATATATATTAATTATTTAAAACTCATGATATGAATGCTGTTGATAGTAGCATGCAAAAGAGAGAGAGAGAGAGAGAGAGAAGAGAGAGAGGAGAGAGAGAGAGAGAGAGAGAGAGACGAGCGAGGTGTGGGGGTGGTGGTGTGTGTGTGTGTGTGTGTGTGTGTGGGGTGTGTGTGTTGTGTGTGAGACTTTTCTTTTTCAATAGTTTCCTGATACGTTTCTATGTATTTGTCTACCCATACAGTATGTGCACATGTATGCATATTAATGTTATCTCATACTTTGCATGTGTATGTATGTGTGCATTGTATATAAGTGTGTCTATCTGTCTATCGATCTATCTGTTTATCTGTCTATGTATCTGTCTCTCTGCCTGTCTACCCACCTTCCTATTCATCTATCTGTCTAACTATAATTGACTATGCTGTATGTGTCCGTGTTTATATGCATGCCTATACTCATCAATCGATGTACTGATACACATTTATTAATCTCTCTCTAACCATCCATCTATCTATCTATCTATCTATCTATCTATCTATCTATCTATCTATCTATCTGTTTATCTGTTTATCTGTCTATCTATCTATCTATCTATCTATCTATCTATCTATCTATCTATCTATCTATCTATCTATCTCTCCATCCATCTATCCATCTATCCATCTATCTATCTATCTACCTATTATCCCTCTGTCTGTCTGTCTGTCTGTCTGTCTGTCGGTCTGTCTATCTATCTATCTATCTATCTATCTATCTATCAGTGTTTGCGTGCTTGCACGCGCGCACAATTGCGTATGTATGTGTGTACATTGAGGTACATGAGTGTGTATGTATGTAGGATATAAAGCGACGCGTTGTCATTTCACATTCATAGACCCCTGAAGGAGATTGGCGTCATGTTCAGTTCATGAATTCGGACTTGATTGTTCTGGTGAAATCAGAACAGCCGTGGAAAATGTGGCCATAATGATTCTCTCTCGGCCATATTTTCAGTCAGACTGGACATGAAAGCCAAATTAAGTGTACAAGTGAAAGTGTTTTTGTTTTGTTCGTTCTTTCATCAGTTTGTTAGTTTATTCTTCAAAGTTTCAAACAGGCAGGTCTTTAAAACAAGTGATGAGAAATCGTACACTGAATTAAACACATGGAAGCTATTCAGACTGACATTCAGTTTGTTAGTTCATTCTTCAAAGTTTCAAACAGGAGGTCTTTAAAACAAGTGATGAGAAATCGTACACTGAATTAAACACATGGAAGCTATTCAGACTGACATTCAGTTTGTTAGTTTATTCTTCAAAGTTTCAAACAGGCAGGTCTTTACAACAAGTGATGAGAAATCGTACACTGAATTAAAACACATGGAAGCTATTCAGACTGACATTCAGTTTGTTAGTTCATTCTTCAAAGTTTCAAACAGGCAGGTCTTTAACACAAGTGATGAGAAATCGTACACTGAATTAAAACACATAGAAGCTATTCAGACTGACATTCAGTTTGTTAGTTTATTCTTCAAAGTTTCAAACAGGCAGGTCTTTAACACAAGTGATGAGAAATCGTACACTGAATTAAAACACACGGAAGCTATTCAGACTGACATTCAGTTTGTTAGTTTATTCTTCAAAGTTTCAAACAGGCAGGTCTTTAACACAAGTGATGAGAAATCGTACACTGAATTAAAACACATGGAAGCTATTCAGACTGACATTCAGTTTGTTAGTTTATTCTTCAAAGTTTCAAACAGGCAGGTCTTTAACACAAGTGATGAGAAATCGTACACTGAATTAAAACACATGGAAGCTATTCAGACTGACATTCAGTTTGTTAGTTTATTCTTCAAAGTTTCAAACAGGCAGGTCTTTACAACAAGTGATGAGAAATCGTACACTGAATTAAAACGCATGGAAGCTATTCAGACTGACATTCAGTTTGTTAGTTTATTCTTCAAAGTTTCAAACAGGCAGGTCTTTACAACAAGTGATGAGAAATCGTGCACTGAATTAAAACACATGGAAGCTATTCAGACTGACATTCAGTTTGTTAGTTTATTCTTCAAAGTTTCAAACAGGCAGGTCTTTAAAACAAGTGATGACAAATCGTACACTGAATTAAAACACATGGAAGCTATTCAGACTGACATTCAGTTTGTTAGTTTATTCTTCAAAGTTTCAAACAGGCAGGTCTTTAAAACAAGTGATGACAAATCGTACACTGAATTAAAACACATGGAAGCTATTCAGACTGACATTCAGTTTGTTAGTTTATTCTTCAAAGTTTCAAACAGGCAGGTCTTTACAACAAGTGATGAGAAATCGTACACTGAATTAAAACACATGGAAGCTATTCAGACTGACATTCAGTTTGTTAGTTTATTCTTCAAAGTTTCAAACAGGCAGGTCTTTAAAACAAGTGATGACAAATCGTACACTGAATTAAAACACATGGAAGCTATTCAGACTGACATTCAGTTTGTTAGTTTATTCTTCAAAGTTTCAAACAGGCAGGTCTTTACAACAAGTGATGAGAAATCGTACACTGAATTAAAAACACATGGAAGCTATTCAGACTGACATTCAGTTTGTTAGTTTATTCTTCAAAGTTTCAAACAGGCAGGTCTTTACAACAAGTGATGAGAAATCGTACACTGAATTAAAACACATGGAAGCTATTCAGACTGACATTCAGTTTGTTAGTTTATTCTTCAAAGTTTCAAACAGGCAGGTCTTTACAACAAGTGATGAGAAATCGTACACTGAATTAAAACACATGGAAGCTATTCAGACTGACATTCAGTTTGTTAGTTTATTCTTCAAAGTTTCAAACAACGGCAGGTCTTTAAAACAAGTGATGAGAAATCGTAAACTGAATTAAAACACATGGAAGCTATTCAGACTGACATTCAGTTTGTTAGTTTATTCTTCAAAGTTTCAAACAGGCAGGTCTTTAAAACAAGTGATGAGAAATCGTAAACTGAATTAAAACACATGGAAGCTATTCAGACTGACATTCAGTTTGTTAGTTTATTCTTCAAAGTTTCAAACAGGCAGGTCTTTAAAACAAGTGATGAGAAATCGTACACTGAATTAAAACACATGGAAGCTATTCAGACTGACATTCAGTTTGTTAGTTTATTCTTCAAAGTTTCAAACAGGCAGGTCTTTAAAACAAGTGATGAGAAATCGTAAACTGAATTAAAACACATGGAAGCTATTCAGACTGACATTCAGTTTGTTAGTTTATTCTTCAAAGTTTCAAACAGGCAGGTCTTTAAAACAAGTGATGAGAAATCGTACACTGAATTAAAACACATGGAAGCTATTCAGACTGACATTCAGTTTGTTAGTTTATTCTTCAAAGTTTCAAACAGGCAGGTCTTTAAAACAAGTGATGAGAAATCGTATACTGAATTAAAACACATGGAAGCTATTCAGACTGACATTCAGTTTGTTAGTTTATTCTTCAAAGTTTCAAACAGGCAGGTCTTTAAAAAAGTGATGAGAAATCGTACACTGAATTAAAACACATGGAAGCTATTCAGACTGACATTCAGTTTGTTAGTTTATTCTTCAAAGTTTCAAACAGGCAGGTCTTTAAAACAAGTGATGAGAAATCGTACACTGAATTAAAACACATGGAAGCTATTCAGACTGACATTCAGTTTGTTAGTTTATTCTTCAAAGTTTCAAACAGGCAGGTCTTTAAAACAAGTGATGAGAAATCGTAAACTGAATTAAAACACATGGAAGCTATTCAGACTGACATTCAGTTTGTTAGTTTATTCTTCAAAGTTTCAAACAGGCAGGTCTTTAAAACAAGTGATGAGAAATCGTACACTGAATTAAAACACATGGAAGCTATTCAGACTGACATTCAGTTTGTTAGTTTATTCTTCAAAGTTTCAAACAGGCAGGTCTTTAAAACAAATGATGAGAAATCGTAAACTGAATTAAAACACATGGAAGCTATTCAGACTGACATTCAGTTTGTTAGTTTATTCTTCAAAGTTTCAAACAGGCAGGTCTTTAAAACAAGTGATGAGAAATCGTACACTGAATTAAACACATGGAAGCTATTCAGACTGACATTCAGTTTGTTAGTTTATTCTTCAAAGTTTCAAACAGGCAGGTCTTTAAAACAAGTGATGAGAAATCGTACACTGAATTAAAACACATGGAAGCTATTCAGACTGACATTCAGTTTGTTAGTTTATTCTTCAAAGTTTCAAACAGGCAGGTCTTTAAAACAAGTGATGAGAAATCGTACACTGAATTAAAACACATGGAAGCTATTCAGACTGACATTCAGTTTGTTAGTTTATTCTTCAAAGTTTCAAACAGGCAGGTCTTTAAAACAAGTGATGAGAAATCGTAAACTGAATTAAAACACATGGAAGCTATTCAGACTGACATTCAGTTTGTTAGTTTATTCTTCAAAGTTTCAAACAGGCAGGTCTTTAAAACAAGTGATGAGAAATCGTAAACTGAATTAAAACACATGGAAGCTATTCAGACTGACATTCAGTTTGTTAGTTTATTCTTCAAAGTTTCAAACAGGCAGGTCTTTAAAACAAGTGATGAGAAATCGTACACTGAATTTAAAACACATGGAAGCTATTCAGACTGACATTCTCTCCCGTTGTTTTCATTCAATTTATCCATTAACGATAATTCATCTGTATTACGAAGTTGAAAAAATAATACAACTGTTGATCCGTGAGGGTTGTTGAGAGACGTTCGATGACATGAGCAAAGGAAGTAAAACGCGTCAACGATACTGTAGTAATAACATTCGGAATTTCGTATGTGATAATTTGTAGAGAAAACATGTCTGTACAAAATTACTACGTACATGTAAACTCTCTCTCTCTCTCTCTCTCTCTCTCTCTCTCTCCTCTCTCTCTCTCTCTCTCTCTCTCTCTCTCTCTCTCTCTCTCTCTCTCTCTCTCTCTCACTCTCTCTGTGTTTGTTTGGAGGTCTCTCTCTCTCTGTTTGGATCTCTCTGTCTCTCTCTGTCTCTCTCTCTCTGTTTGGAGCCCCCCCCCTCTCTCTCTCTCTGTTTGGATCTCTCTCTCCCGCTCTCTCTCTCTCTCTCTCTCTCTCTCTCTCACACACACACACACACACACACACACACACACACACACACACACACACACACACACACATACACACACACACACACACACACACACACACACACACACACACACACACACACACACACAACACACACGTCCATGAACTAGTAAAAATCATCCCACTCGTAAAAACAAATTAGTGATACTGAAGCAGCCATCTTCATCAACACGCATTGTCCATTAATGCGGATGTACTCCACTCGATCATAACGGTCATTTTCTGATGTATGACAAACATGACGCCACACCGCTATTTATTTACCTCACAGGGCAGGACTACTCGCCGACCTCTGCTAATGGATCCTCTGACGTCGATAGAAATGGACACGTCACGGTGACGTGGACAGAAACTTGTCATCACGGGTCCTCGTCCGTCCCACCCCTTACCATTACCATCTCTCCTCCCCATCCTCTCTCTTCTCTCTCTCTCTCTCTCTCTCTCTCTAGTCTAAAGCTATATATATTTCCTGGGAGTCATAATAATGTTGGGATTTTATAACGAGGTTCCTCACTCTATGAGCAGGCTCACGGGTGCTTTACAATAAAATAGTCCATTTATATAGAACTCGTGTATTTTATTCTTTTTTGTTAATTCTAAATATGTAAGATCTGTATTAAAAATATTTACCTTCAGTATTGTAAAACATACCAGCATATGGTTCTGGACTTGAAAATAGTTGCACGAATCTAACGAAATCCCCGGAGAGAGGGTAAGAAAACCTATAAA
>CM031611.1:4021484-4043984 GCA_018398815.1 Conus ventricosus
GGAGAGAAGAGAGAGAGGAGGAGAGGAGAGGGGAGAGGAGAGAGAGAGAGAGAGGAGAGAGAGAGAGAGAGGGGGGGGTGTTAAAAGAGAAGGTAAATTATGTATCATTAAATTCAGGTCTAAAACTGAAAGAAACCACCATTTATAACTTTTCCATTAAATATCTGTGGTATGCTTTTTTGAAAGATAATAAACTATTTTTGTTTTTTATGTATTCTGGGATTCATTCCATAATTTTCCTCCTGAATAGATAAAAGATGTCATAAAGAGATCAGTTCTTGGACGAGGGATAAATATCGTGCTTTTGTTACGAAACTCTCGTTACAGGAAATTTCTCTCGGAGATAGAATGGTGCAAGGTTATTAATCTTAAACATAAAGACAGCTTTGTTGAAGATACATTTAAATTCAAAAGGCAAGATGTTTAGTTCTTTAATCACTTATTTCCAGAGACGAAGATTTAAGAAGTATAAGTTTGAGAGAGCTTTCTGTAGAGACTTTCAAGATGCCTTAAGGAGGCTTTACTAGCTAAATCCCAACAGGTTGAAGCATAGTCCACATCGCTTTGAATATAAGCATGAAAAAATAATTTCCGAGTGTGTTTGATCCAAAAAATGTTTGATTCTATTAAGCTGAAAGACTTTTTTCGATATTCTTTTTGATAACGTCGAAAGCTGATTCGACCAGGATAAATTATTGTCGATAATAAGACCAAGTAGTTTGTGAGAACTTACTTCATCTAATACGTTATCATGTATCTTTAATTCCTTAAGATTATCTTTGATATTTTGTCGCTTTGCCTTGTAGATATTAACATGAATTTAGATTTTTTAGGATGAAGTGCCATATGATTGAGTTCTGTCCATTTTATGAGCCTGTCAACGTCATTTTGTAAGTCGCGCACACTACATCTGCATTTTTTCCTTTATTGTGTAAGGTGGTGTCATCAGCGAAAAGTTCACAAGAAGAGGAAATGTAAAGAGGGAGATGTTTATGTAAATTGTAAATAATATTGGTCCTAAGACTGAACCCTGAGGCACACCCAAATTGACTGGCATGAAAGTGGATGATTTCATATCTTGAACAACTATCTGCCTTCTGTTTGATAGAAAAGATGAGAGAAGATTGACAGACTTTAGAGTTTAAACCATACAAAGTAAGTTTTTTTAAGAGGAGATCATGGTTAATAAAATCGAAGGCTTTAGCAAAGTCCACAAATATCGTTCCTGTGAGAAGATCATCATTGATATTTAAATGCCACTGTTCTATAGATTGGTAAGAACCGTCTGACATGAATGATTTTCTCTAAATACCGCTTTGATTTGAATGAAATAATTTATGTGTAACGAAATGCCTTTGAAGGTTTTGCTTAAGGTGCTTTTCTAAAGGTTTAGACAAATTAGACAAAATGGAAATCGGTCTGTAGTTCGAAGGATCCTGTGGGTCACCAGATTTTAAAAATGGCAAAACTTTAGCTTCTTTAAATATTGTGGATAATAGCATTTCTGAATTACAAAGGTTATAAATATAAGTAAGGCTATCAGAGATAATAGGTGCGGAAATTTTTAAAATTTTGCTATCTATATTATCTAATCCCCGGCTCTTAGATTCCTTCAATGAATTAAGTTCTCTACACACCTCGTGTACACTAATAAACTGAAAATCAAGTCTGGACCTATTTGTCTAGTATCACAAAATTCTCTTAGTAACAACAGTTCATTATATTTAGTACAATCAGTTTTAATAGTCTTTTCGACTATGGTAGAGAAGTGTTTATTGAGATTATCTGCAGACAGAATTAAAGATGATGGAGCTGTTTGTTTGACGATTTACCAGATAATTGATTAATGGCTTTCCAGATCGATTTTGAATCTTTTTTCGATGAAATAAGGTCGCTAAATGTTTTTTACGAGCAGGGCCTTTTCTAGCTGTAACTTTGTTACGCTGTTTCTTAACTTTGCATCTTTTCTGTTGACAACTTTGCTTCTTTAAATATGTTTGATATTTTTTCCCCTTCAGAGAGAGGGGAGAGAGGAGAGAGAGAGAGGCACGAGAGAGAGAGAGAGAGAGGAGAGAGAGAGAGAGAGAGAGACAGAGAGAGAGGCAGAGAAAGAGACAGAGAGAGACATAGAGAGAGACAGAGACACTTTGACATTTTGATATTTTATTGTCATTACCAAAGAGGTCTTTTGACAATGGGGAAGGGTAACAGAACAATAACATTTCCCTCTTTCTTTCCTGCAAACAAATAGTACACATTCATTCCTAGTGTGTATCAAATCAAAGGTTAACAAAACAAATAAACTCGTAACGTTTCCTTATGTCCTCACGATAGTAGTAATGCAGTAAGGTTTAAAAAAAGAAAATCTTAAGACTGACTCGACCATCCACTCATTCAAATGATGACATTGTATTTTTTTTTTTAAACTTTTATTCGTTTTAATCAATGTACAAAAAAAACCCATAACATTGGTACTAAAGAGTAATAATTTTTACCAAACACACACACACCAAAAAAAAAACAAAAAAAAAAAACACACAAAAAAACCCACCACGTACACGTACATCTATGTGACGAACAGCTATCGATCAACATATAGATGTAAACAGCAACATCAGCAAGAATAAAGACATTTGTATACATGTATGTTCATAATTGTAATGCACTCTAAACATTGCAATCACTGATGAATCCAACCCAAAGTATTATTTTATCAATGCAACATTTACAGGAGAAAAAATCACTTTACGTAATTATAATTTTCATATTTCTTTCATCTTTTTCCTTCTTTTTTCCCTTTTTTCATGTCGTTTCTATAAGTGGTAAATATGGTAACCATCTTGTTTTAAAAACATGTCCATTCCAATTTATATCTGCATTGTATTTTTCTATTTTATAACGTGAAAGTAGGTACCTTTGGAAGGAGGCTATATCAGGAAGACAATGGTCAAATTTGCATTTATAGATATACTGGTTTTCCTAAAAGAATTATTAAATCTAAAACCGAGTCTGTAGATATGATTTCATCATGTCCAAAAAGTATAACTTTCTCACAAAATGTAAAGTTCGTACCTGGAAAGCACTTTGATTTTAGCAATCTCTCCAAATTTTTCCAAAGCTGTTTTGAGTAATCACACTCCCAGAAAATTGCTGTATTTTTGTCCTTAGTATCTCTACAGAAATCACAATTGTTATTCCCCACAATCCCCATTTCCTTTAAAACTACGTTAGTTCCAAGAATCCTGTGTACGATACGAAGCTGCAGCCATTTAAGTTTTATTTCCTGTATTTTATGAATTTGGTTGAAAACCTTTTCCCAAGAAATTTCTGTTCCCAGTTTTTCAGTCCATTTCTGGCACGATTAGGAAGTTTGCTGTCAAGTGTGAAAAGGTCATAGTACAGTCTTGATCCCTTGGATATAGAGTATATTATTTTTAGAGCTCTTGGTTTTTCTTTTATATTTTGATTAATTGATATATTAAGACCAGTTTGCTGTATATATTTCCTAATAGAACTTACACAGCCGTAGTAAGCCAAGAAGCATACACCCATATCATATTTTCTATTAAATTCATTTGACTTAGAAAACTTCCGTCGTTTTTCAAAAAGTGTGAAACACAGTAAACTCCTTTCCAAGTCCAATTATATTTGATTACATTATTACCAATTTTAAATTTATCATTATGAAAGACTGGCTCGGACAGTACATCCGATTGTGTTTTTGCTTTCAGGTGTCTGCAAAATCTCTATATGCCATGAATGTATGGTTCCAGAATACATTATTATATTTATTCAAAGGATAACAAGGACCATATTTTTCTATTTCTTCGAAAAAGGGATACATTACACAAGCAATATTTTTCCACTTGTGTTTTGTTGTTTTAAATCTTCTCAGCCAGGTAAGTTTTAGAGCATTGATATGCTTTCTAATATCGGGTATGCCTAAACCCCCCTCCTTATGTTTTTTATTGCAATTTTTCTACTTATTTTTATCCTGTTTACCATTCCAAATAAACCTAAAACACATTCTCTGGCAATCATTTATGAAGTCATCTGGTGGATTTGGAAGTAAAATCCATAGATGAATCAATTTAGATAAAATCAACGTTTTTTAACACAGCAACTCGTCCAAGAGGAGTAATATTTCTTTTCATCCATATTTTAAACAAGGCTGTTATTTCTGATAATTTTTCAGCATAATTTATCTTTCACAGTGTTTTACATCATTTGTGAACCATATTCCCAACATTTTAAATTTATTAGGGTTCCATTTGTATATTTAAATGTTGCATATATTTATTTTTGAGCCTTTCTTACAACCTAACCATATTGCTTGTGTTTTATCTGCATTTAGGAAAAGTCCTGAAAACTTTCCAAATCTCTCTATTAATTGGACAGATCTTTCAAAAGATATTCGATCTCCATTATTCATTAATTGTGTATCATCGGCCAAATTGGGATATTTTAAGTTCTTTGTTGTTTATTTTAACACCTTTATATCTTTATCTTCTCTTATCATGATTGCTAAGATTTCTACACATAGTATGAATAGATAAGGCGAAAGTGGATCTCCCTGTCTACAACCTCTTTCAATGTGAAACCAATCCAAAGTTTGACCGTTAACTATAACAGTTGATTTTATGTTTTTATAAAATGTTTGTATCCAACTACATATACTATTTTCAAAACCATATTCTCTCAAAATTTTAAACAAAAATTCCCAGTCCAGAGAATCAAAAGCTTTCTCAAAATCTAAACAGAGTAAAGTCCGGGTAATTGTCTCACTTCCAGATAGTTTATTAGGTCATAAATAAGCCGTATGTTATCCCCAAGATATCTATTTGCAATGAAACCTGTCTGATCTTCACTTAATAGGCTCGGAAGAACGTTTTTAATTCTATTTGCAATGCATGCGGACCCAATTTTATACAGAACATTTAAAATTGAAATAGGTCTCCAGTTTTTTATATTCTCTCTCGATTTGTCCGGTTTAGGTATGCAGGTGATTATTCCTTCTTTTTGAGTGGTTGACAGTTCCCCATCCTTCACTGACTGATTTAGAGCACGAACTACAAAAGGACCAAGTTTTTTCCAAAAAAAATTTATAAAATTCAGCTCCAAAACCGTCTTGAACCAGGACTTTTACCGTTTTTCATGTTTTTCAAAGCAAAGCCGGCTTCTTCTAAACTTATTTCTCCATTTAGGGAATCTTGTTCTTCTCTAGATAGTTTTGGACACTCTTGAATTAAGTCTTTTACGACACATGTATCTAGGTTTCTTTTGGAATACAGTCGTTTATAAAATAAATGAACTTCTTTCTTTATTTTACTTGGCTCATCTATAAGTGTTCCATTGCTGTCCACCAATTTTGTCATACTTTTATTAACATAGTGCCTCTTTTCTAAATTACAAAAGTAGTTTGATATTTTTTCCCCTTCAGCAATCCATTTAGCTCTTGATCTTAATATAACTCCTGTATTTTCTTCTCTCTGAGTGTAACTAGTTGTTGTTGTTTTTCTTTTAATAATTTAAAATCATCTGTTTTATTTTCTTTTTCTAATACAGCGATTTCTTTTAATAAATCATCTTCTTTTTTTAAAGCCTTTTTTTTCCTCATAGTAGCATAGGCAATAGTTTTCGATCTTATTTTCATGAGCAAAAAGTCAATAAAAACTTTATCTGATACAGTAAGTTCAACATCTTTAAATGGGATTCGAGAGAGTGTTTCTACGTCATACTGTTCTTTCGAATATTCACAAATGATTTCATCGATTGAATTCTGTACTTCGTCTACATATTGTTTGTCTTTTAACAATTCACAGTTAAAATTTCCAGAATGTGTTATGTTTAATAGCTTTCTCAAATTTCAATTTCAGAACAACCATTGAATGATCTGTTCGATATCCAGGTGTAATATCTGCATCTTCAAAATTCAACATAAGGTCTTCTGAGATAAGAAAGAAATCTAACCTACTCTGCTTTAAAGGTGATGATCTGTGCCATGTATAGCGTTTTACTTGTGGATTATTATCTCGCCAAAACGTCTGACAAAGCGAAATCAGCCATCATGTTTTCAACACATTTTTTTGCCTTTGGATTGTTTATATTGCTATAATTATCATAATCTAAGTAGGGATCGAGGACAAGATTCCAGTCACCGACTAAAGCAAGTGTATGATTTTCATATTTCTGTATTTTGCCCTTTAAGTTTTCGTAAAATTCAGGATTATCTTTATTAGGACCGTAAATATTTACAGCAGAATCTTTTTCTCGAAGGTTGTCATGGACATAATGATATAGTTTCCATTTGAATCCCTCTCTATTTCGTTAATTTTAAATTCGAAATTATTATTAAATAATATTGCAACTCCCCTTGCATTTGACTTAAAGGAGGAGAAGAAACATCTATATCCCCATTCAGACGTTACATATCTTTCAAGTTTTTCATTGAAGTGAGTATCCTGAAGGCAGTAGATACAGTGTGACTTTTTTCTAAGAAAATGAAATACGTCTCTTCTCTTCTGAAGGTCTCCTAGTCCCTGGCAATTCAGGGACGAAATCGTTATTGATGCCATATTAAGTCGTAAGGCATTTTGCATAAATAAGTTACTCGTACATCACTTCTTATACAAATTGAAAAACAATGTGGTATTTCACATAAAAGTAATAGGTTAGTCCATAATTTTTGTCTGTGAGAAATCATTTCACCTCGGTAGTAACAACAACAATTATAGCAACAGAAATGCATAGCTGTTGATAAAGGTAAATGAAACTGAGGTGGGCTGGATTAAAAGGAAACCAATTCTTTGCAATACACCGCGTTCGATACATGAAGAAACCATACGCACAAAAGGCATACTGTGTACGAAAAACAACAACAACAACAACAACAACAACAACAACAACAACAACAACAACAACAACAACAACCTAATAACCAAACATAAGAATGGAGGGAAAAAAAAATATTCTTTTATAAATGACAACCGCACTGGAGAGCACGGGGCTTTGATTACCTGTTAATTAATGCACAAATCCAAACATAATACCATATTGGAAATAGGGCTATTACAGACAGGGAGGCAGATGAACAGAGGAAGGGAGGGCAGAGGGGGAAAAAAAGAAAAAAAAAAACAAACAAAAAAAAAAACCCACCCTGCACGCATGTATTCATCTCTGTATTTGTGTGTGTGTGCGCGCGCACGAACATGCGCGCGCACACACACATGTACGTTTTCACCGACAAACCAAACATTTTTCAAGTGTGATGGATATGAACCACCTTGCAATTTCAATAACAATAACAATAGCAATGACAAGAAGACAAAGACCACCACCCTGAGAAGAACAGAACAAGAAATAACAAAAATGGCAACAATTGCCAATGGTTGCCACCACCGACATTATCTGCGTCGTCCCCATCGTCATGCACACAAGTGACCATCTGTATTCCATTTGAGAATATGCAGTTACAGAGCACCTGCATGGGGTAAACTAGAACACACACACACACACACACACACACACACACACACACACACACACACACACACACACACACACACACACACACTCACACACACACACACACACACACACACACACACACACACACACACACACACACACACACACACACACACAGCAACAGCTAATGGCGTAAGTCAAGTGGTAAAATGAGTTCATCAAAAATAGAAGAGAGAGAGAGGAGAAGGAAGTAAGAGAAGAGGGAGGGGAGAGAGAGGGAGGAAAACAAATGGAGTAGGCGGCAGAGAGAGGAGGGAGAGAGGGAGACTGAGAGAGAGAGGGAGTGTGGGCAGGGGGAAGAAAAGAGTAAAGAGGGGGGAGGGGGGGGGGGTGAGGAAAGAGTAAAGACAGACAGAAGAAAGACAGAAAAAAGAAACATGTAAGCTTCATTAATTATGATATCCATCCGTAGTCAAGTGAAAAAAAATGCCATGAACTAATGCATGAATACATAAATCAAGAATCAAACAAACACATGATTTGAAATAAGTCAACATCATTTGTTGATACATTCACAAATTTTATCATTTATCTTTAAAAAATGTTCAAGAGAAGGCTAATTTTTAATCAGTTAGTAATGTCACTGTAAATATAAACAGCATGTGCGCTGTGCGCGTCGCGCGCGCGCGCCGCACGCGCGCACATGCTTTTACTCATAAACCAAGAACAAAGTATTAATGCAAAACTCACATTTTCTAAGTAAGATGGATGGACCTCAATAACAGTGACAATAGCAATGACAAGAAGGATAACAAACCCCCACCTGAGAATCGTAACAACAATAATAACAACAATAACCAATAGTTGCCACCACTGATATTGTCTGCATCATCCCCATCGTATCTGTATGTGTACGCGTAATAGCATAAGTGGTAGCATGATTTCATCAAAATGGAAAAAAGAAAGAGGAGGTGGACATAAGAGGAGAGGGAGGGGGGGAGAGGGAGGAAACCAGATCAGTGTAGACAGCAGAGAGAGGAGGGAAGGAGAGAAAGAAACTGAACAGGAAAAAGAGAGAAACAGAAGAGAGAGAAAGAGAGAGGAGAGAGAGAGAGAGGGAAGAAGAGAGAGAGAGAGAGAGAGAGAGAGAGAGAGAGAGAGAGAGAGATGAGAGAGAGAGAGAGAGAGAGGGATAGAGAAGAGGGGGGGGGGGAGAGAAAGAGGTAAAGGTAGACAGAAAGATGTACAGAGAGAGAAAAAAAAGTGAGCTTCATCAGTTATAATATCCATCCGTAGACAGAGGGGGAAAGTGTCATAAAGCAATACTTGAACCATGGAAAAAAAAAATGTTCATGTTACATTAATTATCATTTTCTTTCATTTATATTTTTTTTAACAAGTAGCGTAAGTACAATACTACAAAAGAAATTAGACGAAATCAACATTAAATAATCAAAAAAGTTCTTTTCAATGTCACACTAAAACAAAGTTTCCATGAACTCATACTAACTATCAAAATAACAAGACATAAAAAAAGGAGAGTGTGCGCGCGGGCGCGCACGAGCGCACGCACGCGCATGCACCTGTGTGTATAAGAACATGCGCGCGCGCACGCACGCCCGCACGCGCATGTCTTTACTCATGAGCCAACACAAAGTACTAATGCAAACACACACACACCACACACACACACACACACACACACACACACCACACACACACACACACACACACACACACACACACACACACACAACATTTTCGAAGTAAGAAGGATGGATCTCAATAACAATGACAATAGCAATGACAAGAATGAAAAACAAAACACCACCCTGAGATCATAACATATATAACAACAACAATAACCAATAGTTGCCACCACTGACATTATCTGCATCATCCCCATCGTCAGGCACACAAGACCTTTTGTATTCCATTTGAGAATATGCAGTGCACAGCACCTGCATAGGGTAAACGAAAACAAACCACACACACCACACACACACACACACACACACACACACACACACACACACACACACACACACTCACACACACACACACACACAAAGCAATAGCTAATAGCATAAGTGGTAGCATGATTTCATCAAAATGGAAAAAGAAAATATGAGTTGGAGATAAAAGGAGAGGGAGGGGAAGGAGGGATGAAAACAGATCGGTGTAGACAGCAGACAGAGGAAGGAAGGAGAGAAAGAAACTGAATAGAAAGGAGAGACAGAAAGAGAGAGAGGGGAATAGAGAAAGGGGGAGGGGGGGGGGAGAAAGAGGTTAAGGTAGACAGAAATATGTACAGAGAGAGAGAGGAGGGGAGGAGAGAGAGAGAGAGAGGAGAGAGAGAGAGAGAGAGAGAGAGAGAGAGGAGAAGAGAGAGAGAGAGAGAGAGTGAGAGAGAGAGAGAGAGAAGGGGGAGAGAGAGAAAAGTGAACTTCATCAATTATGATATCCATTCGTAGACAGAGGGGAAGGCGGGGGGATGCCATAAAGTAATACTTAAACACATGGATCAAAAAAGTTTTAATTACATGATTTTCTTTCATTTATCTTTTTTCTAATAAGTAACATAAGTACAACAATATAATAGAGAATCAAAACCAAATCAACATTAAATAATCGAGAAAATTCTTTTCAATGCCACACTAAAGCAAAGTTGCCGTGAACACACGCAAACTGTCAAAATATCAAGACATCGATACAAAAAAAAAAAAAAATCTCAGCACATTTCTCGTCGGAAAAGGTCCTCCACATTTATGCCCAGATCAACTCTGATTGTCTTTCCATTTTTCAGTTTGCATAATACTTTTCCATTGGAAGTCCATGATGACATGACTGCAGAGTGGTTGGAAATCTTTTTGAGCAGTTGGTAGTTTGCACGAGTCAGATCCTCGCTGATGGAAATTCCCGACCCCTTTAATTTCCGCCTTGCTGTCAACACCTCTCTTCTCTGTCGCCTGGACAGGAACCTAAGTATGACGGGGTCATCCCGATAGATCCCCGCACCGATAGATCCCTGCACCGAACCGATAGATCCCCGCACCGATAGATCCCCGCATCGGTAGATCCCCGCAAAGGGATAGGGTTAGGGTTCGGGTTAGGGATCTATCGGTGCGGGGATCTATCGGGGTGCACCCAGTATGACAGGTCGTGGTCTGTCCCTATCCCCTGGCTTACCGGAACGGTGTGCGATTTCTACGTCTTTTGTAGAGATTGAAGTGATGCCTACTTGTTTGTTTATCAATGACATTGTATCTTACTGATCTCTTCCACATGCGATGAATGATAATATTCATTCAGATATCTCTTATAATGCATTATCTTAAATTTCACTATCCTTCATCTGTCTAATTTTCAATGCTTCCGCAATGAATTTCGCAACTGAATTAATCACAAGTTCATCATCTGATGATAACAGAGAGAGAGAGAGACAGAGAGAGAGAGAGGAGAGGAGAGAGAGAGAGAGAGGAGAGAGAGAAGAGGAGACAGAGAAGAGACAGAGAGAGAGAGAGAGAGAGAGAGAGAGAGAGAGAGGTTCCTCAGACGCTTTATTTTTTCTCTCTTGACAATGGCTTACAAAAAGCCTGTATGTCAAAAGGAATATAATAAATAGCAGTCCCAATGTTAAGTGTTTGTATTTTAAAAAAAACAACAACTGCTGTAGACTACGTTAAAAAGAAAACAAAAACCGCTAACGTCGGCGATCAATACCATTTAAAAGTAGGAGAACAAAAATATAACACTCGAATTACCCACGCAAAAAACATGAGCGTATTCAGAAGTGCCGCTCAAACACGTAACTGTTGCCCATAAACCGCTGCACTGCCACGGCCATTTTGACTGCAGGGGGTAATAATTAACAACAAATTCTAGCAAGACAAAAACAGAAGTAGAGTATGTATAACCTCAGTTCTTTCACACTAAATGAATGCAATATCCATTAACAGTGGTTTTAGATGTTTATTCAACAGTTTACCAATATTTTGTATAGTTACGCCAAAACAAAGATTTTTTAGGGGGGATTCTCAACGTACTCTAATCATTCCCCCCCCCCCCCCCCCCCTCTTTAGTGAGAATTACTCAAAAGTAGAATGATTACGGATTACTCAGACATCGTCTGTTGTGAAGTCGTGGCATTCCTCGTGAATCACGGATCGCCAGCGGCAAACAAGTGAACTGAATGGTACGGGCAGAGTTAGGGGCTTGGGGGAGGGGGGGGGTGGGGGTGGGGGGGGGGGGGGGGGGTTTGGGGGGGGGGGTTACTTTCTTTCCAAGCAACGCTCAGGCTTTCCTGTGGCAGCAGTACGTCACTAGCTTATGAACAATTCAAGCTCATAAATCAAGCGCTCCGGTTGGTGAAAATTGGGATATCCCTACCCATAAATACAGCTGGAAAATTGCTATAGTGACGATGACAAAAATATCCGTCCTCGCGCACTCTTGGGGTTGGGTTGAAAATATATCGCTTAGTAACAACATACAGAGATGTGTGATACATCCCTCCCCTCCCCCTGCGGCTTTCCCAGATCATCACCACTCTACCACCGCCATCATCGACATCGGTTTCACTGTGATGTATGACAGTAATGTTGGTGTTTTTTTTTTTTCTTTTTTTTCTTCTTGTTTTGTTTTTGAGATCACCATAATAAAGCAACCGATGATAGACACTTTTCTTTAGCATTATTTGTGTATCAAACAACTTTCAAAGCAAGGAAGGATTCATCGTATTTATTTTTGTTAGATACTTAGTTTTCTATTACGCATTTGTGTCCTTTTCCAATATATTTCTTATCATCCGGAGTTAGATATTCTTCCATGCATTTGCAAGCATCAGTCACCTTTATTTCAGCATTTTAACATAACCATTTTTTCTCTTTATGACAAGTGCGTCGTACGAAAACAACAACAACAACATCAATAACTGTAAAAGCCGCCAGCTGCAACCTATCTGCTTCACGCATATGCCTGTTCTGTTACCTGTCGTATCACCCAATGCCTGTCCTGTTACCTGTCGTATCACCCAATGACTGGTCTGTTACCAGTCGTATTACCCAATGCCTGTTCTGTTCTGTTACCAGTCGTATTACCCAATGCCTGTTCTGTTCTGTTACCTGTCGTATCACCCAATGCCTGGTCTGTTACCAGTCGTATTACCCAATGCCTGTTCTGTTACCTGTCGTATTACCCAATGCCTGTCCTGTTCTGTTACCAGTCGTATCACCCAATGCCTGTTCTGTTACCAGTCGTATTACCCAATGCCTGTTCTGTTACCAGTCGTATTACCCAATGCCTGTTCTGTTACCAGTCGTATTACCCAATGCCTGTTCTGTTACCAGTCGTATTACCCAATGCCTGTTCTGTTACCAGTCGTATTACCCAATGCCTGTTCTGTTACCTGTCGTATCACCCAATGCCTGGTCTGTTACCAGTCGTATTACCCAATGCCTGTTCTGTTACCAGTCGTATTACCCAATGCCTGTTCTGTTACCTGTCGTATCACCCAATGCCTGTTCTGTTACCAGTCGTATTACCCAATGCCTGTTCTGTTACCAGTCGTATCACCCAATGCCTGTTCTGTTACCAGTCGTATTACCCAATGCCTGTTCTGTTACCTGTCGTATTACCCAATGCCTGTTGTGTTACCTGTCGTATTACCCAATGCCTGTTCTGTTACCAGTCGTATTACCCAATGCCTGTCCTGTTCTGTTACCAGTCGTATTACCCAATGCCTGTTCTGTTCTGTTACCAGTCGTATTACCCAATGCCTGTTCTGTTACAGTCGTATTACCCAATGCTGTTCTGTTCTGTTACCAGTCGTATTACCCAATGCCTGTTCTGTTACCAGTCGTATTACCCAATGCCTGGTCTGTTACCAGTCGTATTACCCAATGCCTGTCCTGTTCTGTTACAGTCGTATTACCCATGCCTGTTCTGTTCGTTACCAGTCGTATTACCCAATGCCTGTTCTGTTACCTGTCGTATCACCCAATGCCTGGTCTGTTCTGTTACCAGTCGTATCACCCAATTGCCTGTTCTGTTACCAGTCGTATTACCCAATGCCTGTTCTGTTACCAGTCGTATTACCCAATGCCTGTCCTGTTCTGTTACCTGTCGTATCACCCAATGCCTGTCCTGTTACCTGTCGTATTACCCAATGCCTGGTCTGTTACCAGTCGTATTACCAATGCCTGTTCTGTTACCAGTCGTATTACCCAATGCCTGTTCTGTTACCAGTCGTATTACCCAATGCCTGTTCTGTTCTGTTACCAGTCGTATTACCCAATGCCTGTTCTGTTACCAGTCGTATTACCCAATGCCTGTTCTGTTCTGTTACCAGTCGTATTACCCAATGCCTGTTCTGTTACCAGTCGTATTACCCAATGCCTGTTCTGTTACCAGTCGTATTACCCAATGCCTGTTCTGTTACCAGTCGTATTACCCAATGCCTGTTCTGTTACCAGTCGTATTACCAATGCCTGTCCTGTTCTGTTCCCAGTCGTATTACCCAATGCCTGTTCTGTTCTGTTACCAGTCGTATTACCCAATGCCTGTTCTGTTCTGTTACCAGTCGTATTACCCAATGCCTGTTCTGTTACCAGTCGTATTACCCAATGCCTGTTCTGTTACCTGTCGTATTACCCAATGCCTGTTCTGTTACCAGTCGTATTACCCAATGCCTGTCCTGTTCTGTTACCAGTCGTATTACTCAATGCCTGTTCTGTTACCAGTCGTATTACCCAAGACCGCAATCGCATCATCGTAACACAAACATTTCAAAACTCCTGTGATCAATCGCACATCATGTCTACGCTTACGCGCATTTCAAAAGCTATTTCATTTATCAACAATCCAAACACGTGGGGATTCTAAGGCAGCCTTGTTTCGTGCCATGAGAACATGGACAATAATCTGAATAAAAATCGTTTCAGCACGCTTGCAATGACTGATTTATACACACGGCAAAGGGCTATCTACAATTTCCCTTAGAGGCAAGCTTACACCCCCCCCCCCCCCCCCCAGTGCACACCGCAAAGCATTTCTATTCAAACGAGACAAATGCTTTTTTAGAAGTCCAAAAAAGAGTGTCATACTCTTAGTTTCTTCGTGAGAAACATCTGAGCTAAAGCATCTTCTTACGAACTGGTCCAGCTTACTGTGTCCTTACCCAAGTCCTCAATTCATGTGTTCTGCCTTTACCGCCCCCTCCCAGCAAGAAGAATCAGCTGAAAGACTCTCTCTTTCTGGAGGAGTTCCCGGATCTGCTGGACTTCATGAACTCTGTGAAAGGCCACTCAGTTTTGGTTGGGGATTTCAACTTCCACTGGGACAATCCTCCAACAACTTCACTGCACGACTGAAGGATCTCCTAGAGTCCTTTGGTCTGCTTCAGTCTGTCTCTTCCTCCACTCACAGATCGGGTCACATCCTGGACTGGGTCATTCATCCTGATGGTGACCTGGTTGACTCAGCCACCACCAGTTTGACCCTGACCTCTGACCACCATGCCATCCTAGCCAAGCTCAACATTTCTGTTCCTGTCAAATCTCCCAGGTTCGTTGAAACCAGGGACTTTGCATCTGTGGACCTTGATGCGTTCCGGGCTGACCTGCTGTTTTGTCTTCAGTCATCACCTGCTCTTTCTGCTGAACTGTTCCATACCCTTATCCAGGACGTTCTTGATCGTCATGCTCCTGTTCTTCGACGGAGGATCTCCAGCCGCCCACCTTCGCCTTGGTTTCCAGCAGTTGCCCCGCAAGTTCTGGACGCTAAACGTGTTAGGCGTGGGGCAGAGAGACAATGGATTAAGAGCGGTCTTGAGGTCCATAACAGATCTTACGTGTTGCAAACAATGTTGTCAATGAAATTGTGCAGCAAGCCAAATCATCATTTTACAATGCCAAAATACTTGCATGCACTTCGAGCAAGCAATTGTTCAACCTCACAAACACACTCATGGGGAGAATTAAATCCTCTCCTCTTCCATCTTCTGTCTGTCCCTCTGATCTGCCACATAAATTTTGTGATTTCTTTGTCGGCAAAATCGAGTCGATCCGGGAGAATATAGACTCTCAGACAGCAACTGTTCCTGATATCCACTTTGACATTTTCTCTGGCATTCCACTCTTTTCTTTTGAACCTGTTACTCAGTCATTAGTTAGAGATGTGATTAAGAATACTACCATTAAGACTTGTGTGCTTGACCCCCTCCCATCCTCCCTGCTATGTGGTGTATTGATGATTTGATGCCTTTCATCACTGCCATTGTCAATGATTCACTCACCTCTGGTTGTTTCCCCTCTGAACTAAAACACTCTGTTATTTCGACCCCTGCTAAAGAAACCTCTCTTGATCCTGAGATTTTGAAAAACTATCGTCCTGTTTCCAACTTATCCTTTCTGTCGAAGATAATTGAAAAGATTGCTCTTCTCCAACTTCATGAACATCTTGAGCGTAACAATCTTCTCTATCCTTTGCAATCTGCCTATCGGGCTGGCCATAGCACAGAAACCGCTCTCCTCAAAATTGTCAACGACCTTTTCTCTGCTCTTGACGATGGTAAAGTCTCTCTGCTGTCCTTGTTAGACCTGTCTGCCGCTTTTGACACTATAGATCACAGTACCCTTCTGTCTAGGCTTGAGCATACATTTGGCATCTCTGGCACAGCTCTTTCCTGGTTTAGATCCTATCTTTGTGGTCGTACTCAGACTGTCTCTGTGAATGGTTTTCTTCTCAGTCAGCTGACTTGGAGTATGGAGTCCCCAGGGCTCAGTCTTGGGCCCCATTCTCTTCGTTCTTTATACACAGCCTATCTCTGACATTGTCACTCATCATGGCATCTCCCACCACTGTTTCTCTGACGACAACCAAATCTACACCTCTGACGATATTTCTCAGCTCCCTTCTATCATTGAACGAACTCAGGCATGTTTTTCTGATATCAAAGCTTGGATGACTGACAACAAACTTCAACTGAACAACGACAAGACCGAACTGATTTTCATGCATCTAAAAGATTATTGTCTACAAACTGCCTTCCCTCATCTGTCCAACTAGATAATTCAGTCATTCGGACTTCTTCAACTGTCCGTAATCTTGGGATCACACTGGACCAAACTCTATCCTTTCAAAGTCAAATTTCCTCTGTCTGTCGTGCTTGCTATCTGGAACTTCGCCGTATTTCTTCTGTTCGTCATCTTCTCTCGGATGATGCCACCAAAACTCTCATTTCTGCTTTTGTTCTTTCTCGCTTAGATTACTGTAATTCTCTTCTTGCTGGTTGCCCACAGAATCTTCTTGGCAAATTGCAGAAAATTCAAAACAGTGCTGCCCGACTAGTATTGAAACGCTCCAAATTTTCTCACTCGGCTCCCTTGCTTGATTTTCTCCACTGGCTCCCAGTAGGCAAAAGAATTGAATACAAGCTTTCTTTGCTTTGCTACAAATCTCTCAGTGGTCTAGCCCCATCCTATCTTGCTGATCTTCTGAATACCTACAAACCTCTTAGACAGCTACGTTCTTCCTCTGACACTTCTCTTCTCCAAATTCCTCGCTTCCGCACTAGGACCCTCGGTGAACGTTCGTTCTCTTTCCAGGCCCCCTGTTGTTGGAATAACCTCCCTTTGTCTCTCCGCTCTGCGACTTCCCTCTCTTCCTTCAAGTCTTCTCTTAAGACTACCCTCTTCCAGTCATGACCCTTCCCCTCTTTCTGTCGAAAGCAGATGTACCCTACACCTGGCGTATGTGTGTGTTTGTGTGTGTGTTTGTGTGATTGTGTACATGTGTGTGTGTGTGTGTGTGTGTGTGTGTGTGTGCTCAGCTTAAGCATGTAGAAATATTGTGTGTGTGTGTTTGGAAGATTGCCTTTTGTTGTTTATCATATTGGTTGCTTCTCTTGATTTATTTACTCTTTATTGTAAGCGCTTAGGGCTTTTAAAGATTAGGCGCAAGAAATGCACATTATTATTATTATAACGAATGATAGTTCATGGTGTACAAACCTTCCCTAAACATTGCTTGTTCTTCTATATTTTCTCTCTTTCTGCTTAGCCCCCCCTCCCCATTTAAAATGCAAAGATGAGTACACACTGTACTAATTACACCTGGTAAAGCTACTCCACTATAATCATCAATATTATTTAAGTCCCCAGTAGAAAGAAACTCGTGGAGAGCGTGGCAGCAGAGAGTCCTCAGAAGAGAAGCCCCCTTCAAGCAAGTGTTTCAGCCCTTATCTCCTGACACTCTAGGGGGGTTGGGCCACACCCGGTTCATGACTCCGGATGTCCCTCTGCTGTCTCGTTTTTCCCCATCTTGGGACGAGCCATGGCTGGGATTCGAACCCATGACCCTCTGGGCGTGCTCATTTTCCACTTAATGACTCGCACTCTAACCACTGAGCCACAGGGACACCTGATATTTGTAGGAAAGTTAAGCCTTATGAAGTTCACTTTTGTTCCTCTTTGACCAGATCCCGCTGAACGCCTCTTTGCTGCTTCTGACATTGCTTTCAGATCTCTGTTTTTTTCCCTCCCTGCAACTGAAAGCTGTTTCATGAGGCTGTATGCAGACGTTCCTACAAACCCTCTAGCTCCAATTTCTGCAGTGAGGACTTTGACCTGATAGCCTTCTCTCCTCAGGCTGTTTGCCAGATCAGCATACTTTCAGTCTTGTAGATTTGAGCTGCCTCCATGCTGTTCTCATATGGCACCGTGAGCTCGATCATGATCAGCTGCTTGGTTAACTGAGAGTGGACTACTATGTCTGGTCTCATGCTACTCTTGCTGATGATCTCTGGGTGACTCTTTTCCATTCTGGGAGGTCTGCAGTGCACTCCCAGTCATCTGCCCCGTTCAGCAGACTCTGCCTGCATGTTTCGAGTGGCACTGTTGTTCTTGGCCATGATTTGCTGCCTCCTGCCGTGAAGAATGTTGCGGGTGCTTTTGGAGTCCTGATTTTCCCTTTTGTGGTGTTGGTACTAGCCCAGACGTCTTGTACAATCTCTTTGAGCACTTGGTTGTGCTTCCATGTGTACCTTCCTTGAGCGAGGGCTACTTTACATGAGCTTAGGACATGCTCCAATGTTTGTTTTTCATGGCAGAGGGGGCATGCAGGATCGTCTGTTTTTCCCCACTTCACCAGGTTTGCATTTGAGGGCAGAAGGTCATATGCAGATCTGAGAATGAAGCTGATCATGAGAGGGGCCATGTGCCAAATGTCATTCCATGTGAGACTTCTTTGGAGTGCATTCTCCCACGTTGTCCGTTGCCCTTGCTGGCTCTGCTGGACTGCTTTTTGGAGTCTTTTTTGGTCTTCTTGTTTTCTCATCTCCTGAATCATCATGTCTCTTTTGGCTTTTCCTTTGGCCTTTGACCACCATTCAGTTTTGGTCACCCCTAGTCCTTGTCTGATGGTCTGTGTGTGTCCTGTTATTTCTCTGATCTTGAGACTTTCTTTTGCAGAATCCATCGCCTCTTGAACTCTCCATTTTCTCTGCCTGTCTTCAGCTGGGGCTTGATTGCTTCTACCACCTTGTCTCCTGAGTCCTCCAGCATGCGTTGAAGTCTGATCTTCCCTGCTTTGTATTCCTCAAGGATGGATTTCAGTGGTAGTTTCTGCTTTGCTTGGCGACAGTACAGCGCTATGTCAGTCAGACAGGGTGGGACACCAAGCCATTTTCTTGTGAACTTGTTGATTTTGGCTTCCATTGCCTCCACTATGCTGGTGCAGATGTCGTATATCATCAGAGGCCATAGGAGCTTTGGTATCAGCATGAACTGCAGATACCAGACCTTGTATTTACCTGGGAGCCCACACTGGTCAATGGTCTCCAAGCCTTCTTCCGAGATCTGTTTGGTTTATTTTGCTCTTTGTGTGTCTTTCAGCGTATCATCATACCATCTTCCAAGGCTCTTGACTGGCTCTCTGTGGACTGTTGGAATGGCCTGGTTGGCAAACACTGAAGACCACAGATTCGGCAACTTTTCCTTTCCTCAGTGACAGACTCCGTGATTTCTTTGGCTTGAACTTCATTATGGATGAGGCAACTATGTCGTCACTACTCCACTATAATCATCAATATTATTTAAGTCCCCTGTTTTATAAGCCAGTACGATAACTGGTTTCGACCACTCCACTGGAAATGTTCCACAGTGAAGTGATTTGTTGAAAAACGAGAAAAAGCATTCAGGAACGGGTTCCTCTGTGTGCTTTGGCATCTCACTGGTTATTTCATTTGATCCAGCGGTTTTCTTTAGCATCTCACTGTTATTTCCTTTGATCCAGTGGTTTTCGTTAGCATCTCACTGGTTATTTCCTTTGATCCAGCGGTTTTCTTTAGCATCTCACTGGTTATTTCCTTTGATCCAGCGGTTTTCTTTAGCATCTCACTGGTTATTTCCTTTGATCCGGCGGTTTTCTTAGCATCTCACTGTTATTTCCTTTGATCCGGCGGTTTTCTTTAGCATCTCACTGGTTATTTCATTTGATCCAGCGGTTTTCTTTAGCATCTCACTGGTTATTTTATTTGATCCAGCGGTTTTCTTTAGCATCTCACTGTTATTTCCTTTGATCCGGCGGTTTTCTTTAGCATCTCACTGGTTATTTCATTTGATCCAGCGGTTTTCTTTAGCATCTCACTGGTTATTTCATTTGATCCAGCGGTTTTCTTTAGCATCTCACTGTTATTTCATTTGATCCAGTTGTTTTCTTTAGCATCTCACGGATCATTTGATCCAGCGGTTTTCTCATTTTCGAAAGGTTGAATTCTGGATTTCATTTCTTCTGTTGTGATGAGATCATTCAAAAAGAGTTGATATATTATATCGCCGGTTTTGACCTCTTCATATATAGCGTCGTATTCATTTTCGAATGAATTAAATACACGAGAAAAATGGTCATGCCACTTTTGTGGAGTTATTTCATGACAGTTAATAGCTTTCCTAATTGATCTTATTTTATTGGTCAGAACAACACTGAGATATTTCCTAAATGTTTCAACATTTTGCAGTCTGTTTTCATCAAATGCCTTTCTCTTTTCTCCTCTCACTTTAATGCATTGTTTTCTTTCTATAAGTATTTTCTTCCCATGCATTTTTCTTTCTATAAGTATTTTCTTCCCATGCATTTTTCTTTCTATAAGTATTTTCTTCCCATGCATTTTTACTTGACTTTCATAGCCTTTCGAAACTTTCGAAGTAATCTTTGGCAAATCTTTTTCTTCTTGTCACATTCATTATCAACTCATTTATTCGCTGTTTCCTTTTTCGTCCTACCTGCTTAAAAGCCATGGGAATGATTTACTAATCATGGTTTACTTAGACTGGCTTGAATTGTACAATGCTATAAAGCCTGGTCATTCAAATAAATCAGGGATATGTGCAATAATTAAAATATGTAAAAGATGTACATCATGCATAAATGTACAGTCCCATTTTTTAAAATCTCGTTATTTATCAGTAAATTTGGTGCTGAAGTCATGAGACATAAATAAAAAAGGCAGGCTTTTTTTTTCACCTGGAATTTTAATTGCGAAAAAAGCAGTAAACATGACCACTGCAAAATGGGAAGAAATGCGAGTGCGTTGAGGGCATGGAAGCGGCGAGGAACTGGGGAGTAGGGGTCTGCGCGCGCATGTGTGTGTGTGTGTGTGTGTGTGTGTGTGTGTGTGTGTGTGTGTGTGTGTGTGTGTGTGTGTGTGTGTGTGTGTGTGTGTGTTCTCTCTCTGTCTCTGTGATCTCTCTCTCTGTGATCTCTCTCTCTGTGATCTCTCTCTCTGTGATCTCTCTCTCTCTCTCTGTCTCTCTCTCTCTCTCTCTCTCTCTCTCTCTCTCTCTCTCTCTCTCTCTCTCTCTCTCTCTCTGTGTGTGTGTGTGTGTGTGTGTGTGTGTGTGTGTGTGTGTGTGTGTGTGTGTGTGTGTGTGTGTGTTTAGCTAGCTGCTAGAGTTAAAGTGCACCCATGAATATTCTAGTGCAGAAACGAAGCCTGACATTTATCAACCCCCCCCCCCCCCCCCCCCCGTCTCGTGAGTAGCAGCGACAGTTCCATCAGAATGAGGTATCTGTAAATGAGACAACCTTGAGGCTGCTCAGCATCCTCCCCTGAATAAGGTATCTGTATCATACACTGAATATATATCAGTATCCTACACTGAATTGATACCATGTGATTGGCACTGCCACGACTCAGGTTAGCACCATTCATCTTTGACAGTCCTGGACCTCAGACTTCACGTACAACATAGATCACAGCTGACAGTGACCTACGCTCACCTGTTGCAACACACATTCATTAGCAAGCTGATTTACGTTTAAGGTATTCATCCACCACGGCCGAGCCCGCTCAAAGAAAGACACATGTCTGAAGCCTCTGCCCTGAACACTTTGGATATGTCGTCGGAGTTATCTCCCTTGGCAAGACTTCCGGCTGGTGGAGAGGCAGGCTGGTGTGCAGGACGAGGTGGAGGTTTGCCAGGCCAGCCTGTCCGTGTGGTCTATTCTATGTGATCGCGCTGGATGTCGAGCTGTCCTGCGACTCTGTCGAAACAGGACCGTGGCAGCTCCAATGACTTGAAGAGAGGTGAACGGCATCATAAATCCGCCTGTTTGTAGTGGTCAGCCCGCGTACTTTCCGGCTCTTGTACTCCACGGTTGTGTGACTGGCTGAATCACACATCCACCTTTGTGAGAAAGTGCAAAAGCCTCGTACGGGTGTGTATAAACAAAAATTCACGGAATGCAGTCGTCTCTTATGGACGTTCCTGCAAATATCACGCAATGCCGGCTAGGACAAATCATTATATTTTGTTGCAGATCTGTATAAAACAACGGCTGCAGAGAAATTCTTACAGATTTTTATCATGCGAACAGTTATGAAAGGATTTCAACGAAATTTGATGGAAAGATCGAAAATGGCCCGATGACGAGGCCATTAAAATGTTGATGCAGATCGGTGAACATTCTGTCACGAACTGCCTGCTTCCTACAAAGTAATACATGTTCACAGAACCTCCTAGTGATGCTAATGTT
>CM031611.1:4048984-4053984 GCA_018398815.1 Conus ventricosus
TCTATGCTCTCTGATTTGTATGACATTATTAATTTTAAAAGAAAAGCCACTGTTATTCTGAAATTGATGTCCATCCCTGTGTGGGTATTATCAATAGGAAATTTGGAATTTTTCTTTTCAAGATGACGTGAGCGGCAGAGAAAGACTAGTGTTCCCCTCCATCTTGCTGTGTGTATATGTGTGTAGGAAGAAAGACTGGTTTCCCCTCCATCTTGCTGTGTGTATATGTGTGTAGGAAGAAAGACTGGTTTTCCCCTCCATCTTGCTGTGTGTATATGTGTGTAGGAAGAAAGACTGGTTTTCCCCTCCATCTTGCTGTGTGTATGTGTGTAGAGACAGATCAGAGACAGTTCGCGTTCAACTCCACCATCCTCTTGTATATATATAAAGAACCTCAGAGAGACTTGGAGTTCAGGTTTTCCATCCCATTAAAGCTGAGTTGTGTGTATAAATAACCAGAAGAACTTCGAGTTCTCTCTCTCTCTCTCTCTCTCTCTCTCTCTCTCTCTCTCTCTCTCTGAACTTCATAGTTCTGCTTCTTCATCCTGTTGTGCGTGTTACCTCAGAAAAAAAGGAAAATTCTTCCCAGAACACGCGATGAACAACTATTAGGCAATGATTCCGTGATGAATTACACGTGGGAGTGCAATAATGAACGTGCATACGCGCACTTATACACCTACGGAGGGAGTACGCGCACTTATACACCTACGGAGGGAGTCCTAACACTAGCAGATCAGCACGTGCATATATGGTCATCTGTTAAATGAGAATAACCCCCCTCCCCCACCTTTCTCGATAAGGTGTTGCCGGGGTCGACTATAATTCTGAACTTTATAAACGTTCCCACCTCATCCGTCTTGTAAATACGAGTAGTGATTGTCAAGGAAGACATCCTGACAATACTTCTCAGTTCTGCGCAGCCCTCTGGCAAAGAATGGCAACTGCTTTTCCCTTTGATGCCCTCTGAAACCACCCACATTGAATTTTGATATGAAAAGTGTAACCTACTAAAAGAGCTGAAATAACGTCACAGTGTGACTCTCAACAGATGGTAGCAAGTATGATATTTCAAACCAAAGCAACAGTCCTCCAAAGGGAAGAAAACAGTACACAAGATCACAATGCCACTCTTCTAATTTTCGGCCACGTGGCCCTTTTCAAGAGATAAAAAACAAAAACAATGTAATGTCCATAATGAGTTGCCAACGATGGACATTACGTAGTTGCATTTTTTTTTCTCTTGAAAAAGGCCACGTGGCCGAAAATTAGAGGAGTGGCATTGTGATCTTGTGTATTATATTTTAGTTTATCAGCAATGAAAGAAATGATGGTCAAACTCTCTTGCGGTATATTTTTAAATTTGATATAACTTGTTAACAACAAAAGCGAAGGGCACCTCACAATGTGAGCAGCTTTCCTTTCAATTCATCCTTTTGATTCAACGCTTTTATATCAGGCCTCATGTTCATTTTTTGGCATACATATTTCTGTGTGCAGCGTGGACTCAGTCTTTTCAACTTTTTTATTGTTATAATTTTATCCAGGCTTTATACAATGTAAAATCAATCGCCTACGCTGAGTTTCCTCTGACATTTAGTCATTCGGTCCATTTGCTCACCATGATAAATGATTGGTCTTGGTCGTCATTTCTCCACGGTGCCTCAGGGGCTAATAGAACTCGTTCCCATAGTGCTGGTTTTCCAAGTCTGGACGAGGCCAGTGCGGGGCAGTGAAAGGTCATAAAAAACCAAAGCTAGCTCGTCTGCCGTGTCGTCTGGATTCTAGAGCCCCATGGTCACTTTCACCCTGGCTGGTTCTGTCTTGAGGCCATGAGAGGCAGATCTTTTCTTGGACGGCACCGTTTCACGCTGGTTCCTTGGCCTGCTAGGCCCTGGAGATTCGGCCCTCACAGTCTGTCTCTCTATCCAAGGGAGGACGAATGCGTCTCTGTCTCTGGGAAAGATGGAGGGATGGTTGCAGAGTCGGGGGAGAATCCCCCCCTCTCCAACAAACAAACACACGCACACACACACACACACACACACACACACACACACACACACACACACACACACACACACACACACACACACCAGATTCTGGGCCCAGATCGATAGAAGTGACTGTTCGCTCTTTGTTTCCATTGTTTTGAACGCTGTTTGTGACTGTTCGCTCTTTGTTTCCATTGTTTTGAACGCTGTTTGTGACTGTTCGCTCTTTGTTTCCATTGTTTTGAACGCTGTTTGTCCTGCCTGAAGAAATCCAACAGGTCGAAGCGTGTTGTATCTATTTTGTAATTTGTTTGTTTCTTCGTGTGGCGACTCACTAATCTTTCATTAAAGGCTGTCTTAGGGTAATATCCACTGTTTGCAGTTGTTTACATTCTGACGCTGTAAAACCCTTTCTGTATGAGAGAATAAAAAGACGTTCTTTACCAGGTACCCATGCACTGTAATAGAGGACATGTATATGACTATCCATTTCTGAATATTGTGGATGGCACACATACACACACACATCCTTCTTTTATTGAAAAATTGATGTGTATTTGTTTCTGTCTGTTTAGGGCGCGCACACAAGCATTCTTCGTTTACGGAGCTGCTTCTACGAAAATAAGGAATGCGCTCGCAGTCACATCATACAGAAAGGCTTTAATTTTGTTCTGTTTGTTTATTTAAATTTTTTTCAAAAGAAGCAACTTATTTTTGGACAGAAGACAAGCACATTTAAATGTATGTCCAGGTACACTGTCAGCTTTTGCATTTAAAAGATGCTAGCTTGTTTTGCTGTGAATTCATGATTAAATGTTAGTTGGAGGAAAGGGGCACGTAAAGTGAACTTATGTTGTACTATTTTTAGCTCATCCGATCACAGAATCCAATTCGATCGATCCACTTACCCTTTCCAGTAATACTGGTACGCTGATTCGGTATATTGATGAACGTGCAGTCAATAATTTCCGACAGAGTTTCGAAAAGAGCCTGAGTTTTAACAAAAGAAACTCAATTCTTGTTTTGTTGTTTTTTTCTTTTTTTTTCCTTCAGCATTTATGGCTTAATCTAGTGAGTATATATATACAAGTATAAAAAAAAGGGCAAATGCGCTTCTGAGATAAGGAAATATTTTCATTGTCGAAGAAGAAACTCACACGGCCAAGTGAATGTTGGGATAGTTGATGCAAAAAAATCGTTAAATCTTTGGTGGCGCGCACTGGACACGGGTGTTTTGTACCCGTGCTAACGTCAAATGCTGGTGAAACAGAGTGTATATATTTTTTTGCATGGCATATCCTTCTAGTTGATCGTCATTTCAGTATAGCCTGCCTACCTGTGCATCACAGAAATACCCCATCCACACACACACAGAAATACCCCTCCACACACACAGAAATACCCCCTCCACACACACACACACAGAAATACCCCCTCCACACACACACAGAAATACCCCCTCCACACACACACACAAACACCCCCTCCACACACACACACAGAACTACCCCCTCCACACACACAGAGAAATACCCCCTCCACACACATACACAGAAATACCCCCTCCACACACATACACAGAAATACCCCCTCCACACACACACAAAAATACCCCATCCACACACATACAGAAATACCCCCTCCACACACATGCAGAAATACCCCCTCCACACACATACACAGAAATACCATCTCTACACACAGAAATACCCCCTCCACTTACACACACAGAAATACCCCCTCCACACACACACACAGAAATACCTTCTCCACACACACAGAGAAATACCCCCCTCCACACACATACAGAAATACACCCTCCACACACATACACAGAAATACCCCCTCCACACACACAGAGAAATACCCCCTCCACACACACATACAGAAATATCCCCTCCACACACATACACAGAAATACCCCCTCCACACACACACACACAGAAATACCCCCTCCGCACACACACAGAAATACCTCCTCCACACACACAGAAATACCCCCTCCACACACACAGAGAAATACCCCCTCCCACCACACACACAGAAATACCCCCTCCACACACATACACAGAAATGCCCCTTCCCACACACACACAGCAATACTCCCTCCACACAAACACAGAGAAATACCTCCTCCACACACACACACACACAGAAATACCCCCTCCACACACACAGAGAAATACCCCCTCCACACACACAGAAATACCCCCTCCACACACACAGAGAAATACCCCCTCCACACACACAGAAATACCCCTTCCACACACACACATACAGAAATATCCCCTCCACACACAGAAATGCCCCATCCACACACACAGAGAAATACCCCCTCCACACACACACAGAAATACCCCATCCACACACATACACAGAAATGCCCCTTCCCACACACACAGCAATACTCCCTCCACACACACACAGAGAAATACCTCCTCCACACACACACACACAGAAATACCCCCTCCACACACACAGAGAAATACCCCCTCCACACACACACAGAAATACCCCCTCCACACACATACACAGAAATGCCCCTTCCCACACACACACACACACAGCAATACTCCCTCCACACACACACACACAGAGAAATACCTCCTCCACACACACACACACAGAAATACCCCCTCCACACACACAGAGAAATACCCCCTCCACACACACACAGAAATACCCCCTCCACACACACAGAGAAATACCCCCTCCACACACACAGAAATACCCCTTTCACACACACATACAGAAATATCCCCTCCACACACAGAAATGCCCCCTCCACACACACAGAGAAATAACCCCCTCCACACACACAGAAAAATACCCCACACACACACACACACACACACACACACACACACAGAAATGCCCTCTTCCACACACACAGAGAAATACCCCCTACACACACACACACAGAGAAATACCCCCTCCACACACACAGAGAAATACCCCCTCCACACACATACACACAGAAATACCCCCTCCACACACACACACACA
>CM031611.1:4058984-4061484 GCA_018398815.1 Conus ventricosus
TATACTGAAAATCATGATAGAAAATATTTGCAGAACAAAATGCTCTTCCTGAAATTACTCTGGCATTTTGATAACAGTTCGTCTCTTCGTTTTAGTGCTTTAAAAATGAAAATAGCCACAGGGCGAGTTACAATTCTCTTTGTATTTTGCAGTAAAAGAAGCAATAATACTTGATGAACATTTCTGGTGTGAGGCAAAATGTATTTATCTCTTAACTCTTTATAGGATGGACAAACAATCAAAAAATGTATTTCGCCCTCGATTTGATTGCAGAATGGACAGTTTTTGGAGTTTAGTGTATATCTTTGATGGACATTCAAATCACTAATACCAAGTCGAAATCTCATAGAACACTTTGCGAAATTTAGGAATTGTAACATAAGTTGAATATTTCTCAGGTTCCCATAAGGATTTGAAGGAACGATACGTTGAATATCTGTCACTATTAAGTATCTTACTATCCCAATTTTGTATATAACAGTCAATCATGCCTTGTTTAAGTTCACGTAAAAACAGTTTCTAGGAAGAGAGAGAGAGAGAGAGAGAGAGAGGAGAGAGAGAGAGAGAGAGAGAGAGAGAGAGAGAGAGAGAGAGAGAGAGAGGATGTCAAACGAAAATCACTATGTGACCTCCTCATCAGCTAGGGTGTTACATTCTAGGGATCAGGGTTGGCTTGATGCTAAAAAAGGATGGGGCACTGCTTGGTCATTTTTATGTCTTGTTCTTGGTTTGAACACATTGGCTTAGACAGTGTATTTCAAAGCAGGAAATCACAGAGAGAGAGAGAGAGAGAGAGAGAGAGAGAGAGAGAGAGAGAGAGAGAGAGAGAGAGAGAGAGGAGAGAGAGAGAGAGGAGAGAGAGATGCATGGAGATAGAATGTAAGTCCAGATGACACATCTCACCGGGTGGACTTGTCCTCACGGGGCTTGGCCCTGCTGCTGACTTGAGGTGGAGTAGGTGGAGGACTTTTTGCCGCTGGTTTGTCATCTGTGTATACCTGAATACTGGTGCTGGACCATGTATTTTCAGTAGCCGGTAAAACACACACACACACACACACACACACACACACACACACACACACACACACACACACACACACACACACACACACACACACACACACGCGCGCGCGCGGACACACATATCCAGAGAGAGAGAGAGAGAGAGAGAGAGAGAGAGAGAGAGAGAGAGAGAGAGAGAGAGAGAGAGAGAGAGACAGACAGATAGACAGACAGACAGACAGACGAACAGACAGACAGGAGACAGACTGTTATGATTGTCTGACAAAGTGCTTAATCGCGAGTAGTATGTTCTGATGCCGGAATAAAATAATGTTGAGGCTTTTAGTAGTATGAAAATCAGAGGTCGTCTATAATGTCTTTGCACTTGTTTCTGAATACGTTCGAGTGCCGAGACGCACATTGTAGAAGGTTAATTTCCATGAAATTCAATATGGGCATGGGAAAAAGGTCTGTGAGACTGGTTTATCTAAGAGTGTTTTATTATGGACAATGGCTATTTTTCGACACTGTTTTGCTGTATATCGAAACTACCATCATCTTTGATACTGAAGATCGATGGAGAAATTTCCTAGAGGGGAGGGAGAGAGAGAGAGAGGAGAGAGAGAGAGAGAGAGAGAGAGAGAGAGAGAGAGAGAGAGAGAGAGAGAGAGAGAGAAGAGAAGAAGAGAGAGAGAGAGAGAGAGAGAGAGAGAGAGAGAGAGAGAGAGAGAGAGAGAGAGAGACAGAGAGAAACAGAGACAGAGAGCCAGAGAAGACTGGAAACAGTGCAAGAATCATTCATTTGAGAGAGAGAGAGAGAGAGAGAGAGAGAGAGAGAGAGAGAGAGAGAGAGAAGGAGAGAGAGGAGAGAGAGAGAGAGAGAGAGATTTCAAAGCAAAAGTCATGCTGTGACCTCCTTCACATCAGCCATGGTGTAACTGGGAGTTGGCTTGATGTGAAAAAGATGGGGCACTGCTTGGGCATTGTTACGTTTGTTCTTGGACTGAACACCTTGGCTTGGCCAGGGTATTTCAATGCCAGAGAGAGAGAGAGAGAGAGAGAGAGAGAGAGAGAGAGAGAGAGAGAGAGAGAGAGAGAGAGAGATGCATGGAGATAGAATGGAAGTCCAGATGACACATCTCACCGGGTGGACTTGTCCTCACGGGGCTTGGCCCTGCTGCTGACTTGAGGTGGAGTAGGTGGAGGACTTTTTGCCGCTGGTTTGTCATCTGTGTATACCTGAATACTGGTGCTGGACCATGTATTTTCAGTAGCCGGTAAAACACACACACACACACACACACACACACACACACACACACACACACACACACACCATACACACACACACACACACACACACACACACACACACACACACACACACACACACACACACACGCGCGCGCGGACAAACATACACACATATCCAGAGAGAGAGAGAGAGAGAGAGGAGAGAGAGAGAGAGAGAGAGAGAGAGGAGAGAGAGAGAGGA
>CM031611.1:4073984-4089069 GCA_018398815.1 Conus ventricosus
ATGTGGACAACATTTTTACATCATCTGCAAATAGAAAAAAAAAAAATTCAGCCGCTCCGGGGTCATTTGAATACCATGTTTTCCTTTTTTACTTATTCCACTCCCAATTATTAATAAAAAATGAAAACAAAATGGGTTAATAAAAAACCCCCTGCCTTCACTCCTTGGGGACAGTTAAAGACATCTAAATAAAACCCCTATCCCCACGCATGTAAACAGAATCAATACCCCACGAAGGCCTATACAGTTCCCACCCACCCATTTTTACGTAAATTTAACCACAGCATATTTCGTTTCACGGAGCGAAAGCCTTTGAAAAGTCCACAAAGGCGACTAAAATTTTTTTTGTTTTTCAATAATGCTTTTTGAATTAGTGCGAAAGGGTAAATATATGGTCTGTAGTGCTATAACCTAAATCAAAACCACCTGTTTTTAAAATGTTTTTTTTCCTCACGTTCTCCCCATGTTGTAGTTTTTTATTTAAAATAGGGGGTTTAGTTTTTGCTAACGACCTTGTAAGCCAACACCACGGTAATTGTTGGGTTGTTAGGATCCCTTTTTTTTGAATAGGAAAAATATAGATTTGGGCCCCCAAAAGCGGGGAAGTTTCCACGTTAAACAGTCTTTTAAAAAATGACAAAAAACAATTTCTTTATTTTGGCATTTTTTCAGCATTTCACCTAAAATCATATCGGGGGCCTGCACTTTTTCTGTTTTTAATCTTTTTTACGTCAGTTCCCCTTTTTTTTGCTTATCCGATCATTAAAAAAAGGTTCTTAAAAATTTCCCCACATCCTCAATCACAAACATTATCTCGTTCTTCGTCTAACCCCCAAAAGCTGCAAAAAAGTGCATACCATTGTTGCGAATTTATATCTTTATAAACAAAAAATTTCTTTTAACTGATCTAATTTTGCCAAAATAAACTTGAATTTTTTAATTGAATTTTTCAGCAATTAAATTTTTTGATTCTTCAAATTCATTTTTTCTTTTTTCTTTTCAAGTGCCCATATTCCCCTTTTTTCGTTTACATCCTTTCCCCGTGATGTTTTATATTTTTTTCACTTTTACACCTTAAAACTTTTTAAAAGACCTTAAACTACTCTTTTTTTTTTTTCACACTCTCATAAAACCTTTCATTGCATTCTTTCCTTCTCTTTCCAACATTCGAACCATGCACTCAGTGGCCCCACGCAACGCACGTAAAAATACAACCAGCTTTAAATTCAGTGGGTAAAAATCAAGGCTTTTGTAAACCATCTTTAAAAGGATACTTTTAATTTCTTTTTTTAAAACATCCACGACCGTGGGACCATACTACCTTTTTCCCCTTTTTCTGAATGAAATTTCCCCAAAGCGTTTTTCCTTTAAATTTCTTTTTGGCAATGCCAGGAAATAATTTGTCCCCGACACACATATGCATTTTTTTTAACAAACAATCTGAAAAAAGAAAATAAAAATTACATGCATCCTTGTGGTGACCAAAAGTAAAATCCCCCTTCAGAATCATTTTCACAAAAACCTTCAAAATCATAAGATCAATAAACAACAAAGATCCACGGGGTTTCCGAATTTTTTTTAAAGTATATCCATAGAACGTCGCAATTTTTACCTCGCTTCCCGTTGCTGTTATGCCCGGGAATTTCAAAAAACAACCCTTTTCTTCCAATCGTTTGCTCACAGCCTGTCCGGCTTTTAAGTCTCCCTACCCCAACAGTATGATTTCTCCTGCTATGTCCCAATAAACTTTTTTCCAACTTTAAAAAATCCCATCTTTCAAACTGTTCGTTCGTAAAATGGCCCCCTTTTGTACTAAAAATTTTGACAAAGGGAAAAACATCTTTTTCTAAGCTAAAAAACCTTTTTATCAACTTTTGACGACATTTTTTTTAAACACAATATCATTTTTTTCAAAAAACCGTTCAAAGATTTCTTCATTAATATATACACCCCCTGATTTTTCCCGTGCTGTAACAATTTTTTTGCAGGAGCAAAAAATTTAAATAACCCCAAAAAAAATATGTTGTAATCAAGGAGGCATCAGCAATGTTTCGTTACAAATGAAATAAATGAATTACAAATTAAAAAACAAACGCGTCAATTTCGTATAAAAATTTTAAACTTTAATTTTTGGGGGAAATGTCCTTTCATTGGAGGCGACCCTGTCCTATCTGTTCTTCTCCGCAAGTGTCTTCGTGTCACGGCCACGGTTTCCCCGGTGTGTGTGGGTTCAGTCTGTCGCCGGCCCGACCCTCTCCGCCTCGCCGCGCACCGTACGTCAGGGTGAGGGGAAAACCCCACCCCCCCCCTCACTCCCCACCCTTTTTTCCCCGGGGGGAACCCCCGCAACATCGCGAAACCGGCATTTCGGCCCCCCTCCGTCACCCCCTCGTGCACATTGGCGAATCTTCACCTCACATGCGACCCCCCCCCATCACGCGCAAGGTCACGCAGTATGTTCACTATGTGAGGGTCGCACCGGGCAGGAGCCCCCCACCCCCAACAGCCACCCCAGAACTTGACTGCCTGCCGACATCAACAGTAAAGGAGGCTGGGGTCAACATTGCACGTGGAAGTCGTGCACTGGTTCGCTGTGTCACTGTGTGACACTGGCCCCTGGAGGCCGTGTACGCCTTCTCGTCACCTCATCCACGGGGTTCACAGTCCTTCCCACCGCGGCGCTTCAGTGAATGGACTGAGGGGGTGGCGCCCTAGTTTGGGGTCGCTCCCTGTCAATAGCACCCCGGAAATGCCCTGTCGCCCCGTGGGGTGAGTCAACACTATTCGCGCTCTCCTGTTGGCTGCTCGGTTTGGGGTCGGCGATAGGGGGCGGGGGCGTCACTTTTGACCCCAGGGGGGTTCCCCCCGCATGCCCCGCAAAGGGCAACTTCCAGGACGGGACCCCGGGTGGGTTAATCGGGAGGTGAGGCACGCCGATCCCCGAAGGAGGGCCCACACGCCGACCCCCGGGGGGGCCCAGTGAGCGGTCCCTCGGGAGGGCCAGCATGCTGATCCCCCGGGGGGGTCCGCCCCGGCCGCCCCCCAGGGAGGGTCCAGCCGCCGCCCCCCAGGGTGGGCCCAGCACGCCGACCCCCAGGGGGGTCCAGCACGCCGATCTCCCAGGGAGGGTCCAGCACGTCGATCGCGATGTCGGGCCCCCACATGTCGACCCCCCAGGGAGGGTGACCTTTCGGGTCTGGGCCCGCAGCCGGGCCGTTGACGAAGTAGCCGTCCTCCCCGCTCACGCAGCTCCCCACCCCGTCGACTGCTCCGGGTCAGGTCCTGCGTCGCCCTCAGCCCTACGCCCCATTCCTCCCGTGGGCGGTCCTTCATCACCCGCGGGCTCGCCCATTCGGGGAATTTGGCGATGAGGGGGCAGGAGGGGGGTTTTTGGGGGATTTGGGGTCTGCCAAGCGGTGTGCCCCCCTTATCACATCGCGCTCCGGGCATGCTCGGTGTGGGTACGAGCACTTTTCACGGCGTCAGCACAGCCCCTCTTCCTCTCCACCCTACCCTCAGGTATCCCCGAAACTTGATGTTATTTCGGCGTGAAAAGCCTTCTAGCGGTCAATTTCCATCCGAGTCAGACACAGTTTTCATAAAAAATCTTGCTGAGTAAAAAGCGATGTGATTTGTTCAAGTTTTGCTGCACATCCTGTCGCAAAAACCCCGACATCACAACAAAGTTGGCGATGTGACTTCTTTTCTTCTTGAGATTTGAACTTTTAAAAAAAAATGCTCTCCTGACGATTTAGAGCTCAGTTGGTTCTGCATGACACAAGAATGCTATTAGTTTCTTTTTGTAGATCATCTCCAGTGTCTGAACTCCTTGCAAGTCCGGATTGTTCGTTTGTTTTTTCTTGAGGCACAAAAAGCGTCTTTTAGTCGGGTTGGGACAAAAGGTCCGGTTTTTCTTCAAACACCCCCTCAGCTTGACTCGTCTTAACGCAAACAAAAACAGGCGAAGCCAGAGCAGGAAAAGCCGCTGGGTAGGTCAACTGTAGTCGGAGAAAAAATTTGATCTGGGGGGCGAAAAAAAAATCTTCCGGGAAAACATTTCGATGAAAGCCCCTCTCACCAAATACAGTTTTTGAGTACGGATATCGCACAAAAAGGAAAATAAAAGGCAAAAAAACAACAAATGTTTCACAAGCAAGCCGGGGCGGGCCAAAAAACACGGAAAATCCGGTCAACAACACTCGGCGACACCCACCGCCCCACCTTTCACGGCGTACACATTCCCCTTTCCCCTCTCACCTTGTTTAACAAAATTTTCCCCACACTGCGAAAAAAAGCCATACTGGCCCTCCACGACGTATAATCATTTTTAGCCGGTCGTGAGCCAGAAGAACTAAAAAAGTACTGCACAAATCTGCTGCACAAGAAGGCCGAGCCCTCGCAAATTTTCCATCTAAACATCAATTGAAGAGCCCCCAAAAAAAATTGCTGTCCCCATCTTTAGCTCCAAACTTGACCCCCGAGAGAAGAAGAGAGAAGGAGAGAGACAAAGACAGAGAGAGAGGAGAGAGAGAGAGAAGGGGGACAAAGCGGGGAGAGAGAGAAGGGGAGAGGGGAGGAAAAAGAGGAGGAAGATGCAGGAAGCAGAACGAAAGCGGAGTAAAGCTCACCGTGTGGCTTCGTTACACAACCGGGAGGAGAGAAAGAGAGAGGAGAGGAAAAGAGAGAGGGGAGAAGAAGAGATGAGAGAAGAGGAGAAGAGAGAGAAAGAGAAGAGAGAGAGAGAGAGAGAGGGAGAGGAGAGAAGAGAAGAGAGAAGATGCGGAAAACAGAAACAGACATCCAGGAGATGAAGCTCACCGTGGGCTTCGTTCACATAGCCTCAACATGTCCCCCAAACCTGCTCTGCTCACGTTGGACATCTGGACATTTCCCCGCCAGGGGTTTTCAGCCCCCCCGGTCTTTTTACCCCCAACACACACCCACACACACACCCCCCAACACCAACCACCACACAACACACAACACCCACGCAGCATGCACGCACACCGCAACACGCACCACCGCACGCCCCACACCCCACACACACACACACACCATTCAGAGGAGAGAGAGAGAGAGGGAGAAGAGAGAGAGAGAGGAGGAGAGAGAGAGGAGAGAGAGGGGTGTATAGACTGATAAAATAGACTGCAACGCCGTTAAAACAGCGAGTCAATGATTTTTCTAAGGTATGTGTGATAGGGCCCCCTTCAGAGAAGAGAGATTTGATCCATAGTAAGCCACCAGGTCTCCTTCACCTGTCCGGAGTCTTAAAGACCGTTACTGGCCACAGAAGTCTTCGAAACCCAGCTTTTCCATCCTCCCGGTTCTTAGCGCTTTTTAACAATTGCTGAGTGTGGGGCCCACCCATGCACTGTGTTGTCCCCCCAGCCTTGCTTCCTCTCCTTCGCCTCTGGCACTGTTCCTTGAGAAGGGTTTCGGGAAAGTCCCTTGATTTTGATACGTACCATACCATTTTTCAATTTCCTTTTTTTCCCCGGGACGCACACTTCGTTGGTCCGGGCTTACCTTACTGTGGCTGGACCCAAAATTTGGTAATGTGGTCTCTTACGAATGCCAATTCCCGTGTCAAGCCCCTCTCACAGGCAAGAGAAATATGACAATGACAGGAAGCGATTAGTAGATCTGGAAATGATTGGTGCTTCTGTCATTCCAGACGGATCTTAGTCGGGCGGTGTGTTGTCGTTTACAACCCAGGAGAGCACTTCTGTTTTGATCCCCTTTGAAACAATTGCCTCAAAAGTACTCAAAGTTCTGAATTCTTTAGTTTTTCTCCTTGATCTTTGTTAGCGCTGATGCGTGGGTTTGTAAGTCATAACTTTTGTCTTTTGGGCGCTGGTCTCCATGTGAATGCAGCAAACTTGGTCAAGACACTCTGCTAGGTTAGCTAGTTCCGCCTTCTCCTGCAAGCCCGTCGATGTATCAAAAAACGTTGGTTTTTTTTTTTTTTTTTTCGCAACCAAATGTTATTGACCTGATGTCCCCCCACTCCCCCAATTGGTCGTTATACTCATTTCCGGGTAACTGTTAAAAACAGGGGGAGAGAGTTAACAGCCGGGGCCACTCAATGTTTTCAAAAATCGTCTGACATGTGCTCTTTGCACGTATAAAAATGATTGAAGAAAACTATTGAATTTTGGGAAAAAAGCGCTGGTGACCGTTCATAGAGACATTTTATCGCCGACAGGTTGGCGTTATATTGCAGTCTCATGGTCTTGATATTACAGTCTCATGGTCGTTGATACTGCGTTCAGGGTCGTTGATTTTGCAGTTCGGGGTCTTTTGATATTTGTCGGCTCGTAAACCGGAACTAATAGGGGGGGACACAGACTTACGACCACAATACTAACCCCCCAAAACTAAAATAACAGTCCAAAACCGTAACCTTCCAATGTAAAATTTTCATTAAAACCACGACCCGGGTCCAAAAACCCTGAATATTCCCCCAAACTACCCACAAAACCCACTTTCCCCAAAACTCGAACATTAAACCCATTAACCCATTCGCAACAGATTTTATCCACACCCCCCCCCTGCAAAACCAAACTAAAACAAGGTCATAAAAATTAATTAACGACAAACCCTTTAATTCGGTAAAATCCCAATGTGCCCGCCTGGTGCGATCACGCTCATGAAATACAACCCACACGACCGATAAAATTTGGGCTAGGGCCCCCCAACGGGAACTTTGAATCCGGTTTACCAAAAAATTCACTTCCCGGGCTCTTACACAAGCCAGAAAACCGGGAAAAATAAACTCCGACACAATGACAGACCAAAACCAATATAGACTCCCAAAACTACAATTTTGTTACACAGTACAGACCAACACTTATAGAATGCACAAAACTCAATTCTGCAATTTTCACACATTTCCAAGTTTTTAAAATTAAACCGGGTACTTTCCCAAACAACGGGGCAAAAAAAGCACGCTGACCATTAATAACCAGTAACTGGGTTGTAGAAATACTCGCAGCAAAATGGCCCCAACAAGGCCCAACATGAAAAAGTTGATTGTTTTTTTTGCCACCACACAAAAGCAATTTGGCTTAAAAAACCTGTGCCCTGCAACCGCACAATAATCTTTTAGCCAACAACTAAACCCTATGCAATGATAATATTACAAAATTAAATTTAAAGTCACTAAGGTTTTTTTGCTACTGTCTTTCCACATGGGTGCCACTCCACGCCCGAGAACGATGGCTCATTTCCTTGACCCGGGAAAATAAGTTCAATGCTGTTACCTCAAACAGCCCTGTTGTCGTCACATTCACAGTCCCACTGGGACGTCACGAAAAGGGAAAAGAGTACCCCACACTCTGCATCCCGCACAGGGATCCCGCCCCCAAAAAGGCGGGATTACAGGGGATATCTTAAACCCAAACACGGTCCAGCCCAACCCCGGAGGGGTTTTCCAGCGCCCCAAGGCCCCCCCCAACCACCCCGTCTACCCCCAACCACAGCAACCATCTTCACCCACCAAGGTTTAGGTACACGGGTTACGTTAACAAAAAAGAGCAACCAGTTTACCCCCCCAGGGTCTCAGGAAACCCCGGTTACAGTTCAACAAATGCAGAAACCCAAAGTTTTCCCCAAATTACAGAAACGCAGCCCTTTCTACTGTCCTCCAACAGCGAGAAGGAAACAATTACACAGAAACACAAAATCAGCCCCCTCTAACTCAAGGCAGCTCCGTTTCCCCTTAAGCCCGAACCCTGAACACAAGGTTCCAAAAAAGGATTCACCGGGACTTTTCAACATGGGAATCAACACCACAAGTCAGTTTTTTCCCCACTCGAAACAGCTGAAAAATAACCGGCGACATTCACCTGCTTTACAGAAAACTTGGCGGGTTTGGGATAACTCAATTTTAAGGTTAACTATGAGGGGCAACTCACTGAGGATGTCCCATGCCCCAAAATTTCCCCAAGGGGGAAAACACAAAAAAAGTTAAAATACCCCCCTCCCCTCTCCCAAGCTGGCTGTCACACGTATCCCCGACGCACACAACGCTGCGAGTGGCGGAAATTTTCCCCGGCTCACCCTAGCACAAAAGGGGAAAATATTGACTTAATGCAAGCAGCAAGATACACTAAAAGGAAAACTGATCAGTCCGCATAGCACAAGTTCAACATGATCCCTCCACTAGATCTACTATAACTAGTACATACATGTATGGGCTCAAGAGAAAGTCAGCGACCCTGACATCCCCCCCTTCCAAGATTGAACTCCGTTAAATTTAACGAGGGGTAGACAAATTTTCCAACCACAGTATCTAGTAACACTACTCTAAATACCCTCCAATTAAACCCACCCTACTGAGGTATCGCGGCCATTCTGATCCCAGGGATCCCCAACCTTGAACGGGTAGGGCTGCAGCTGTTGCCCACTTTTAACCCTTCCATAGTCGACTTGACCCCCGAATACGCAAGGGAGAGTGTCCCCGTTCAAAAAACTTTGTCCCGTACGGGTTCTGCGAAAACTTTTCATCCCACACCAGTGCGGGCACTCCTTTTCGATGTGGGGAGTTTCTCTCAGCGGGCAAGATTCTTGCTAGCAAGCCAGGGGTGTAGCCACCCTCCGTTCTGGAGTAAAAAGGCTCCGATCCCCGTCCAGATGCATCTGTTCGAGAACGAACTTTCCGCAGGCACTGGTCCGCCCGGGGGTGCACAGAACTTCCCCTTGGACTTCAAACGCTTCCCGGGGATTCCGGTGTCAGCGAACTTTCCTTGGTTTCCACCCTTTGGGCAGGTTTGGCAGAGGGGAGCAAATTTGGGGAAAATGAGGGATGTATCGGCGGGAGTAGCCTACCAGGCCAAAAAACTACGGACCCCTTTTTTTTTGGGGTGGGGCTTTTCCCGGTTTTACCACTTTCCCCCGTAGGCCAATCTTCCCCCCGCCAACCTTGTGCCAAAGGTACTCGACCCCACGGGAACGAGCTACACTGGGGTTGGCCTTTGCTGGGGAGGTTGCATCCCCACCTTTGGAATAACTGTCCGACCTAATGTGATTTTCCTGGTCTCCCTGGCCCCCAGGGTGTCGTCGTGAAATTATTATCTTCTTGTAAACAAGGGGGAGCATCAGCTTCCTCATCATTAAGTGAAAACAGCTCCGATGTACACAAACCCAATGGTACCCTGCCCTGGAAACAACCTGAGGAGTAGAAGCCCTTTGGTCGGTCTTCTCACCCCGGGATCTGCCCCTGCCTTTCCAGATCGATTTTTTCTGAGGGAACTCTTTTGCCCAAGCTTTGCAATAAATAAACTCCTCTGGCATTGGTACAGTCAAACTCCACCATCTTTTTAAAAGCCTGTAACCCCGAAGCGGATCTTCCCCTCCTTTTCTTAACAAGGACTATGGGCGATGCATATGGGGGACGTGGTGGTTCTATGACCCCTAACTTTTAGCATCGCCGCCATTCATCTTTCACTGTATTCCTCTGTGCGTATGGTACCGGGGTGGCCTGCAACGCACGGAGAAGTCCGTAAAGGATTGCATTCCCCCAAGTTTGTCTGCAAAAGTAGGGGCCCTAAACACGCAGGGGACGCCTTGGGCAGCTCTCGAGACCAGCAAGTGGGTCGTCCGTTTCCCAAAACCCCCTCATCAGCGTCTCGGGTGCCCCCAAGGGTATACAGGTATGTCCTTGGTTGTAAAGGGGGTCACTCCCTCGTCTCTTCCCGATCACAACACCCTCATACGCCGCATTTTGGGTTTCTTCTCCCTCTCCTTGAATAGCTGTGAGGAACCCAGGTCCGTCTACAGTGTCCCGTCTTTTTTTTTGGTTGGGTGGACGGCTCGGAGGGGTGCCGGGGGGGTGGTGTTTTTTCATTTGTTTGGGAGTTAAAGGTGGTTTATTTGGATTTTTTCCCCCCCCCCTTTTCCCACCCCCCCCCCCCCCCCCCCCCCCCCCCCCCCCCCCCCCCCCCCCCCCCCCCCCCCCCCCCTCCCCCCCCCCCCCCCCCCCCCCCCCCCCCCCCCCCCCCCCCCCCCCCCCCCCCCCCCCCCCCCCCCCCCGGGGGGGGCCCCCCCCCACCCCCCCGGGGCCCCCCCCCCCCCTTTTCCCCCGGGCCACCCCCCCCCCCCCCCTTGTTTATGAGTTCCGATGGGGGTTGGGGGGTTTTTTGGCGTTTTGGCCAGTTTAAAAGTTTTTGTGGACGCTGGGAGGGCCCCCCAGTTTACTTTGTCCCCAAACGGGTTTGTGGGGTTTTTTTGGGTGGTGGGTTACCTTTTTTCTATGTTTTTTGGTTTTTTGGGCTGGGTTTGGTACGGCCCTTTCCTTTTCCTTTCCGGCCAGTGGTCCTGGCCCCAGCTTTTTGGGGTTGTTTAGTCCCCGGTCCGCCATTTGGGTTTATTGGCTCCAGCCTGCCTTCGCTTTGGGCCCCGGGGTTGTGTCTTTTGTGGTGGTGACGTCCTCCCCAAGGGCCATCCTTTGGGCTCCAAAAGTCACCCCAGCCATGACCTGACCGAGCTCGACACCATTTTTCTCTGTGGCCCGCCGGGGTGATCCAACGTTGGGGGCTTCCCCAATCTTTTTTTTTGAGCCTTTGAAGGGCCACCCCAATGAATTTTTCTTTGTGCAGGCAATCCTGGTTGGTTCTCGCTGCCCTTGCCGGGAGCTCGTGTCAGGACACCCATCACTGGTTATTGCGTAAACCCCGGACTTTCCTGCGGTGCATTTCTTTCCCCTCATTAGCAGCCCCCCCCTTTTCCCTATTGGACGTTCCAGGGTTTTTTTAAAACACTAGTTACAACAATTTTTTTGCCCTCCACGAACGGTTGACGATACAGCCCTTTCCACAGGTAATTTTGTACGAAGGGGGGCCCACCTCACCATCTTCACATCCCCACCTTCCCAATTTGTATCTTCCGGTTTAATCAGGGTTCAGCCACTACAGTATATTTTAGCTCCCCGGGCTCTTAGACCTTTACACCCTTTGGCCCCCCACGGGGAACTGTGCACGTGGGGTTTAATGGGGTCGCAGCAACTCATTTGCCCCAGAGGGACGGGGGCTTCTGCCTCGGGCTCTCTAACCTCGGCCCCTGCCCCAAGCTCCCAGCCACCGATGGTTTTTTTGCCCTTCCCACCTGTCTCCCTTTGTCACCAACCTTCTTTGTGGACACGACGCACTGGTTTTCCCCCTTGCGCCGCCCAACCCCAAAACACCTTATCCCCCCTTGACCTAGTCAAAAACTGTGGTGTTACACCCCCCTCTTCCCGGCAGGCCTATCCCTTTGGGCCTGTCAATGTTTGGGTTTTCGTCTGGGCATGCCTTGCCCCGTCTATTTCCCTGAGGCTGACCTCGTGAGCTCGTTTTTCCGCACCCCCCTCACGCTCAGGCCTCTGTGGCGGGTAGCACGGCAGCCCCCCTTCTGCATCCTTCGGGGATGATTCCTTCCCCTTTTGATAAATATCACAGGAGCTGGGATAGGGGCTCCGAAAAAAATCTAAGACATCATTTGGGTTTCTTGGGGCCTTGTCCGCAGTACACACCATGGGAGAAAAAAGCCCTAAACCTGTCCAGCATTCTCAAATGTTTCGCTACCTTCTTTCCTCCTTCGAATTTTTTGGGTAGGCGTCTGCGTGAGGCGAAAATACCTGAGCAAAAGGGAGCTTTTACTTCTGCTAGACCCCCAACTTTTGCAGAAAATTGAGGGTGCACCCCACCTTCCCTTGGAGCAGAACCCCCAAAAGACTGCCCATCAGTTGGATGCCCAAACCCCACAGCTTGGCTACCGCCAAAAAGCTGTAGGTATTTGTTCTACATCCTTTTCATCTCTCATAGCTGCGCTTACGTGCCTTTCCATCGGCCCCTTTTTTCTTGCTCTTAGCCGCCTCCTTTTCCCCCCACCCCCCCCCTCTCTTTATTGCTCTCTTCTTTCCCCTTTTATCCCGTCCCTCAGTGCCCGACTTTCCTGTGCCTGCTCGCCCTCTCTATCCACCGCTGCGCTCCACCCACGCTTTTAATTAACTTCCTGCGCTTGAGCCGCAAAAATCTTCCTCCTTTGGGCCCGCGTTAAGCCGCAACTCTTCCCCCTTGCGAGCCTCCCTTTTCCCTGCGATCTGCTTGAGACGTAACTCCCCCTTTTCCCCGGCCTCCCGCTCTCTTTCCTGCCTCCGCTTGAGACGAAAATCCCCTTTTCCCCTTTCCCCCTTCTCTTTCCCGCGGGCCACCCTCCGGCGTCGGCCTACAAAGTCGCTAAAACCCTCCCTGTAACCCCATGCTTCGACCTAACCGAAATATTTGTGGCCAAGGGGTCCAGCTGTTGCTCCGCCAAACCCCCCTTCACTAACCTACCTGCTCTCCTTAACTCCGGGAGGCGTTTTCCGAGGGGTAGACTTCCGAGCCCTTGGCCGTTGTGAACGCAAATTTTCGGTCACCCGGGGGTGGGGAATACTGAAATGACTAAGACACTAACCGTTCCGGTGCTTGAACCAGACCACAAGGGTTTGGGTATACATATATTATGGTTTTTTTGGATCTGCAACCCGGGACCCACGTAAATGGTACTGAACTAAACCGATATAATCAACATCAAAGATACCACACACACGGCCGCTCGCATAACCCCTCATATGAGTGGGGTCACAATACATCAAAACCCCCTTCCCAAAGGGAACTAATCGCAAGATCCCCAAACCGAGAAAAACCGCACCCACGCTGGTTGTCAAAAACATAAGATGGCCCTCTTGCCCAAAAGCGACAACCTGTCAAATCCAAAAAAAACTGATCCCCTACCCCCCCTGGCAAGCCACCCAAACCATTGGGCGACACCCAAATTAAACCCCAACAATTGGGGTAAAATGAAATAGCTGTGTTTCCCACAACAATGGCAGACAACCCCAAAATAACTAATTTTTACAAAAATAGCAGAAAAAAAAATAATTAGGTTATTACTCTATCGTGCCCCATGACAAAACGACATTTCAGACAAAAACCATCACTTCCACAACTAACAACGGCAATTAGCAGGTCTTACACGCCGAGTGCTCGTTTTTCTAGGGCCCCCACCCTTACTAGGGACGCCCCTCCAACCCCCCCCGACTACTCTGAGTTCCTAATGTTTTCCTCAGATGGTCTGTATGCTTGCCTGAAATTTTCCCCAACAACCTCCCTGCAACCAACCCTTCATAATTAAATCTTATTCCCCCCCAATTTTACCCCCCATCCCACCGATGTCGGCTCGCTAAGACCTGAACTAACTAGGGAGGGTCGGGCGACTTACAGACCTACAATACCAAGCCCCAAAATCAAAAACGTCCAAAAACCGGGGAAAAGTTCACACATTTAATTTCATTCAAACCACGACACCGGGGGCCATAACCTGAAATTCCCCTTATACCCCCCAACCCTTTCTCTCAAACTCGAACATTTAACCATTAACCCATTCGCACAAATTCTAGTCACACACACCCCCTGCACAACCAAACTAAACAAGGTATGAAAATTTAAATTTAAAGACAAAATTAAATTTGGGTAAACCCCCAAAGTTCCCCGCTGGGCGATGATCGCTACCAGCAATAAAACTCACCCGAACCCATAACCCCCTTGGGTATTTGGCCCCCAGGACATGTGACCCCAACTTATCAAAAAATTCACTTTTCCGGGTCATACACAACAGCAACAGGAAAGAAACCCGCACCCTGACAGACCCAAAAACCCAAAATAGATGCCCCCAACTACATTTTGTTACACAGGAAGACCAATCACTGTATAGAATGCACAAAACTACAATTCTGCAATGTTCAACCTTCCAAATTAAATTTAAACCCGGGGCCAAATTTCCCAAAAACTGGGCACAAAGCATGCAGACCCCTAATATCCAGTAACGGGTCGCTATGAAATACTCGAGCGAATGGCCCAACCAAGTTGCCCAAATGTAAAAATTTGATACGGTTTTTTTGCCACCCACAAAAGACAAATTTTTTTGAAAACCTGTGCGCCTGCGCACACCAAAATAATGACTAAAAAGCCAACAAAAAACCAGTAGCAATGATAATTTACAAATAATTTAAAGTCCTAAGGATTTTTTTACTGCTTTTACACACGGGGGGTTCCCCTCCCCCGACCCATGAACGATGGCTATTTCCCTTTACCCGAATAAGTTCAATGCTGTGACCAAAAAAGCCCCGTTTGTCGTCAACATTCACCGTATCCTCGGGCTGCACAGCAACAGGAAGAGTAGCCCCCGCTTGTCACTCCCCGCACAGGGATCCGCACCAGCTAAGGCAGGTTTCAGGGAGATACTTGAACCAAACGTGTCCGGCCCAACTCCGAGATGGGGGTCCACGCCACCAAGGCCCCCCCCCAGACCCAGTCTACAGACCCAAAAAACGCAACCAAGTCTTCACCCCCAAGGTTTCAGGTACACAGGTTACGTTCAACAAAAACCAGCAACCACGTCTTCACAAATTTTCAGTAACGACACCTTCTACTTTTTTACCTCCAAAAGCGAGAAAAATACAATTAACCCGAAACACAGAATCAGTCCCCCCTAGATCAAGGCGCTCGTAATCCTTAAGCCCGAACCCCGAACACAAGGTTCCCAAAAAGGATTCACCAGGACTTTTTAACATAAATCAACACCACAAAAGTCAGAGACTTTCCCTCTGAAACAGCTGCAAAATAACACGAGCGCGTTCACCCGCTTTTCATCAAACTTGGGGTGATTGGGGTAATTTAAATTTTAAGGTAACAGATTTGGGGGAAATTCCCTGAGGATGAGCATGACCCAATTTCCCCCTTCCACGGAAAACACTAAAAAGTTCAGAAACTCCCTTCCCCTTCCCAAAACTGTGCTGCACCAGATATCCACCGACGCACACCACGCATGCACGTGAGCGGAAATGTTCGCCCCGGGTCACCCAGCCAATAGAGGAAATATTGACTCTAAAAGCGAAGACGCAAGTACACGACATGGAACAGATGTCCGCATATGCACAAGTTCAAACATGAGTCGCCCCCACTAGATTATCTATAACATAGTACATACATGTACGGGTCAAATAGCAATGTAGCGACCCTGACATATTACGTCTCATGGCGTTGATATTTCACGGTCTCATGGG
>CM031611.1:4089169-4119169 GCA_018398815.1 Conus ventricosus
TACACCCTTTTGAAGTTATAAAGTACCCGTCCTTATAATGTATGTAAACATGTTGTGAACATCTGTTTTTTTGTGACAGTAAAGTTAAAGTTTTTTTGTACTCGTATTTCCGTGTTTGAATTTGATGTTTGTGTGGTTAGCGCGATTGAGTTGGGATTGAGCATAGCGTTTCCCTTGAACAATTACCACGTGACATCACCCACGTGACAAGGATGTCATTAGGATGATCAGGATGTAATCAGGATGATCAGGATCCTGATGACAGCGCAACACGCTTGAAACAAATTTGTAGATAGTTTTAAGATTCCTCTTTTAACTTGTTTTAACTAATGTTGCTCCCCAAGGGGTTGAGCACTTAAAAAATTGTTTTAGGCACTTTAAATATACTGATATATATATATATATTATATATATATTATATAATATATATATATATATATATATATATAATATATATATATATTATAATGTACAACCAGTGTTGATTTGCTGTTATGTTAGCTGAACTAACTATGAACTCAATGTACAAGTACGTACGTACAAGTTTTCTTCTTCACTAATTAAAGAAACTTTTTTTCGGGGGGGGAGGGGGGGGGGGGGGGGGGGGGGGGGGGGGGGGGGGGGGGGGGGATGATGATAAATTCGTTCTTATGACACTAGTGACAGAACAATTCTTTTTAAGCAACAAAAAGTGAATAGTTAGCTTATTAAATGCACACATCAACAAAACAAAACCTCTCTCTCTCTCGCCCTCTCTCTCCTCCTCTCTCTCTCTCTCTCCTCTCTCTCTCTCTCTCTCTCTCTCTCTCCACACACACACACACATTCCACAAGAAAAAAAAAACACCCCATCTTTCTTTGTCTCCCACTCCCTAAAAAAACAACAAAAAAACAAAAACAAAAAAACCCACCTGTACGGACTAGTTACTGCAGTACTGGCTGATCGACACACGATGTTTTAACAGTTTTAAATTCATGAAGAAAATAATCATCAGAAAAGTAATCAACTTTGACATGAAAGGACTATTTTCGTGTCAAACACTAAGCTACCGATACAAATGTTGCCATTTAAGTTCAGACTAACATCGCCATGTAACATAAACTGAGTCCAACAGGTCTTTTCTTTTTACCATGTCTTTAAAAACGAATATCATTATCTCTAATCATTTAAAGTGAAAAACGGAGAATAAAACGAACTTGATGATAACAGCAAAAAATTACAAGAGAAACCTGTAGTCGTATTTTGTTGGCTTAAAACAAAACGTTTTCACTATATCCAAAACAATTAGTTCAATGCCGTTATTTCTGATGATTGAACCAAAGTTTTCAGTTTAAGTATGTTTTTAATTTAAACCAACAAAACCAGCTTTTTCTTGTTTTACTCTCCATATCCCGAGGCCAGTTTCGCTGAAATGAATGTAGTGGTCTGGTTTTGAATTCTCCAGTGAATGTTTGCTCATGACCCACGTCTTTGCAAGTTCATACTGTCACAAAACATTTTCTGACAGATTTGTCTTTCACAAGAAGTTGAAATTTGTCTACCTCATTCCGTTTTCATTAACATGTGGCACATCTATTTGCAACGTTTGTGGTTTGGGGGGTAATTTGTGAACTATTTTAACTGATGCTTTGTAAACTTCATAGATATTTTCAGATACGAGAGATAATTGCCAGTAGCGCGGGAAGCGATTGTGAGAGGGTCGAGGGATACACGGACATGGATATTTCCTTAAGAAATAGGCAACTGTCTCTCGTGAAGGGGTGTTCCGCATCATGATGACGTGTAAGAGACAAAAATAGATCGGAATTTACACACTTTACATGAATAGATGGACAGGCTCTGGCTATTCACTCACTATTTGATGCTAAAAGTGGACTTATTCCAAACCAAAATATCCCAAACAAAACAAACAAACAAAAAGAACAACACACACACAAAACAAAAAAACCCTCCTTGAAATGTTTTTGTTCTTTGACGCATACACCACACTCATAAACAGTTAGCGCAAGACAGCAGAAAACAAACAGCATATCAACTTCCTTCAATGTTTTCTTAATGGCGCAAGACAGCAGAAAACAAACAGCATATCAACTTCCTTCAATTGTTTTCTTCATTGTGCGAGACAGCAGAAAACAAACAGCATATTAACTTCTTTCAATTGTTTTCTTCATGGCGCGAGACAGCAGAAAACAAACAGCATATTAACTTCTTTCAATTGTTTTCTTCATGGCGCGAGACAGCAGAAAACAAACAGCATATTAACTTCTTTCAATTGTTTTCTTCATGGAGAAATTAAACCAGCAGCACTTGGATGTCTGTAACGATAATGGTGTACAGCCACTTCCAAGACGCCAAACCCCAATCCTGGATTTCAGATGCTTGTGCAGATTCAGCACTAAAAGCATCTTGAGAGAGAGAGAGAGAGAGAGAGAGAGAGAGAGAAAATGGCCTACAGCCAAGTACCATCAAAACATTTTCACCATCCGCATGGGGCAACAGGAGTGGGTGACACGATATTAGCAACAACACTCTCCAAACAACAATATATCACCCCTCGAAAACAACCACGATTCAAGGGACATAACCGATCAACAGGAACTCTCTTTGTCTGAGAACACACTCTTCGCTTTGAAATATTTCCGGCTGAAACGGAAACTGGCTTCAAATGACTCTGCGCATGCGCACGTGATTGGCGCTTTCCTGCGCGCTGTATTAATGGACTTGTCAAACCCGCGCGGTTGCCAACGATGGCGGGCGGGAGGGTCGGGATGGGACGACAGAGGGATGAGCGGAGGCCTAAGGGCGAGTATGAAAAATCACGGGAAGGATAAAGGCTTGGACGGGACAGAAGGGTGAGGGGGTTGAGGGTGGTGATGGGGAGGGGTGGGGTTCTGGGGTGGGGGCGGGGTAGGGGTAGGGTGGTGGGAGGGGGGGCGAGGGACCGATAGAAAGCGAAGGGGTTGCCACTGAGTGTATGATATGGCCAGGGACAACTGATTTGACAGAACTCTTTTGTTTTTAAGCATGTATACAGAGACAGGGAGGGGAGAGAGAGGGGGTGGGGGTGGTAAATGGATAGAGAGAGAGAAAGAGAGAGAGAGAGAGGGGGGGGGGAGGGAAAGAGAAGAGAATCATGATGGGACAGAGGGCGGTGATAACTTCATTCTAACAAATGGATGCCATTAAATCAACATAAAGGTATAAAAGTATACATAGAATTAAGAACAAAATAAGTATGCGTGCTCGCACTGGCACGGATTCATATGTGTGTGGTGTGTGTGTGTGTGTGTGTGTGTGTGTGTGTGTGCATGTGTGCGCGCGCGCGCGTGTGTGTACTTGCGTGAGTGTGTATACTTGTGGGTGTGGGTGTACCTTTTCATATTTTAAATTCTGAATTATCGTATGTCAATCACGTCATTTATGATAGCATCATTATCTTAATGACACTGGCCATAATAAACATATTTCAATAAGAATGTAAGAACGGTGTATACTTCTTTCTCAGTTGCAAGTGTTAATCAAATATAACTTGTAAAGCAGGCAACGCTTTCGTTTTTCGAGCTATACTAATGCACATTTTAGCTATTAACAGAATATAATTAACTGCTGCTCTTTCGATCTTGTTGAATTCTTTTATTTTGCACACCAAACATTACATCAGCCAATGACAGTTTCAGCGTTTTTCCAACCATAGTTGACTTGACATTGACTGCTCCCGGTGGATTGCCGGTGCCGGGGCTGCGGAGGGACCGACCGGGCTGTGGCTGTGGACAGGGTGTCGGAATGAACGGTGTGGGTGCACTGCCACTGAGGTGGCACAGAGGTTGGGACAGCAACAAAATGTTATTTTAACCTTAAACTTCTAATACGAAAGAACTTAATGTGGAACACGAAGACCTATGGAACATTCAGGACAGAAGAGATTATTCTGGAATGTGACGCTTAAAAAAAACCCCACAGAAGAGACGCAAGTATAAGTGAGGGTAAACCGAAATAAATTGAAAGAAAGACGAGCAAAAAGCCAGTTACCAGGAATAGGGAAGAGTATCCGATCTATCTGAATGAAGTCAAATGGCCAGAAGCATCTAAAATATCTTGAGCAAAAGAGTGCTGAGAGTCTACCCTGTGTGTTTTTACCGCGTATATCATGAAAGTCTCGCCGCTCCTTTTGGATTGGTCCAGTCTGAACTATGGTGATTCTCTTCTCCGTACCTTCTGCCATGATTTCAGAAAGTTCAGAACTATGTCATATGATCTGCTATATACTGGGCATCATTCACAAAAGACGACAGAAAATTCCCCATTTTTTGGTGCTTTTTGATTAAACTGCTGGTTTATTTGATCATATTCTTGGAAGCTTCAGCGATATTCATCTTTTTGTTCACTTTACACGCTCGCTAAAAATAACCTGAAGAAGGAAATCATACATGAACCATACATGTAGGAAAATAGCTACGGACAGAAAAAGATGAAAAAGAAAGAAAAAAAAAAAAAAACAAGATACAAAGCATATAAACGTACTCCCAGTTTAGATCTATCTTGAATACGCGTGTAAAAAAAAAGTCACAATCAAACTTCCGTCATTAAAAACCCCCCACAAAAACGTCACAATCAAACATGCGTCATAATGTATTTCGTCACTGAGATAAGAAATCGGCGAAGTACTTTCTGAGATATTCCATAAAGAAGAAAAACCTTTTTGGGGCCTTTATAGCTGTTAGTAACGGCTATTCAGGTAAAAAAACATAATCAGGCATCATCCTTGACCCATAATGAACATACCTACAAATTTTCAGAAAGATCGGCCCAGACGATTTGTCTGGAGCGAGTGGAACACATTTGACCACAGACAGACAGGCAGACAGACAGGCAGACAGCATTTCTTTCGTTCCCATTGTCAAGGACTCCCTGTTCTATAAGAACTGGAGTACTAAAAGCCAACAAGACTGAACTTGTTCATCTGAATACGCCCTCACATTCTCAGTTATTTTGATGATACCGCACCGTCCATAACTCCGATCGAAAACATCTAAAAATGTCCTCACGTCTACTATGTGCGTTCCCTTATCTTTGGCCAGCCTTTTGGAATGAACTTCCCTTTGTGCCTTTCACTTCCAGACTGGAAACTTCCAGAATTAAAGTCCTCTTCTTCTTCCCTCGTTGATTTCCCAGACCCAGTGTCTGGTGCTTTCTATTGCGCTTCTTTCAGCATTTGCCTGGAGTGTCCCGATGCATTGAGAGAAAGAGATAGATAAAAAGACAGAGAGAGAGAGAGAGAAGAGAGAGAGAGAGAGAGAAATAGAGAGAGACAGAAAGAGAGAGAGAGACAGACACAGACACACACATACCACACACACACACACACACACACACACACACACACACAGAGAGAGAGAGAGAGGAGAGGGAGAGAGAGAGAGAGAGAGAGAGAGAGACACACACACACACACACAGGCAGAGAGAGAGAGAGAGAGAGAGAGAGACAGACAGACAGACAGACAGACAGAGAGACAGAGACAGTGCGCGCGCGCGCGGTGTGTGTGTGTATCAGTGAGTGTGTGTGTGTGTGTGTGTGTGTGTGTGTGTGTGTGTGTGTGTGCGCGTGCGCGCGCGCGCGCGCGCGCGTGTGTGTGTGTGTGTGTGCCTGCGGGTGTGCACGTGTATGTGTGTGTTTGGACGTGAAGGGGAGAGGTCAAGAGCGAAGATATATGTTGTCTGATGTGTTGATGTGAATGTTTATGTACCATGGACATGAAAGTGGAGAGGTATTGTTTGTTCGTGTCTGAACCTTGAGTCAACAGAGATGGGACACGCATGCACATCTGCATTAATCGTTGTTTGTGTTTGTGTGTGCGTTTTTTCCCCCCTGCTCGTTCGCTAGTCAGGGGAATACACAAAAACATCCCCACATCTTGAAACCCTCACCACCCTTATCATCAACGCTATGATTTGTAAGTGTTGGGCGCTGCATTTGGTCTTTGTTGCTGCTCCTTCTTCGTCTAAGTCTGTCTACAGCTACTTTGCACGAGGTTATGTCAACAGTGAGCGAACAACCATGAGGCGCACCGCCCCTCCTGACCTGGTTTGTTCGTTTACAGGACAAGACTTATCTCCCCAGCAAGACAAGAAGAGCAAACGAAAAGCTCAGCCAGACGGATAAGAACAAGCTGCAATCAGACAACCTAACCAAGAGCGTCACACGTCGAGTTCAAAGACGTTCCAACGAAAACAAAGCCCCAAACCTTTTAAGCCAAATGTTAGTGGAAGAAAGCCGTTCGTCTGTTTTTGTCCCCTTGATGCGGCGCTGCGCAGTAACCGGAAGCCAAAGCCCCGGATGAATGACTCGTACTCCTGTAAATTCACGTATCGGCGTGACTATCAAGCAGTCTGAGTGAAGCCACTCGTATTAACCAGTTTTGAGTTGTTAGCATCGATGGGAGGACGAATGTCTCCCAGTCTACGACAGTTAACTCTCAGACAGACTGAGACGCCAGCAAAAAGAACACAGACAAATAGCCATCAAAGCGAAAGAAGAAGAAAGTCAACCGTATACAAAAGGAAGGGGAGAAAGATAATGATCCAGCAGGTGGACAAGGAAAAAGAGATGAATCCCTTCGACGGAAAATTTGAAGGAGAATAATGTTACAGGTGAAAAAGGAGAGAAAAGAGAAATCTTGTGTTCGGAACATTAAAGAGGAAAATTACACGACAGGTACAAAAAGGGAAAAGGAACTTGATCTGACGAATGGAAAAGAAAGCAAAGAAGAATAATTAAAAATGAAATATGGAGAAGAAAAGAAGATATCCCGCAGATGAAGAAAAAAACAAACAAGGAAATGACTCTTCAGGCTAATCAGCAGCAGCAGCAACAGCAGCAGAGGCAGCAGCAACCTAGAAAGGTCCTTTCGACGGAAATGTAACAGATGAATGTTTGAATTGTGGTAAAGAATTCATTTCAGCAGCAACCTAGAAAGGTCCTTTCGACGGAAATGTAACAGATGAATGTTTGAATTGTGGTAAAGAATTTATTTCAGCAGCAACCTAGAAAGGTCCTTTCGACGAAAATGTAACAGATGAATGTTTGAATTGTGGTAAAGAATTCATTTCAGCAGCAACCTAGAAAGGTCCTTTCGACGGAAATGTAACAGATGAATGTTTGAATTGTGGTAAAGAATTTATTTCAGCAGCAACCTAGAAAGGTCCTTTCGACGAAAATGTAACAGATGAATGTTTGAATTGTGGTAAAGAATTTATTTCAGCAGCAACCTAGAAAGGTCCTTTCGACGGAAATGTAACAGATGAATATTTGAATTGTTAAAGAGAATTTAGTTCAAAGTCATCTTTAGCACACATACAGCTTAATACTGTACACAGTAAGACACATAACGATAAGAAGAAAAAAATCAAGGACAACACACACACTGACCTTTTAAAGCTCTCAAACAAGCAAACAGTAGCTAAAGAAGGAACACAGAATAAGATTTGGCAATACCGGAAATAAAGGAGTTTACGATGAACATATGCCTGTCTTCTCCTTGGGCTTGAAATGTACACAAATCTTGTCACCAGACATTTTCACCTCATGAACACCAACCATACCGCACGACAGCATTATTCAGTGTCAGCTGATGTTACAGTGTTATTGTTCAACGACTTGTATCTTAATCATGTCAACAACCACTGTCTCGCCACTGTGTGCAAAACCAAGAAAAGCGGTAGCAGTGAAGAAATATATCTGTAATATTCCCACAGAATAGAGCTATCTTCCGGTTGTGTCTCTGGCTAGCTAACAAAGCGGCATTAGAACTGAGCCTTGCTATACACCAAGGCGGATACCAAGGCGCTGGAAAGGTTTCATCGTGCTGTGAAATCACACCAGCGATTTTCAGTGATAGATGAAAATACATATACTTAAAAAAAATCTAAGCATTATCATACGTGGAAAAAGGAGTTGGAGATCTGGAAAAACACACACACACACACACGCGCGCGCGCGCGCGCGCGCGCACACACACACACACACACACACACACACACACACACACACACACACACACACACACACACACACTTATCTCAAAGTCATCATTGATTTTAAAAAAAAACAGAAAACATGTCTCTCTCTCTCTCTCTCTCTCTCTCTCTCTCTCTCTCTCTCTCTCTCTCTCTCTCCACTGTCTGGAGTGGTGCCGGTGAAAATCACATAAAAAAGATCAACTCTATGCATAGACGGGGAATTAAGCTGATTCTTCCCGACAAGTCTCTATCAACCACGGGCAAATTCGCAAAACTAATGATGTTACCACTGCAGAGCCAACTGACCTATAATAAGGCAGTACTAATGTTTAAAGTCCATGCAAACATGGCGCCAACATATCTTGCTGAGTTTATCCAAATGGCAACAACGCGATATGATTCAAATAATTACATTCTACCACGTGTCCGCATTGATTTGTTCAAATCTAGTTTTGCATTTTTTGGTCCATCTGTGTGGAACTCTCTTCCTCCGTCTGCCAAAACATGTCAATCACTGCCGTCCTTCAAATCAGCAGTACTTAAACATTTACTTGAACAATAAATCTAACCTTTTGATCATAGTCTCAACGCCCTACTTTTATGTTTGCCTCTATATTATCTAATGAAAATGTGGTGTGTGTGTGTGTGTGTGTGTGTGTGTGTGTGTGTGTGTGTGTGAGGTGGATGTGGGTATGCGCATGCGTGCGTGTATGTGTGGGCGTGTGCATGCATGTGAGCGCGCGAGCGTATGTGTTTGACTGTGTTTGTGTAATTTTGTAATGGATTTTTTTTAAAAATAATTATTATTCTTATTACTATTGTTATTGTTAATATTATAATGTTGCTATATATATATATATATATATATATATATATATATATATATTTTTTTTTTTTCTCCATTGTTTGTCATTAATATGTGCAGTTTGTTTAGTTGAATGTTGTAGAATAGCAAGGACAGATTGGAAGAATAGGCACTGCCTAAAATCTCTATCCTTGAGTAATAAAGTTTTTGAGTCTTGAGTCTTGAGTCTCTCTCTCTCTCTCTGTCTGTCTCTCTCTCGTACTGTCTCTCCCTCCCTCTTGCCCCTCCTCTGTACAGTTCTGAAGAGAAGATACTGCACTAGTCATGTTAGTGTGCAAAATATGATTTAAGATGTTCTTTTAATTGAAGTGAAAGTTTTTGCAAGCAATTTATTGAGTTGTTAAGAGTCCATGATATTAAATATATTGATGTGGTATAACTAAAAGTTATGCAGAGAAGTTGATCTCTACACAAGCATGTACATTCTCTCAAACTACTTGTTGTTGCAACTATAAGCTAGTTAGTCTCAGGCAAATCAGACAAAAGAGAATCCTAAGACCTTCCCATATAAATGTAACTGCAAAACAAGGCACGCAGATAATGAAAGCCAGAGAGCTTGTAAGGTAAGATGAAAGTTTCTGCAAGTAAATCACTAAGGAAAAGTCTCTTTAAAATCAGATACAATCCCAATGAAGCATGAAATTCTGCTCTTAACGATGTCAAATTCTGATGACAAACACATCGGTGTGTAAAAGTACCGTTTGGGTACTTTCTTGAATATGAATCAGATCATGCAAAATTTACACTGTGAAAAACATAAGCATAACCATCTTCTGTACAACCATTTCCTTTTCCTCCCCAGTCACCATTCTCCAGAACATGACGATTGATATCTTGACACACACGCACGCTGCTAAAGTGCATGCACGTGTACACACACGCTGGCTGCTAAAGTGCATGCACGTGTACACACACGCTCGCTGCTAAAGTGCATGCACGTGTACACACACGCTCGCTGCTAAAGTGCATGCACGTGTACACACACGCTCGCTGATAAAGTGCATGCACGTGTACACACACTCTCGCTGCTAAAGTGCATGCACGTGTACACACACGCTCGCTGCTAAAGTGCATGCACGTGTACACACACGCTCGATGCTAAAGTGCATGCACGTGTACACACACGCTCGCTGCTAAAGTGCATGCACGTGTACACACACGCTCGCTGCTAAAGTGCATGCACGTGTACACACACGCTCGCTGCTAAAGTGCATGCACGTGTACACACACGCTCGCTGCTAAAGTGCATGCACGTGTACACACACGCTCGATGCTAAAGTGCATGCACGTGTACACACACGCTCGCTGCTAAAGTGCATGCACGTGTACACACTTCGCGACGCTTCCTTGAGAGAATGGACATGGAACTAACTGATAAAAATAATGACGTCTTGCTTTCTCATTAGCCCAATGAGGAGCACAACGAGCAGAGCATTCATTATTCAAATTAAGGCAAACGGGAATCCGCGCCCTTCCTTCCTGGCTGGACAAAAACCAGGTATCAATCGACAGACAAATTGCATCCAGTGCTCACCCGGCGACCGCCAACTAGGAAACCAGCATTCAAAACGTCGGCGATTAGTGGAGGCGCGCGAGAATGGACGAGACTTTTTAGACATTCATCTCTCTCTCTCTCTCTCTCTCTCTCTCTCTCTCTCTCTCTCTTCTTCCGTTTCTTTTCGGTTTTAAGCACACGAGGAGCATGAAAACTGCACATCAAAAGTAGACCAATCAAATACGTTGCTATTTATGGATCTGAATCTGGCCGAAGAGTGACACAGGTCAACTTCATCATGCTCAAGTTTCCCAACAGCTGTCCAATGGCTAGTTGAGTCTGCATCTGTCACAAATGGCACGACTTACGACGCCTGACCATTTAGGAGGCGCAGATTTAAATCCTGGCAGCGCCAACTATATTTCTGACAGGAAAGGGTATTAAGAAGTCATGACCTGGATGGCGTCTGCTCCCATAGAGGGCGAGGCGTTCAGGGCCGAAGCACTTGCCTGAGAGGGAGGGGGGGGGGGGGGGAGTTCTTACCTGAAGACCTTCTGCCAATAGTTTTTGCCTAACAGTTTTTTTTCCTGATGGTGTACAAGAAAGTACGGACGATACATTTTTAGACTACAATTTTCAACCTCCCATTCCCTCCCTCCTTCAGCCCCCCCCCCTCTCTCTCTCTCTCCACAAACACATATTTTGTCTCAGCTATAAAAGATACATATCATTGATCCTGACAAATGTACATTCAATATGAGTAAAAAAAGAAACAGCTGAGTATATGTTATGGTCATGTGAAGTTATCCAAACTTCTCGAACAACGTCAACCTCTCGTACTTTCTTTTATACAGCTGTGACCTTGTAAGCAACCGAGGGTTGAGAAAACAGCTTGTGTTGTCTGAACAGATGAAACATTTGACTCTGTTATACTTTGTCCCAAAACCCATCGTTGAAAATGTTGATGTGAAAGCGTTGTTTTCCAGTTATCTATTTTTAGACAAATTGGAAAATAAATATACAAAGGAGGAAGATACAGTCAAGATAAAAATGTAACATACGGAGTTTCAGTAAAAAATAGTGTTTCGACAAAGCCTTGACTGATGATACCCAAATGACACGATTCCAAAACGATCACTTTTCTAGACAGTAAAAGAAAAAGCGCAGATCTCAGCTTATCCCAAAGCGTGTGTTAATCCTCTCTGGACCAATGTTTCTATCAAAAAGGGTTCTCATTTATGGCTTGACTGTTTTGTCCTGTCCTTTTTTTTTGTGGGGGGGGGGGGGGGGGGGGGTTCAGACTGTTTTTGTCATAAAATCACAGACATGACGTTTTTGCACAAGTTCAATTTGTAGATGATCCAAAAGTGCACCATTTCACACGCACTGTAAGTTGAAGGAAATGCGTATCCATATACTTCTCGTGAAACCTGAGATTACCACAAGTACGCTCAAGGGAGAGCACGCTCACAAAGTGTTCACAAAGTGTGGGTGGTAGGAGGGCAAATTCGGTGCAGGGCTGACGTTTAAAGTAGCAGGAAGTGCACGTGATGTTTAAGACTTCTGCCTTGTTTCTTTCCTCCCCTCTTCCTTTCTTCCTTTCTTTCCGTTCTTTGTTTCCTTGTCCTGCTGTCTCTGTCCGCTCCTGTTCACATTCCTTGCTTTCTTAACACTGTGTCTGTTCCTTTTCTTTCCCCGCATGATCGTTTTCATTGAATTATTCCGTCTGTTTTCTTTCTCTCTTTATTATTTCTTTCGTCTGTCTTTCCATTTTACATTTGTTTTCACTCGTTGTCTTCTCCCCGTTTTGCATTTTTTTAACCCTACCTTCTGTTTTGGTTCCTTGTCAATCTTGTCTAATGCTCAACATATTCTCTTTTTTCTTATAAGAGCAATCACACAGCCATTCCCTCAACACAATCGAGACCAGGTTGAAACCGTGACATCATCACCACCTTCAACATTCAAATGGTCAAGATAACCTCCGCGGATAAGAACACAGACATTCAACTGATCAAGATAACCTCCGCGGATAAGAACAAAGACATGCCGAGAAGTAGGATACAATGAATCGTACGCCTATTTCAAGTCTTCCCGGTAATGATAGGTTGCGGGTGGCGTGTTTTCATCTCAGACGATCATCGTGGAACCGTCAACTCAACTGATCTCGTTGTCAACGCTTTCTTTCTGTTGAACGTAACAGAGATGAAGTCCACAGATGCCAGACCTCGCAAGGGGGCTAGCGTATCTTCGTGCTAGGGATTTGAGAGGCGAATGGAGTAAATAAACCGGCACAGGATAAAAAAAAAATCACATTAAAAGTTGCCTGCATCTTCAACCTCTTCTTGCTGTTGACAGGTGTGCGTGTCCATCGTTTGACGTACCCACCAGAGAACGTTACTGTCTTCCCTACACCAGTGACAGAACGGTACGAACTGCCGGCCATTTTCCCTCGCGCGCGAGAAAACCCCAGGTCCGTCTAGCGTACTCTCGCCTTTACCTAGCCCCTCTCGCTTCTAGCGTGTACTTTGATACGCCGACACTCGCCAAGCAGACGGCAATTCTTGCCACCTCGCCTCCACGAAACGCTTCACTGACTCTCTCTCTCTCTCTCTCTCTCTCTCTGTGGTGGCATGATTATGTTCTGATGCATTCCTCAAAGCGCGACTGGGGGGTATGTGAGAACTCTCACCATGTTGAAGACCAGACCAACTCACTGTCATGTCATGAAATTCGAAAGCAAAGAACAGACGATGCAAACACATTATAATTATGGTCTTTATTGATGGAATATACAGTTCATAAGGCAGTTAAAGTGATATATGGCAGAAAGTAGATCGTCTGTCTGAAGGCGGCTGAAAACGCACAGTTCCTTGTGGGTCCTTCTGCTTAATTTTTTCTTTCTTTTTCCTTTTTTTGTGTGTTATGACAGAGAGAGAGAGAGAGAGAGAGAGAGAGAGAGAGAGAGAGAGAGAGAGAGAGAGAGAGGAGAGAGAGAGGCGTAGGGCATCCATCAGAATATTTGAGTGCCATAACACGCACACACAGACTGAGTTAATGAAATCAGTGTGTTGTGGGATTAATTAACCATTGTGTTGTGCTGGCACATACAGACCATGATGATAAAACAACAACAAATTGTATGAAGAAGAAAGCTTAAAGATTGGTAACAAGGCAATAGTAACTTTGTTGGATCTAATAAAACAATGATCAGGGGAGCTCATTCTCCCTTTCACCCCTGTCTCTATGTCCTGTCATCAGCATTCCTTCCCCATCCCTCCCCTCCCATCTCTCACTTTGTGTCTCTTCCCCCCCCCCCCTCTCTCTCTCTCTCTCTCTCTCCTAACCCTACCCTTTGTTTCTTTTCGGTTATTTTTGGACAAAACCGAACGCGGTTCGACAGTAACTAACTAAAAACAATCAACCAAATCCAGGGGCATATATTCAAACACACATACGCACACACATGCGCACGCAGGAGCGCGCACGCACACACACACACACACACACACACACACACACACACACACACACACACACACACATACTCGTTCGCACGCACTCGAACGCATTAGCACACACAAGTGCATATTTATGTCCGCCTTTGATGTTTACATGCATAAGCAGTACGCAAAGGACAGATGAAAAGCCGTCATTCAAGTATGGAAATGCAGACCAAAAAATTGATAGTCGTAAGAGGTTAGGAAAAAGATGCTGGGGTGGATGAACGAAGGGGGAGGGGGGGGGGGGGTAGGAAGTGCTGTAAAGAGAGCGGGGGTGGGGTGTGGGGTGAGGGTGGACTCCCTCGAGTATAAGCCGAACCACGCTTCTGGGGTAGTTCAGAATGAACATGAGACCAGTTTAAGATGCAGGAAGTGTAAAGGCTTGGAATCTATGTTCTGAGTGGGTGAAAACTTAAAAGGTAAACAGCAAATAGAACCCGGCTCCATCCATTCTCAAGACTGGCAATAAACACACTAAACATTGTCATGTGGAGTCTGTACATTTGGAGCTGATCATGATGAAGCGGAAAATGAGCTCTTGTACAGAAAAAAGAGCAGATCAGAGGACCCGACCATACGAGCATGCAGATGCCAGGTTCCAAGCCGTACTATCCACCCCTGGCAGTCTATGTTGTAAATCGGTTTAGGGTAGGCCACGGGGAATAAGTGCATGATTTTTTTTTCCAGATTGGCCGGATCCTGTCTCTGCTTCCGATCCGAGTCTTCTGAATACTGCTTCTGTGTCTGATTCCAGACTTTGTAAAAATACGAGTAGCCTCAGACGTGGAGAGAGAGAGAGAGAGAGAGAGAGGAGAGAGAGAGAGAGAGAGAGAGAGAGAGAGAGAGAGAGAGAGAGAGAGAGAGATCACAGACCAAAGCAGCAGAGGTGTTTCTTGCTGTATATTCTGCACAAACGTCTGCTGAATCATGACCAAGAAGGCCTGAAAGTGAAAGCCCATGAATCCGCACCATATTCATCAAAAGACGGTATACTTCACTCTGAAATGTACACAAATAAGATCTGACATAAGATATCCGATCGATTAGATTTCTATAGCAGGTGAAGGACCATAGTAACGATTTTGAATCAGATGAAATTATTCTTTTTTCCTCAAAAGAGGAACATGAACAATAAAATTTACTGCTCTTAAAATCGCCTGTAATTCAAATGTGAAATCTGAACACTATTTTGTAATATGAAATTTCTTTTTTGACATTCACGGATGGTTTTTATATAACCGACACCGACGTAGAAAGTATCCCGCCGATCCATCCGTGAAGATGTGCAGATACAAGACACAATTACCGTCTGCCTGGTCCTTGACATGGAATGAGAGGGAAAGAGGATCATCGGTTTCACTGAGATCCCCAGGCCGTAAGAGCTCAGTGGTAGAGCGCCGGACTCGTAATCTTCGGGTTTCGGGTTCGAATCTTCGCCGGGCCGTTTCGGTACAGGGGATTTTCCTCGGTGTTAACATTGGTTCTGACTCCATTTCCAATACAGTTCTCGAATGAGACTATAAACCGAGGTTGCGTGTGTGAACGCACGGCTAACATCTTGCACACACGTAAAAATCCCATCACCAACTTTCGGAAGAGAATGCCAGTTTGGCCGTTGGTATGGATGGCACGTTACACAAAGCATGCACCTTCCCCGAAGGTGGAGCATGACTGCCTTAATGGCGGGATAAAAACAGCCATACACACAAAACTCCACTCCCTTCGTTGGGTAGATGGGATTAATCAGCCTGCGCACGCAGAAGAAGAAGAAGAAGAAGAAATCCCCGTGCAATCGGCCCGTTTTGTTGTCTGCCTGGTCCTTGACATGGGATGAGAGGTACAGAGGATGATCGGTTTCACGGAGATCCCCGTGCAATCGGACCGTCTTACCCTGCCGTCTGCAGCAAAGAGCGCTTGAGGGCCAAAGAGTGGCAACACCATCAATGAATAAGTGACGGTTATGAAACAGAGGTGAAATATAATCTTACACGGAAGCGTGCACTATTTTGTTACATACCTCTCATGAAACACACACAGAGAAACACACACACACACACACACACACACACACACACACACACCATTTTGTTAGATATCTCTCTTGAAACGCACGCACGCACGCACGCACGCACGCACGCACGCACGCACACACACACACACACACACACACACACACACACACACACACACACACACACACACACACACACGCCTGCAGAATGGGTAGAGAGTGCCCATGCAGTGAGCGTGTCCAGTGACGACAGTGATGTTGGCGTATTATACAATCTAAAACAAAAGAATGATGGATAACAGAAGAAAGAACAAAAATGGCTTCAGTAAAAAGGAAGAACGGACTGAAGGCAATAAGACTTGAGAGAGAGAGAGAGAGAGAGAGAGAGAGAGAGACAGAGAGAGAGAGAGAGAGAGAGAGAGAGAGAGAGAGAGAGAGAGACTCAAGACTCAAGATATTATATATATAAAACCAGCACCAACGTAGAAAGTGTCCCACCGGTCCATTTATTTACGTTTTCACGGATGGATCGTTGGGATACTTTCTACATTGGTGCTGATTTTATTAAAACCATATATAGTTTCAAGATATTTCATTCATATTAGGCGAATCGCCCAAAGAAACGTGGACAAACGAAACATACAGTCTCCTTTGTTTAGATTTCCGCCTGCAGTCGTCTCACTTTGCAACTAGATCAAATTAGGCCTCAGCCCATCATGACGCAGCCCATCATGACGCAGCCCATCATGACGCAGCCCATCATGACGCAGCCCATCATGACGCAGCCCATCATGACGGAAAATGTGAACATGTAACCGAGTGAAGATATATAACAGATTCAAAATAGAAGCTAACGATGATATAAATGTATTCATGCACCTTTCAAGAAGTCACAACACCTCTCACATTAAATCCTTTATACAGAAACAAAGAAAAATTACGCTCATCTTCAGGTTTGGTCGATGACATTAACAAACTCAGTTTAAACAGTGAAGGATGTCTGTAATATTTAGGCTCAATTGACGTTTGGCGTAGACGTTTAAGAGCTGGGCAACAGAACAAAATGCAACTCACTTTCTTCGCTTTCAGTACATAGGGGACAAATTAAATCGTTGAACATAGACGTTTTGTATCGATAGCGATGTAATGCCAGCCTAGAAAACCCCGAGCCTAAATCTAGTCGTAATATATTTTAGATGCCTATCAATATCTAAATGTAAATAAGGTTTTAAACTGTGGTCACTGCAAAAAGCTCAATAAAGCTGAATCTATCACTAGTTTGAGAGAGAGAGAGAGAGAGAGAGAGAGAGAGAGAGAGAGAGAGAGAGAGAGAGAGAGAGAGAGAGAGAGAGAGAGAGAGAAGAAAACAATATCAAGAAATTAAAGGTGACACAGAAAAAACAAAATAAGAGCAGACAAAAAAGAACAAGAAACACGACAGGGAAAAACAAGGAACACCCCCCCCCAAAAAAAAAAAAAAAAAAAAAATGAAAAGTAGAATATGAAAAAAGGACATTGATCATGCAGAGTACGAAGAAACACATGACACAGTGCAATATAGGGCTGGTTTCTACAACAATACAAAACAGACAAGTAAATTTTCGACGAACACGTCTCCTTCAGACGCCGCAAATTACATGCATAAAAATGCACAAACAATACCTCCTGTATGGCTGTCAACAGAAGAACGGCAGTGTAAGAAAAGAGAAGAGGAGACGGGAAGACAACTCGGAAACAGACAGCTCTTTGGACGAGGAAAAAACAAAGAAGAAAAACAAAATGGCGTCGTGCTTCTGGGGAAGTTCACCCACGTGTGTGGAACCAAAATAGCCGAGCAGAAGCATGACTAGAGAACACGTAGGTGGAAAATGACGTAATAGGGGCGTAATGCGACATTTTGAGGCTGGCTTTAATAGTTTGATTTTCTAGTTTTGTTGTAAACAAAAATGATGACAGGAAGAATGTTCCGCGAGTGAAAAATATCTTTTTGGGGACGTAATCCTTGAACCCGACGAAGAAAGTAGTCACAGCAGGATTATATTGTATGCTGAGGCAGGGTGTACTGATCGTGCATAGCAACAGCTCATTACTGTACGTCGGCACTTGGGTCCTATGTGTACAACCAGCAAGTCACCTTCTTCTTCCGTCTGCTCTAAAACTACTTGTTCTTTTAATCAACGATGACCTCTCTCATTGACACCGAGGAACTGTTTCTGATTTCAGTGTTGATAGTGTTCTGGAATTTGTATGTATCCAAATAAGCACTAAACGAAATTCTTCTTGTTCCCCATAATTCCGCGGGGAATTGTTGGCGTTCCACACTGAAGACTATTTCACGAAGTTCGTCCGGTTCTGTCAGGTCAATGCCAAGGCTTCGTATCTGCAAATGGTTTCCTTTCTGAAAAGCTGCCAGTCTGCAAGGTCTATGCCAAGGCTTCGTATGTGCAAATGGTTTCCTTTCTGAAAAGCTGCCAGTCTGCAAGGTCTATGCCAAGGCTTCGTATCTGCAAATGGTTTCCTTTCTGAAAAGCTGCCAGTCTGCAAGGTCTATGCCAAGGCTTCGTATCTGCAAATGGTTTCCTTTCTGAAAAGCTGCCAGTCTGCAAGGTCTATGCCAAGGCTTCGTATCTGCAAATGGTTTCCTTTCTGAAAAGTTGCCAGTCTGCAAGGTCTATGCCAAGGCTTCGTATCTGCAAATGGTTTCCTTTCTGAAAAGCTGCCAGTCTATCAGGTCTATGCCAAGGTTTCGTATCTGCAAATGGTTTCCTTTCTGAAAAGCTGCCAGTCTGCAAGGTCTATGCCAAGGCTTCGTATCTGCAAATGGTTTCCTTTTTGAAAAGCTGCCAGTCTGCAAGGTCTATGCCAAGGCTTCGTATCTGCAAATGGTTTCCTTTTTGAAAAGTTGCCAGTCTGCAAGGTCTATGCCAAGGCTTCGTATCTGCAAATGGTTTCCTTTCTGAAAAGTTGCCAGTCTGCAAGGTCTATGCCAAGGCTTCGTATCTGCAAATGGTTTCCTTTTTGAAAAGCTGCCAGTCTGCAAGGTCTATGCCAAGGCTTCGTATCTGCAAATGGTTTCCTTTCTGAAAAGTTGCCAGTCCATCGATTTTTTTTTTTTGCTTGTGTCTTCTTCCCCTCCATCTCCCTCCCTCAACAGTTCACTGGAGGACTGTATGTGTCTTCCCCTCCATCTCCCTACATCTCCCTCCCTCAACAGTTCACTGGAGGACTGTATGTGTCTTCCCCTCCATCTCCCTCCCACAACAGTTCACTGGAGGACTGTATGTGTCTTGCCCTCCATCTCCTCCCTCAACAGTTCACTGGAGGACTGTATGTGTCTTGCCCTCCATCTCCCTCCATCTCCCTCCCTCAACAGTTCACTGGAGGACTGTATGTGTCCTCCCCTCCATCTCCCTCCATCTCCCTCCCTCAACAGTTCACTGGAGGACTGTATGTGTCCTCCCCTCCATCTCCCTCCATCTCCCTCCCTCAACAGTTCACTGGAGGACTGTATGTGTCTTCAGGGATGAAAACAGTTTTTTTAAAAAAAAAGAGGAGATTGGCGGGGATCTGGGGGTTCACCATGGGCCCCCAGTGGGGTACATGGGCAACAGCCCAGCGGGGGTCAGGGGGCGGCGCCCCCTGAAGCTTAAGCATATTTTGTATTAAATATGGCATAAAAATCTTTAGAAATCACTTTCTTGCTTCTAAACAACTCATTCTATAGACCAGCTTTCAACACCATGAAGACTGAGACTGATGTGGAAAGAAACTATGTCAATTGAGACAAACATTTAGTATGATGAATCCTCAGAACTCTAGCTAAAGAAAATTTGACAAACAGTGCTTTCAGGACATAAAGAATAAGGCCTGTAGATAAGTAAATCAGAGTGGGAAATAAAACTAAGTAAATCAGATGTATGAAAACGACTGCTGGACTTCAATAAACACAATATGAAAAATGATTACTTTGAAGTCCTTAAAAAAAAAACTGAAGCTTTTGGGCCTTAGACCCTTCGTCAGGAAACACTAAACACAAAAAAGAACATAAAAGAACAAATGACATAAAAACAAACTGATGTCACAACAGTACACCCCCCCGCCCCCAACTTCCCTCTTACAACTAATCATATCCCCCCCCCCCTCTTGACAAGTGTGTGTGTGTGTGTGTGTGTGGGGGGGGGGGGGGTTGATTGTGTGTGTGTGTGTGTGTGTGTGTGGGGGGGGGTTGTTTGTGTGTGTGTGTGTGAGGTGGGGGTGGGGGTGAGGGGGCGAAGTGTGTGGGGTATGCGTGTTGTGGGGTGAGGGTGGGGGTTGGGGGAGAAGGAGGAGGAGTAGAGAAAGTATATAGGTAGTGGGGGGAGTGGGCTGTTGGAAAAGGATTTCATAGGGGGGCTGTTAGCAGACACCTAACAAATGTAGCAAACGTTTGCATTATACCAGGGGAAAAGTGTTACACAATACTGTTGTGACATCAGTTTATTTTGATGTCATTTGTTCTTTTATATTCTTTTCGTCACTTTGACGTTTTTCCCTTGCTTTGAAGACTCTACGAGTGGAAGTAGGCTTACTTAGAGTAGGAGTCAAACTATCTTTGGAAATTAGATCTAAACGTAGATTGTTGCATACCCAATGATCTGAAAACATGCCGTAATGGTGTGAGAAACACACACATTTTCTGTTGGTGACTGGGACGCTCGACGTGATCTCTGATTGCCACAAAGCCACGACTACCAAAGTAGACACGTTTTTTGGCAAGGCTCGCAAAACACTTCAAATTCGCCGTCTTTGTCATGTTTTCTTATTGCATCCGCGACTCCGCGGTCACACACGTCCTTCTGCTGCCACTCGGTCTTCTAGTGGTTCACATACTTCTTTCTTTTCTTTTTTTTTTCGTTTTGTTTGCACTCACTAGCGGCAAACTCTCACTGTGAATCGACGCCATGATGATAAATGATACTGGAAGGAAACAGAAAGAGAACTACGCCGTTTGAGAACATTACCGACAGAGAAGAAATTCGCTGTGCAGACAAGTTGAGATCGTTTCTGAGCATCATTTTTCGAATAATTTTCGGCGGAGACTTTTTCTTTCGGCGGAGATGCGAAAAAATAACGGCGGAGACGGCGGAAACGGCGGAGGAGTTTTCATCCCTGGTCTTGCCCTCCATCTCCCTCCCTCAACAGTTCACTGGAGGACTGTATGTGTCTTGCCCTCCATCTCCCTCCATCTCCCTCCCTCAACAGTTCACTGGAGGAATGTATGTGTCTTCCCCTCCATCTCCCTCCCTCAACAGTTCACTGGAGGACTGTATGTGTCTTGCCCTCCATCTCCCTCCCTCAACAGTTCACTGGAGGACTGTATGTGTCCTCCCCTCCATCTCCCTCCCTCAACAGTTCACTGGAGGACTGTATGTGTCCTCCCCTCCATCTCCCTCCCTCAACAGTTCACTGGAGGACTGTATGTGTCCTCCCCTCCATCTCCCTCCATCTCCCTCCCTCAACAGTTCACTGGAGGACTGTATGTGTCCTCCCCTCCATCTCCCTCCATCTCCCTCCCTCAACAGTTCACTGGAGGACTGCATGTGTCTTCCCCTCCATCTCCCTCCCTCAACAGTTCACGGGAGGACTGTATGTGTCTTCCCCTCCATCTCCCTCCCTCAGCAGTTCACTGGAGGACTGATTCAGCCAGGCCGATGGATCTTGTTACAGGGGTATACAAACATCCGCCTCCCCCTCCCCCTTCTTCACCGTCTCCAATGCACGCCCGTCTCTCCTCTCCGTATTATCAAGGGGGCTTATGTTTTAGGCTGTCGTCCTGTGTGAACATCGACATCATCTCATACGATCGAGATAACCATGGTAGAAGAGAAATGGACAGTGGCACTGTCTGACGCAATGCCGATAGCACCAGTTCATTCTGGAATTCAAGAATGCACCAAGGCGGTCACCCAGATGTATCATTCTTTCATACTGGGCATCATCAGAGTTGATATCAGACTAGGGGGCGGGCGGAAGTATTTCAGTTGCCAGAGCTCCAGATTCGTGATCCTGGGGTTGCGGGTACAAATCTTAGCTGGGCCGTTTCGGTCAGAGCGAATTTTCCCTTGGAGCTAGTGTTGTTTCTGACTCCATTTTCCAAAATGTTCTTCGAACGAGACTATAAAAACCACTTCTTTGTGTGAACGGACGCATAACATCTTGCACATACATAAAATTCATGTAAGCAACTTTCGAAAAAGAAGGCCAGTTTGGCCGTTGGTATGGTGGACATGTATATGCATAGCACGCATCTTCCGCGAAAGAAAATTCGAAAGAATGAGTTAACAAAAATAAGTAATTGAGACTCGACTGGATGACGCGTGAAAGACTGAATATAGCGCCAGCAGGCAGCTCTTCGGTCGGCTCTACCTGTGTAGAAAGGCCGTTGTGTAAACGACAACCTGGATTGTAAAGCGCTCAGAGCTTGGCCTCAGGATAGGCGCTGTATAATAATAATTATTACTCTCAATATAACAGTAAGGTAGAACACTGAAAACCGGCTGGGTGCTCCAACCAGATAAGCTCTTCAGGTGCCCAGTCAGCAGCATCCCGACAAGTTCCCTGTCCGGCCAGAGGAGCTGACGCAGGGACAGTGTCACCTACGTAGATCTCTCAGTGGGAAGAAACTCTTGGGAGACTTTGACAGCAGAAGGTCTTTAGAGAAGAAACCCCCTCAGACAAGCGTTTCGGTCCTGAACTCCCTACACTCTTCGGGGCCGAGCCGCAACCAGGTCATGACTCCCAGATGCCCTTCCCATTGCCAACTTTTTTTCTTGTTTGTTTGTTTGTTTGTTTGTTGTTGTTTTTTTAATCTCTCAGGAGGTACAAATACACCCTGAACGCCTAGGTCAAGATCTGCGACATGGACGCGGTCAGCCGTGAACATACTGGCCTTGACAGACTTAACTAAAGACACCCAGGCCACCAGGTCATGCTCATTTCCAGGATAAAACAGACCCGTTCCGGCAAAGAGCAGGACAAGGCAAAACATTACGGCGCTGAACTCTTCAGGGATGGTCCGAGGCTGATGGTTTGCCTCAAAGGGAGCTAACCACTCCCACGTGTGACCCCCACAGACTGGCAAACGATCTGCCTGCCTACTGGTCTGACAAACCTACAGAAGATTTCACAACTCAGAGAGAGAGAGAGAGAGAGAGAGAGAGAGAGAGAGAGAGAGAGAGAGAGAGAGAAAGAGAGAGAGAGAGAGAGAGAGAGAGAGGGGGGGGGGGGGGGCAGGCGAACCTTAACTCTCTTACTTCTTTCCCTTGAATGTCTATCACCTGTAATCGACGGTTTTCTTCCCGGAACCATGGTATTAAAACAACATTTTTTGTTATCTGAAGCAATATATCGCCTAAAAAACGAAATAGACACATTCATCACAAAAATATTATTTTAGAAATGATGCGCAGAATGTGAAATGCAAAAATCTCAAAAACTGTTGAGAGTTTTAAGAGAGTTATGCCATGCAAACATCATGAGATGCAAGCACAACGACCTCTGGCCTTCTGAAAAGGAGATCAAAGGCTCCGAAGACGGAGCGTGGCTGACCATGTTATCAGACACAGCCCGCATTACTAACGAACAATGTCCTCTCGCCCTGAGAGTCGCACTCAAGAAATCAGGCATAGGATTTTGCTGTCTTTTCTTTTTTTTTTTCCTCTCTGTCTTTTTGGGTGGTGAGTGGGGGTTGTGGTGTGGTGGTGGGAGTGTGGGTGTGGTGTGGAGGTGGGGGTCTAAAAGGGGGGGGGGGGGGGGGAGGAGAGGGGACCTCAGCTGAAGCCAGGTCTCTTGATGTATTTTCTTAAAGGCGCATCACAAGCCCTTCTTCGCTGGAAGAAAAAAGAAAGAAAGAAAAAACAAAAGTGACATTTCTTTTCTCCGTTGCTCTGCTCTTTTCGTATTAATTATTGTCATAGTTATTCTTCCGGTGGATCAGATGCCCACTTTTCTTCGGGTAAAAAAACAAAAACAAAAAAAACATTGATTTTTTTCTTCCCTTTTTTGTGCTTCATTCATTTCTTTTAACAGCATCAAATGCCCTTCTTCATTTGCCATAATGAGGGGTGAACATTACATTTCTTCTTTTCTTTTCCTCTGTCTGTCTGTCTGTCTGTCTGTCTGTCTGTCTTCTCTCTCTCTCTCTCTCTCTCTTCCTCTCTCTCTCTCTCTCTCTCCTCTCTCTCTCTCTCGGCGCATGAAGCGCCCTTTTTCAGTGGCCAAAAGTTACAACAACAACAAGAAAACTTTATTGTTCGTTTTCATTCATCTGTTTCTTTTTCATTTCAGTATATCACATGCTCTTCTTCACTGTGAAACAAACAAACAGTACAGCACTACACATCACACACACACACACACACACACACACACACACACACACACACACACACACACACACACACACACACGTAAACACACACACACACACACACACACACACACACACACACACACACACACACACGTACATACGTACATACGTACATACACACATACGAGTGAAATTACAAGTATTTCTTTTTTCCTTAATTTTCTTGTTTATGCTTTTCCGACTGTTAAGGTGCACGCTTCTGTGCCGCATACAGATCAAAAAGATTCAAAGTTACATTTCTTGTCTTCTTTTATTCCCCCTCCCCCCCCCCCCCCCCTTTTTTTTTTTTTTAAATATACTTTCCCTTCCCCTCCTCTCTTTCCCCTTTCTCTTGTGCATTACGCGCCCTTCTCCACTGGGCGTGCATTACGCGCCCTTCTCCACTGGGCGTGCATTACGCGCCCTTCTCCACTGGGCGTGCATTACGCGCCCTTCTCCACTGGGCGTGCATTACGCGCCCTTCTCCACTGGGCGTGCATTACGCGCCCTTCTCCACTGGGCGTGCATTACGCGCCCTTCTCCACTGGGCGTGCATTACGCGCCCTTCTCCACTGGGCGTGCATTACGCGCCCTTCTCCACTGGCGTGCATTACGCGCCCTTCTCCACTGGGCGTGCATTACGCGCCCTTCTCCACTGGCGTGCATTACGCGCCCTTCTCCACTGGGCGTGCATTACGCGCCCTTCTCCACTGGGCGTGCATTACGCGCCCTTCTCCACTGGGCGTGCATTACGCGCCCTTCTCCACTGGGCGTGCATTACGCGCCCTTCTCCACTGGCGTGCATTACGCGCCCTTCTCCACTGGGCGTGCATTACGCGCCCTTCTCCACTGGGCGTGCATTACGCGCCCTTCTCCACTGGGCGTGCATTACGCGCCCTTCTCCACTGGGCGTGCATTACGCGCCCTTCTCCACTGGGCGTGCATTACGCGCCCTTCTCCACTGGGCGTGCATTACGCGCCCTTCTCCACTGGGCGTGCATTACGCGCCCTTCTCCACTGGGCGTGCATTACGCGCCCTTCTCCACTGGGCGTGCATTACGCGCCCTTCTCCACTGGGCGTGCATTACGCGCCCTTCTCCACTGGGCGTGCATTACGCGCCCTTCTCCACTGGGCGTGCATTACGCGCCCTTCTCCACTGGGCGTGCATTACGCGCCCTTCTCCACTGGGCGTGCATTACGCGCCTTCTCCACTGGGCGTGCATTACGCGCCCTTCTCCACTGGGCGTGCATTACGCGCCCTTCTCCACTGGGCGTGCATTACGCGCCCTTCTCCACTGGGCGTGCATTACGCGCCCTTCTCCACTGGCAAAAAAAAAAAGGCGATATAATTACAGTTCTGCTTTCCTTCTTCCGTTTTCCTTCTTCTTTCCCTTCTTTTGTTAAAAGCATGACATGCTCTTCCCCCGTCCAAAAAAAAAACAACAAAAAAAAAAAAAAAAAGAAAAGAAAAGAAAGGAAAAAAGAACAAGAAACAAAAAGAAAAAAAAAAGAACGAAAGAAAAGGTTTCTGACTTTCGTCCTTCTCTTTATTTCTTTTTAATTTTTTTTTTTTGAGGTGCATCACGTATCATCTTCACGGGTCAAAAAGGGGACAAAAATTGAACTCATTTCCTGTTTGCTATTCTTCTTTCTTTTTTTTTTCTTCATTCATTTCGTTCTATGTGACAGAGCATTCGCAGACTTAATTCACAATTAATAAAGTTGAGCTGTTATTAATAGCCAAGCGCTAAAAAAAAAAAAAAAAAAGATTGCATGCGACTGGTTTTCTTGTCTAGTGACTGTGGGTTTACCTTTCCCAGCTTTTTTCAAATCTCCAGGTTTTTAGTTTTTTTTTTTTTTTTCTGTTTGCTGAGAATCTATGATTTATTTTGTGGACTAATACAGACTTCCAGTAATCCGACTATGGATTGCAATAGCGATTTCAACACGATTGTTGAGCTAGCGTAACGGAAGCTCACAAACAAACAAACAACAAAAACCCCTCTAGATTTGACAGGTTTAAAAAGTTTCATTCAACGAAGCTGGACAAGATGAGACCTCCTCAGTAATAGTCGACCAGGCTCTGAACGCAGCAGGAGGAAAGCGTTGGTCTGCGCTGTCTTTCTCTGTTCATATCATGAAAGAAACCGTGGGCATTCTATTCATTTATGTATGCACGTACGTATTTATTTATATTTGATTTATTCATTTATATATATCTATTTGCGAACGTGCTGATTTGCGTGGATTGTATCATGGGACACCTCGTGCATTGTGAGTATTCTCACCATTTATTACGTTCATATTTAAAACCTGTCATAGTTTTTGTTTTCATTTTTTCCCCATTACTCTGAATTTGAGTGAACTTTGGTTATAGACATGTCACCGCCTGTGTCCATGTGGCTTTGGCCCATGCATCAAGTGATTCTCCACACTGTGTTTACATTTCACTCCACACTGTGTTTACATTTCACTCCACACTGTGTTTACATTTCACTCCACACTGTGTTTACATTTCACTCCACACTGTGTTTACATGTCACTCCACACTGTGTTTACATGTCACTCCACACTGTGTTTACATTTCACTCCACACTGTGTTTACATTTCACTCCACACTGTGTTTACATGTCACTCCACACTGTGTTTACATTTCACTCCACACTGTGTTTACATTTCACTCCACACTGTGTTTACATTTCACTCCACACTGTGTTTACATGTCACTCCACACTGTGTTTACATTTCACTCCACACTGTGTATACATGTCACTCCACACTGTGTTTACATGTCACTCCACACTGTGTTTACATTTCACTCCACACTGTGTTTACATTTCACTCCACACTGTGTTTACATTTCGCTCCACACTGTGTTTACATTTCACTCCACACTGTGTTTACATTTCACCGCCTGTGTCCATGTGGCTTTGGCCCCATGCATCAAGTGATTCTGCACACTGTGTTTACATTTCACTCCACACTGTGTTTACATTTCACCGCCTGTGTCCATGTGGCTTTGGCCCCATGCATCAAGCGATTCTCCACACTGTGTTTACATTTCACTCCACACTGTGTTTACATGTCACCGTGTCCATGTGGCTTTGGCCCCATGCATCAAGCGATTCTCCACACTGTGTTTATTGGATTCTTTACTGAATGATGGATTCAGTCATTTTGCCAACTGCGACGAGGTGTGTGGAATGTCGCTAGGAACGTTTGGAGGTGGCCCCGTGTCTTCTCGTCCTTCATCAAGCAATACTCTAAGCCCTGTGTGTGTGTGTGTGTGTGTGTGTGTGTGTGTGTGTGTGTGTGTGTGTGTGTGTGTGTGTGTGCGTGTGTGCGTGTTTGCGTGCGTGCATACGTTTGTGTATGTGTGTGTGTGTGTGTGTGTGTGTGTGTGTGTGTGTGTGTGTGTTGTGTGTGTGTGTGTGTGTGTGTGTGTGTGTGTGGTGTGTGTGTGTGTGTGTGTGTGTGTGTGTGTGAACAAAGTGCCAAATTGTGCAGAGCGTTATTGAGTGAACACCATGCTTGCTGTGTGTCTTCTTTCCATTCATCACAGAATGCTCCAAACCTTTTTTGCTGTTGATGCCAATTGCCCCGAATTGCATGGAGTAAACAGCAGCTGCCAACATCTCGCGGCCTGCGTGGCTTTTGCCTGGTCGTCAAGCAATGCTCCAGACTTTTTCTTTTCTCTAAGGTGAACAGCGCCCCGTTGTGTGGAATACGAATGGCGTTTGGTGTCTGAGTATGTTCTTTCTCTAGCAAGGCTCCAAAGATTTGGGATTTATTTTTTTTTACTTGTTGCAAATTGCGCCAAAGGGTGTGGAATATAGTAGGAAGCTGCATCTGTCTGCCTGCGTGTCTTCTCCCCATGCAGTTTGTTTCAGTTTTATCAAGGAGCCGTCACTGCGTGCGGACTAGTCCATATACGCTACACCACATCCGCTAAGTTTTGAGACCACACTACGCATGGTTTGAAGCTGATGGATAAATGAATTAACATCAAAGATGAGACAATTGAAGAAGGGTCTCGTGGCTACGACTCGGCGGATGTCTGACCTACGCATTAGCCCAACGCGCTGGTCAGACCTTGAGTGCCTACCTACCATTTTTTTGGGTTTGTTTTTGTCTCCCCATGAATCAAATAACACTCCAAACGTGTTTTCTTTTCTGTTTTCTTTTATTTGTTTATTTGTTGTTTTTTTTTCGCGTGCGGCGAGTTGCTTGGAATGCAACGAAGGACCGCATCTTGTTGTCTCCCAATTCATCATCTTATGCTCCGATTTGTTTTCCCGATAGTAACAAGTTCTATCTGGAATATGGCAAAGGGATACGTTTGACTGTGAGCGTGTCTTCTTCTCCCCCCCCTCATCAAGTAATGCTCCAAAATGGGTTCTGATTGCGGCGAGGTGGGTGGAATGCAGCCAGGGGATACATTGTTTGGGCTGTAGGCATGTCTTCTCCCCACTCATCAACTGATGCTCCAAACCTTTTTCGGTCTGGAAATGCGCCGAGTTGTGTGGAATATAGTAAAAGGGTATGTTTGTCTGTCGGCATCGTCTTCTGTCCAGTCATCATCTGTTGCCGCGAATTATGCTGATCTGTGTGGATCGTAGCAGGAGAGCGCATCTGGCTGGTAGCGTGTCTTCTTCCCAGTCATCTGTCGATGCTACATACTATTGCTTCTGTTGCAGCTTTCCAGAGTGCTGTGTGTGTGTGTGTGTGTGTGTGTGTGTGTGCGTGTGCGTGCGCGCGTGCGTGCGTGCGTGCGCGCGTGCGCGCGTGTGTGCGTGTGTGTGCGTGCGTGTGTGTGCGTGAGTGCGTGCGTGCGTGCGTGCGTGTGTGTGCGTGTGCGTGTGTATGTGCTTGCCCGCGCGTACATACGTGAGTGTGTACGTGCACGCGAGCGCGCGCGCGCGCGCGCGCGCGCGCGCGCGCGCGCGCGTGTGTGTGTGTGTGTGTGTGTGTGTGTGTGTGTGTGTGTGTGTGTGTGTGTGTGTGAGGGGCGACATTTGGCAACCTTTGCGCGTTTTTGTTGTTGTTGTAAAGTTATGGTTTAACCTTTTTTGGGGGGGTTGCGAATCGCGCCGAGTTGTGTGGCATATGATGGGTGTGTGGGCGACGGGGTTATGGGGTAGGGGGACACTTTGCTGCCTGTGTGTCTTATTCTTCTTCCTCAAGCTATGCTTCAAACCCCTCTTTTCTTTTTTAACCTTAGTTGTGAACTGCGCCGAGGGAACTGTGTGGAGACAAGCAGAGGACGTCTGATGACCGCCTGTCTGTCAAGTTCTCCATCATGTACAGCATTGAAACCCTTCTTTTTCGGGCTGAGAACGGCGCCGGGTTGACTAGAATATTACAGGGGGAACATCTCAACGTGCCCACTCCCTCCGTCTGTGTGTATCACCGAGAGAAAAAACAACAACAACGAAACAAACAGGAAATGTGGACTAACTATTCAACAGTCGACAGCGATCTCCATGAAGTCCCCCCCCCCCAAGCACCCCCCCCCCCCCCTCTCTCTTCCCTATTCATCTTCCGTCCTCCAACCCGAACTCTCTACCTGTTTGTCTATATATCCCTCTTTCTATATGTATGTCTATCTATCTACACACACACACACACACACACACACACACACACACATATATATATATATATATATATATATATATATATAGAATGCTGAACAATTAAGTAGTGGGGGAAAACAAGT
>CM031611.1:4124169-4126669 GCA_018398815.1 Conus ventricosus
TCACAGAAACTGGGAACGCAGTTTATATCGACCCCCACCTCACCCCAACCCCAACCCCATCCATCTCCCTCTCCACCACCATCAGTCGCGCGGGTGAAGATAATTATGATCTGATCGACGTAAGCTTTATCCCTGGTTGAAAAAAGTCTAGATGTCATTCCGTAAGCTTTACCCCTGGTTGAAAAAAGTCCACATGTCATTCCGTAAGCTTTATCCCTGGTTGAAAAAAGTCTAGATGTCATTCCGTAAGCTTTATCCCTGGTTGAAAAAAGTCCACATGTCATTCCGTAAGCTTTATCCCTGTTTAAAAAAGTCTAGATGTCATTCCGTAAGCTTTATCCCTGGTTGAAAAAAGTCCACATGTCATTCCGTAAGCTTTATCCCTGGTTCAGAAAAGTCCACATGTCATTCCGTAAGCTTTATCCCTGGTTGAAAAAAGTCCACATGTCATTCCGTAAGCTTTATCCCTGGTTGAAAAAAGTCCACATGTCATTCCGTAAGCTTTATCCCTGGTTGAAAAAAGTCCACATGTCATTCCGTAAGCTTTATCCCTGGTTGAAAAAAAGTCCACATGTCATTCCGTAAGCTTTATCCCTGGTTGAAAAAAGTCCACATGTCATTCCGTAAGCTTTATCCCTGGTTCAGAAAAGTCCACATGTCATTCCGTAAGCTTTATCCCTGGTTGAAAAAAGTCCACATGTCATTCCGTAAGCTTTATCCCTGGTTGAAAAAAGTCCACATGTCATTCCGTAAGCTTTATCCCTGGTTGAAAAAAGTCCACATGTCATTCCGTAAGCTTTATCCCTGGTTGAAAAAAGTCCACATGTCATTCAGCCCAGGCGACATATGGACGCACTGACAGCTGTACCTCCGGACCGCAGTTCATGTCAAATTCATGATACTGACAATCTCCGACAGACACCTAGCTTGCTGCCCAGCGCGCGCCAGTCCGTTATTAATAAGGTGCAAAACAGAATGACTGTGTGTGTGTGTGTGTGTGTGTGTGTGTGTGTGTGTGTGAGAGAGAGAGAGAGAGAGAGAGAGAGAGAGAGAGAGAGAGAGAGAGAGAGAGAGAGAGAGAGAGAGAGAGTGTGTGCTGTGTGTGCGCGCGCGCGCGCGCGCGCGTGTGTGGTGTGTGCGTGTGTGTGTGTGTGTGTGTGTGTGTGTGTGTGTGTGTGTGTGTGTGTGTGTGTGCGCGCGTCTCTCTCTCTCTTTGCACGAGGATTTTATCAATATTCTGATATGACGCGTTTAAAATACAATCTGCTGCATGTTTCCAGAGAGAGAGAGAGAGAGAGAGAGAGAGAGAGAGAGAGAGAGAGAGAGAGAGAGAGAGAGAGAGAGAGAGAGAGACGCGCACGTGCGAGCGCATGTGTGTCTGTATGTGTGTGTAGAGACTACGAAATGCAGCAAGGTTAAATGATTTCTCAGTGTACTACTTCATGAAGAAGAATGGCCTACATGTGAATGAATGTTCTGAATATGTCTCTGTCTGTCTGCCTATCTGCATGCCTGCCTGCTGTCTGTCTGTGTGTCTGTCTCTCTTCAGTATCTGGAGACATAGCAGCAGATCATCGATTAAATGCGTTATATGAGAATATTGTTAAATTTCTCACGTACTGAGAGAGAGAGAGAGAGAGAGAGAGAGAGAGAGAGAGAGAGAGAGAGAGAGAGAGAGAGAGAGAGAGAGAGACTTTCTGTTTTGTACCTAATTTCTTTTCGCGTATGTATCTCTCTTTTAATGTCCGTCTGCCTGTCTAACCATAACCTTCATAACAACCGTCTCCTAACACTACAACACCACGCAATGTGTTGTCTCTGGCTCTCCCAATCGCTCCACGCACAATCTCTCCAGCTATCTTCCTCTCTAATCATGGAATCACGCAGCCCACGACAGTGTCGAAGGCACACAGATCCCGGTGACGTCACCGCGGGCAGAGTGCCCCTCGTGACCTTTCAGTGGGCCTTTGGGGGAGTGCTTGGGGGTGCCAGCCTCCTCTGCGAGTGAGTGGCCCTGGTGCATGCTGGGTATTTCTGTGTGTTCCCATAACCCTTCCAGCTCTGACAGGGAGTTCTCTCTCTCTCTCTCTCTCTCTCTCTCTCTCTCTCTCTCTCTCTCTCTCTCTCTCTCTCTCTCTCTCTCTCTGTGTTATTGGCACCAGAAAGTTTCGTGTCGGGTTGTGTCTTGGTCAGACTGCTGTCAACAGTGTTCGTTGTGGTCGTCGCTGGTCATCTCTCTTTCTGGGTTAGTTCAGTGTCTGGTTTATCAACAGTGTTCTTTGTGGTCGTCGCTGGTCATCTCTCTTTCTGGGTTAGTTCAGTGTCTGGTTTATCAACAGTGTTCTTTGTGGTCGTCGCTGGTCATCTTTCTTTCTGGGTTAGTTCAGTGTCTGGTTTATCAACAGTGTTCTTTGTGGTCGTCGCTGGTCATCTCTCTTTCTGGGTTAGTTCAGTGTCTGGTTTATCAACAGTGTTCTTTGTGGTCGTCGTTGCTCATCTC
>CM031611.1:4129169-4136669 GCA_018398815.1 Conus ventricosus
CAGACATTCATTTCAATCAGACATTTGGCCTCAGTGCCCTTTCTTCTTGACCGACAGATCGCCTTAAATTCCAAATGTGCGTCATCAGCGAAGTGACGTACACATGACGTAACGTTTTGGGAAAAAATATACAGGACGCTCCATTACATTTGATGCTTAGTCGGTCTGACGACCTCGATTATCTTCCACTCTGTGGCACATGCTTGAGGCAAAAAAAATTCAAATGAAACACGTTCGTCAATCCATATTATTATTAAATCAAGGTTGTTACATTGCCATATGGGTGGCTCAGTGCATAAAATGAGTTTGAAAAGTCATCAAATGGCCCAAACCTGTCTTACCTGTGCGCCCCACTCAAACTCGCTGACAAAGTGTGTCGAATGGTGTTAGCCAATCAGAACAACGCGCATCGCTCGACACTTGACAACAACAAAGATGGCGGCGTGCGCAGTCAGCGGTAATGACAGCAAAACTTTGAGATGTTGTCTGCATAATTCGAACAACAAGGATCAAATAGTAAAGTCATTCACAGTTATTACTTTCGAAAAATCATGTTCGTTTGCGCGAGAGTGGATAAAGTATCCATGCCAACAGAGAGACGCTGCAAAAAGTTTTCTTTCCACTACATCAAGTTTAGAAGATGCGCTGGAGAAGGGATGCGGATTTCACCGATACTGTTACCAACAATTCACACGAAAGGATCGGTAAGTGGGACACTTTCATATGTTGAACTGCTAATAAAGATTTTGAAACTGCACTGTACTTTCAGCCCAGGTGTTTATTGTGTTATCTGCAAATGTCTCCATGTAGATACCTTTGTGGCTACCCATTGAGATCGAACCAAATGGAAGATTGTTAGGACAAAGTGGTGGCGTTTTAGACTATTCTTGCGCTCTCCCTCTTCCGTCGTACATATAGCCGTTGATTGGCGTGCGACGTACTGATCCAGATCTATCCAGATCCAGTCTCTGCTCCCAAACAACATGTTTCCCACTTGAAAAAGAAAGATTTGTGTACATTGTGTCAGTAATTGTCGTTTCACGTACTCCGACATGTCCGTGTCTCGGTAGAGATAAGATAATGTTAAATTATGTATAACATTTATGTGTTTTGGAAAAAGTGTACATGCAAGAGTATACATGAAATTATCACTAGCTGAGGTTTAATTAAATATTAGTTTTGTGTGTGTGTGTGGTAAATTTTGTTTTTCTTCTTCATGGTTGAGTGAGAAAATCTAATGGTGTTGGGCATCAATGCACATTTGGAGTTGGGCATGGGGTATTGTGATCTGGGCAGCTTCTTAATTTATACTACAATATTAAATCACACCCGTCCATCCAGGCCCCACTCACCCATTCACACTCACTCTCATTCACCCATCCCCTCTATAAGGAGTAGGGAGGGATTTACAGAGGGAAAGGGATAACTAAATTGTTTGTATATGGTGTGTGAAACATAACATTTCTTGTGTGCTGTGAACGTGTGGTATAAAGATTTAAATACACTTTATTTATACTCATCTATTAATTACAGGTTGGAGCAGCTTCAGCGACAGAATGAAAAGGGCTTAGGAGAGACATCTGATGACAGTGAAGATTTTGTCAATGAAAAGACTTGGAAGTTCAGACATCCTCATCACAGATGCAAGCATTAAAGCCAACCAACGTAGCCAGCATATTCTGCCACCTGTCTGCATATTCCGCAAGAAGGAAAAGAAAGGTCAAACTGGACAAACACACGGGCAAAAAAACTGACCACCCCTTCAGCACTGTGACACAGTGCACAATGAAAAACTCATTAATGCTGCTTTACTGAAGCAGGATGAAGAACTTCTACAATATATTCAAGGGAAGGATTTAGTGGCTATATAATTAAGATACCATTCATGCTGCTTTAAAGCCTATAATAATGAAGCCCGGACTCCTGGCATTAGCACATCAGAGAGCACTCAGCGTACCACAAAATCATCCCTTCTCCACTTCTTTGAAAGTCAAGTCCCAGAGAGCAGTGCTAAGCCACCAACAGGGGCCGGGACAGCTTTGATCATTGATGGAATGGCCTTGATCCAGGAAATTGCAGACAGAATACCTGGAACATTTGGTGAGATGAGCATTTTCGTTTTGAGATACATGGTTAAGCTTGCCTCCTTCGATGGTGCATCCCGCATTGATTTTGTTTGTGACAGATACTTTGCTACCAGCATCAAAAATGCTGAACGAAACAGGAAAGCAGGTGGAACAAACCAGATATTTCAAAGGGCTCTCCACGTATGTCAGAAAACACCACAGCAACTCCGAAAAATTCTGTTGTCTGGAAAAAACAAGGAATCACTCAGTCACTTCATCATATGCCATTGGAAGACACTACCTAGTGAAAAACTGAGTGGAGGAACCCTATATGCCACACTTGAAAACAGCTGCTTGATAATGTCAGCTGATCCCAGTTCTACAGCGATCCTGACAAACAGTGTTCCAGAACAACTCGATTGTGATCATGAAGAGGCAGATACTAGACTTCTGCTTCATGCCAAACATGCTTCTGACTTACATGCCAACGTTGTGATCAAAAGTCCTGACACTGATGTGTTTCTATCGTGTGTTGCCAGTGTGAATCATCTTTCGTGCAGACTCTACTTCTCCACTGGATCTGGAAATAACTCAAGGCTGTTGAATGTCAATGCTATCATGGAAAAGCTTGGTCAACATGTTTCAGAAGCAATAGTTGGCTTTCATGCATTCACAGGATGTGACAGCACCAGTTCACTGAAAGGAAAAGGGAAAATCAAACCTTTTCAACTCATGGTCAGTTCTCCAGCGCACATTGCAACCTTCACTGGCGTAGGTCAAAATTGGGTGCTCACCACATTGCAGATGCAGAACCTGGAAGCCTTTGTATGCAGCCGTTACAACCAGAACACAAGATCTGTCAATGAGGCTCAGCACAATATCTTCAGAGTGACATGCAAGTTGGACCACTCACTACCACCAAACAGTGACGGTCTTACGCTTCGTTCTCAAAGGGCTAATTACCAGGCAGCAATCTGGCGACATCGTTTCAGCACAGTTATATCCGCTCCATCACCTCTGGAACTTGGACGGCAGATCGACAAGACTGACCAGAAGTCTCTATACTTATCCATAAAATGGATGGCAGTCTCACCTGCTCTCTCATCCCTTATCCAACTGGTGGAGTGTAGTTGTAAAAAGACAGCTGCTCTTCAAATAAATGTAGCTGTAAAAGTGCAGACATGCCATGCCTTGCACTGACCTTTGCTAGTGTGCCCAGTGTGCCAGCATCATGACAGGTACTTTGTATAAGACTGACACAGTTAGCCAATTCGATGACAATGACAGCGACTCAGAAAATAACAGTTCAGATGTGGATTATGTTTGAATTCATCATTCTGGATGACAGTCAGCAGAATTTGTATTTAACATGATTTCCTTGTGGATGTGAGACAGTTTCTAATTAACTCTTGCGTGCTAACGTACAGCACTATCATTTCCTGTGGATTACTATCGTCTGTGGGTTAGACCTGTTTCTTCATCTGTGGATTACTATCGTCTGAGGGTTAGATCTGCTTCTTCATCTGTGGATTACACAACTGTGGAAGTTGGCTGCAGGCAACGTCACTGTGATGATTGACAGCATGTTTAATACATGTCTTAACATATGTCGAATTTAATCTCTTTATCTTGAAATCGAGAAATTTGGCGGTTTTACTTTCCGAACATTTATGACTTACAATTAGGAATTGGCCGCTTTTTCAATTAATCATCAGAAGCGTTTACAAGAAAAAAAAAGAAAAAGAAAAAACAAACAAACAATTCTGAATCATCAATAAATTTTAACTACTTTGGCAACATAAACAAGCATTAACATAACTGCTGGTAAGACACCCCCTATATATGTCCAACTTGTCTTTTAGCCCCTCCCGATTTACATACTCAATTGAGGGGGTATTGGCAAGGACTAGTTTCGTCAGACGCAGCAAGGAAGAATAACAGATTTAATAAAAAAAAATAATGAGTGCCCCACCTCTGAAGGGGTCAGGTCCTCAGTGTCATCATATAGGATAGCCAACTAAACCATCACTTGAGGTTATGGAGCCAGTTCCAATGATATGTGTATCTTGAAAATTGGCCCAGCAGTTCCCAAGATATTCCCAAATCAAAATTACAATACACTGACACCATTATGTCGCACGACAGCACAGATACGCCAATCGTGATATACCATCCCTACTCAATACAGACTTCCATACAAAAGTTAATTAAAATAGACCCATAAACATCAAAGATATCAGTATGCATACACACACATACACACGCGCGCACGCACACACACACACACACACACACACACACACACACACACACACACACACACACACACACACATACACACACACACACACACACACACACACACACACACACACACATACACACACACACACATTCAAACTAGGCAAATCCAAGAACCCCCATTCCCCTTTAAAGTGGGCTGGGGTGTTTATTGAATGCTTGTCAGCGTATAAAATCAAAATTTGGATTGAACTGATGATAACATCCTATCCTGAAGATACCAGAAAAAGGGCATTTTTTCATTTTTCTTAATAAACTTCGAGTCAAAATTCCTAATTACTCCACCCATATCCACAATGTAACACATTGATTTATTGATATATACCAAACACCCTACACAGAACACCAATTGTTTTCTTATCTCAACGAAATTAAGGCAATTTAGACCTCCTTGGCCCAAGGACTTGGCTGCCGGTTCCGCCTTTGACTGAGAAGCACATCATTTTTATCTTTCTGGCAACAGCGGAAAACTCATGCATGTCTATAGTTTTTGAAAGATCTGTTATATTTGTAATAAGACAGGCCATTTCATTTGCTTTAAAAAAAAAAGCTTCTTTAGTTGCTTGATTCACCATAATGATAAACTCATTTAGTCTTGCCTAGTTATATTAGGGACAATATGTCTTTAAGTGGTATATCTTAGGTCCATATTTTAATAGTACTATGATATCTGCAGAGATTGTATGAAATGGTCTGATTTTGACGGAATGTAACTTCGAATGAGACTATAAACCGAGGTTCCGTGTGTGAACGCATGCATAACATCTTGCACACACGTAAAATCCCATCACCAACTTTCGGAAGAGTAGGCCAGTTTGGCCGTTGGTATGGATGACACGTTACACATAGCATGCACCCTGCGTGAGAAATGGAAAGAATGAAGGAAGTAAGGAAAATGAGTGATCGATATTGAATGATACTGACTGGATGACACGGGAAACGACTGAATGAAGCGCCAGCTGGCAGCTCTTCAGTCGGCACTACCCAGGTAGGCAGCCCGTTGTGTAAACGAGTGTGGATTGTAAAGCGCTTAGAGCTTGGCCTCTAGCCGAGAATAGGCGCTATATAAGTATTCATTATTATTATTATTATTATTATTATTATATTGGTGACAACATTTGCATTCAATATAAGTTAACACGTCTTTTCCCAATACATGAACGTGTTGCTGAACCATACATTGAAAATCTGTGAAGGTAATGGCCGTTCTTAAACAAAAATGTTATCTGTGGTATTTTGGCAAACTCGTCACTCACCTCGCGTTGCCAGGAATGCTAACATGATCTGGAATCGAACCGGACAGAACAAAACGAGTGTGAAACAATGCTGCTAAACTCGTGTTTCTTGATAGGGAAATGGGAAGAAAATGCCAAAAAGAGACAGGAATGAGTACCAAATAATGACAGTGGGAAGAAATCTTTCAGACTATGCCTGAGGATTCAGAGGGTCAAACTATGCCAGGGCACTGGGTGGTCAGCTCTACTGTTTCATGGTCCAAGCAGTCAGTCACATCAGTGCAAACAGCCGTTGCCTATGAAACCTCTCAGTAGTTCCGACGTTAACGTGGCCCTACACCCATGGAATGTAACGGAGACACATCACACATCAATCTGTGGTATTCTCAGCACCGTAGGGGGAACAAATCAGTATAACCAACCAACCAACCAACCAACACACACACACACACACACACACACACACACACACACACACACACACACACACACAGACACTCACACACACACACACACACACACACACACACACACACACACACACACACACACACACACACACAGTGCTGCCTTCAACCACGAAAGAAAAAAAAAGAAGAAAAAACGAAAGGGAGTTATTAAATTAACAAAGGAATATACAACGACGAAGTAAGAGAGAGAGAGAGAGAGAGAGAGAGAGAGAGAGAGAGAGAGAGAGAGAGAATGTCAGTGCATATGTCCAGTTTCTCACTACAAGCGTATTGCAGTCTTCTATATTACGTTTTTATAATCATTCATAATTAGAGTCTATCTTTTTACTATCTATAACCTCTAGGATTATGCATAAACTACAGTCCCAATTGTTCTTCTTGTTATAGTTCTTCATATTATTCTCTCTCTCTCTCTCTCTCTCTCTCTCTCTCTCTCTCTCTCTCTCTCTCTCTCTCTCTCTGTCTGTTTTTTGTCTGTTTGTCTTGTTTGTTTGTTGTCTGTCAGTTTGTCTATCTGCCTGTCTGTCCGTCTGTCTCCCTCTCTTTCTCGCGCTCTCTCTCTCTTTAACTGTAACAGTTCCATTCCAATCATTTCAATCCATAAAAAGGCCAGACGTATTTATGAGAAACAACCAGTTTTAAAGAACTCTCTGCCTCATTTGATGGAAAATATGAACATCGTTTCAAATTTAGATCAGATCGGAACAGTAACTTTCAGACCAAACAGTCATCAGCACTGTGTATAAAGAATAACAATAATAAAAGTTCATTGAGATATTACCCATCTACTTTTCCCAGAGAGAAAGAGAGAGAGAGAGAGAGAGAGAGGAGAGAGAGAGAGAGAGAGAGGGGGTAGGGGAGGGGGTAAAATATGAAGAAATAAATAATAGTATTGAATCTCTAGTCCTTACGATTGATCTTAGCGCAGCGAACAGTAATTGTTCTTTATTCAGCACACACACACACACACACACACACACACACACACACACACACACACACACACAGAGAGAGAGAGAGAGAGAGAGAGAGAGAGAGAGAGAGAGAGAGAGAGAGAGATATGCATGAAGAGAAAACAATGATACTGCATTTGGATTTCCGACTGTTAATATTGTACAGATAAAAAGTGATTGCTGAGTAGTAGGAAGAGTTTAAATCTCGAGAGAGAGAGAGAGAGAGAGAGAGAGAGAGAGAGAGAGAGAGAAGAAAAAGAACAAGAACAAGAAGAACAAGGTGGAAAAGAAGAAGAAGACAAATTCGAACGTGTATTGAAAACCACCAAAAGACATCCATCAATGACTCACCTGGAGTTGTGCTGGTTGCAGCGCTGACACGGAAGTTTTCTGCCCGCCGCTCAGTGACGCAGACATCGTCTGTGACGTCATCATCAGCAACGTCATGGCCGTGAAGAAGATGAGAACGAAGGAA
>CM031611.1:4141669-4159169 GCA_018398815.1 Conus ventricosus
CTCACGCCCAGATCAAACCACAAACACCAATCAATACCACTCCCCTTCTTTCGGCCAGGGCCAAGACTCACGCCCAGATCAAACCACAAACACCAATCAATACCACTCCCCTTCTTTCGGCCAGGGCCAAGACTCACGCCCAGATCAAACCACAAACACTAATCAATACCCTCCCCTTCTTTCGGCCAGGGCCAAGACTCACGCCCAGATCAAACCACAAACACTAATCAATACCCCTCCCCTTCTTTCGGCCAGGGCCAAGACTCACGCCCAGATCAAACCACAAACACTAATCAATACCCCTCCCCTTCTTTCGGCCAGGGCCAAGACTCACGCCCAGATCAAACCACAAACACTAATCAATACCCCTCCCCTTCTTTCGGCCAGGGCCAAGACTCACGCCCAGATCAAACCACAAACACTAATCAGTACCACTCCCCTTCTTTCGGCCAGGGCCAAGACTCACGCCCAGATCAAACCACAAACACCAATCAGTACCACTCCCCTTCTTTCGGCCAGGGCCAAGACTCACGCCCAGATCAAACCACAAACACCAATCAGTACCACTCCCCTTCTTTCGGCCAGGGCCAAGACTCACGCCCAGATCAAACCACAAACACCAATCAGTACCACTCCCCTTCTTTCGGCCAGGGCCCAAGACTCACGCCCAGATCAAACCACAAACACCAATCAGTACCACTCCCCTTCTTTCGGCCAGGGCCAAGACTCACGCCCAGATCAAACCACAAACACTAATCAATACCACTCCCCTTCTTTCGCCATGATACAATCAATATTTTTGACCCCGTTCTGCTTGCAGGCCATTCCCGTCTCCCTTTCCAAGCCCTGTCAAGGATGTTTTACTTTGGGGCTGATTTATAATCGGCTATTTGAAGTTGCAACCACGAAGAACAAGTGCTCACAATGGACATAGCGTCTGTGCACCAACCTCTTCCATACTAATGGTCTCCAGGCATCACCCAAATTGAATACTGCTGATGCTGGCAACCTCGTTCTCGTGTTACTCGACTTCAGCGCCGCCTATGACAGCAACGACCCCGGAATACACCTCCTAATGCCGTTAGGTGAAGTTGATGTCTGGAGATCTGCACTTCAGTGGTGCACCTTCTATCTTTCCGAGAGGTTTCAACAAGTGATGGTTAACCTGGCAGTGCTCTGTGACCCTTAGTGATGGTTAACCTGGTAGTGTTCTGTGACCCTCAGTGATAGTTAACCTGGCAGTGTTCTGTGACCCTCTTTCAACAAGAGATGGTTAACCTGGTAGTGTTCTGTGACCCTCAGTGATGGTTAACCTGGCAGTGTTCTGTGACCCTCAGTGATGGGTAACCTGGTAGTGTTCTGTGACCCTCAGTGATGGTTAACCTGGCAGTGTTCTGTGACCCTCAGTGATGGTTAACCTGGTTGTGTTCTGTGACCCTCAGTGATGGTTAACCTGGCAGTGATCTGTGACCCTCAGTGATGGTAACATGGTATTGTTCTGTGACCCTCTTTCAACAAGTGATGGTTAATCTGGTAGTGTTGTGTGACCCTCAGTGATGGTTAACCTGGTAGTGTTCTGTGACCCTCAGTGATGGTTAACCTGGTAGTGTTCTGTGACCCTCAGTGATGGTTAACCTGGTAGTGTTCTGTGACCCTCAGTGATGGGTAACCTGGTAGTGTTCTATGACCCTCAGTGATGGTTAACCTGGTAGTGTTCTGTGACCCTCTTTCAACAAGTGATGGTTAACCTGGTAGTATTCTGTGACCCTCTTTCAACAATGGTGGTTAACCTGGTACTGTTCTGTGACCCTCTTTCAACAAGTGATGGTTAACCTGGCAGTGTTTTGTGACCTTCTTTCAACAAGAGATGGTTAACCTGGTAGTGTTCTGTGACCTCTTTCAACAGTGGTGGTTAACCTGGTAGTGTTCTGTGACCCTCTTTCAACAAGTGATGGTTAACCTGGTAGTGTTCTGTGACCCTCAGTTATGGTTAACCTGGTAGTGTTCTGTGACACTAAGTGATGGTTAACGTGGTAGTGTTCTGTGACCCTCTTTCAACAAGTGATGGTTAACCTGGCAGTGTTCTGTGAACGTCAGTGATGGTTAACCTGGTAGTGTTCTGTGACCCTCAGTGATGGTTAACCTCGTAGTGTTCTGTGACCCTCTTTCAAGAAGTGATGGTTAACCTGGCAGTGTTCTGTGACCCTCTTTCAACAAGTGATGGTTAACCTGGCAGTGTTCTGTGACCCTCAGTGATGGTTAACCTGGTAGTGTTCTGTGACGCTCAGTGATAGTTAACGTGGTAGAGTTCTGTGACCCTCTTTCAAAATGTGATGCTTAACCTGGCAGTGTTCTGTGACCCTCAGTGTTGGTTAACCTGGTAGTGTTCTGTGACCCTCAGTGATGGTTAACCTGGCGGTGTTCTGTGACCCTCAGTGATGGTTAACCTGGTAGTGCTCTGTGACTCTCAGTGATGGTTAACCTGGTAGTGTTCTGTGACCCTCAGTGATGGTTAACCTGGTAGTGTTCTGTGACCCTCAGTGATGGTTAACGTGGTAGTGTTCTGTGACCCTCTTTCAACAAGTGATGGTTAACCTGGTAATGTTCTGTGACCCTCAGTGATGGTTAACCTGGCAGTGTTCTGTGACCCTCTTTCAACAAGTGATGGTTAACCTGGTAGTGTTCTGTGACCCTCAGTGATGGTCAACCTGGTAGTGTTCTGTGACCCTCTTTCAACTAGTGATGGTTAACCTGGCAGTGTTCTGTGACCCTTTTTCAACAAGAAATGGTTAACCTGGTAGTGGTCTGTGACCCTCAGTGATGGTTAACCTGGTAGTGTTCTGTGACTCTCAGTGATGGTTAACCTGGCAGTGTTCTGTGACCCTCAGTGATGGTTGACCTGGTAGTGTTCTGTGACCCCCTTTCAACAAGTGATGGTTAACCTGGTAGTGTTCTGTGACCCTCTGTGATGGTTAACCTGGTTGTGTTCTGTGACCCTCTTTCAACAAGTGACGGTTAACCTGGTAGTGTTCTGTGACCCTCAGTGATGGTTAACCTGGCAGTGTTCTGTGACCCCCTTTCAACAAGTGATGGTTAACCTGGCAGTGTTCTGTGACCCTCTTTCAACAGTGATGGTTAACCTGGCAGTGTTCTGTGACCCTCTTTCAACAAGTGATGGTTAACCTGGAAGTGTTCTGTGACCCTCTTTCAACGGTGGTGGTTAACCTGGTAGTGTTCTGTGACCCTCTTTCAACAAGTGATGGTTAACCTGGCAGTGTTTTGTGACCTTCTTTCAACAAGAGATGGTTAACCTGGTCGTGTTCTGTGACCCTCAGTGATGGTTAACCTGGCAGTGTTTTGTGACCTTCTTTCAACAAGTGATGGTTAACGTGGTAGTGTTCTGTGACCCTCTTTCAACAGTGGTGGTTAACCTGGCAGTGTTCTGTGACCCTCTTTCAACAAGTGATGGTTAACCTGGTAGTGTTCTGTGACCCTCAGTGATGGTCAACCTGGTAGTGTTCTGTGACCCTCTTTCAACAAGTGATGGTTAACCTGGCAGTGTTCTGTGACCCTTTTTCAACAAGAGATGGTTAACCTGGTAGTGTTCTGTGACCCTCAGTGATGGTTAACCTGGTAGTGTTCTGTGACTCTCAGTGATGGTTAACCTGGCAGTGTTCTGTGACCCTCAATGATGGTTAACCTGGTAGTGCTCTGTGACCCCCTTTCAACAAGTGATGGTTAACCTGGTAGTGTTCTGTGACCCTCTGTGATGGTTAATCTGGTTGTGTTCTGTGACCCTCTTTCAACAAGTGATGGTTAACCTGGTAGTGTTCTGTGACCCTCAGTGATGGTTAACCTGGTAGTGTTCTGTGACTCTCAGTGATGGTTAACCTGGTAATGTTCTTTGACCCTCAGGGATGGTTAACCTGGCAGTATTCTGTGACCCTCTTTCAATACGTGATGGTTAACGTGGTAGTGTTCTGTGACCCTCAGTGATGGTTAACCTGGTAGTGTTCTGTGACCCTCAGTGATGGTTAACCTGGCAGTGTTCTGTGACCCTCTTTCAACAAGTGATGGTTAACCTGGCAGTGTTCTGTGACTCTCAGTGATGGTTAACCTGGCAGTGTTCTGTGACCCTCAGTGATGGTTAACCTGGTAGTGTTCTGTGACCCTCAGTGATGGTTAACCTGGTAGTGTTCTGTGACCCTCAGTGATGGTTAACCTGGCAGTGTTCTGTGACCCTCTTTCAACAAGTGATGGTTAACCTGGCAGTGTTCTGTGACCCTCAGTGATGGTTAACCTGGTAGTGTTCTGTGACCCTTAGTGATGGTTAACCTGGTAGTGTTCTATGACCCTCTTTCAACAAGTGATGGTTACCCTGGCAGTGTTCTTTGACCCTCTTTCAACAAGAGATGGTTAACCTGGTAGTGTTCTGTGACCCTCAGTGATTGTTAACCTGGTAGTGTTCTTTGACCCTCTTTCAAGAAGTAATGGTTAACCTGGCAGTGTTCTGTGACCCTCTTTCAAAAAGTGATGGTTAACCTGGCAGTGTTCTGTGACCCTCAGTGATGGTTAACCTGGTAGTGTTCTGTGACCCTCAGTGATGGTTAACCTGGTAGTGTTCTGTGACTCTCAGTGATGGTTAACCTGGCAGTGTTCTGTGACCCTCAGTGATGGTTAACCTGGTAGTGTTCTGTGACCCTCAGTTATGGTTAACCTGGCAGTGTTCTGTGACCCTCAGTGATGATTAACCTGGTTGTGTTCTGTGACCCTGTTACAACAAGTGATGGTTAACCTGGTAGTGTTCTGTGACTCTCAGTGATGGTTAACCTGGCAGTGTTCTGTGACCCCCTTTCAACAAGTGATGGTTAACCTGTTAGTGTTCTGTGACCCTCTTTCAACAAGAGATGGTTAACCTGGTAGTGTTTTGTGACCCTCAGTGATGATTAACCTGGTAGTGTTCTGTGACCCGCAGTGATGGTTAACCTGGTAGTGTTCTGTGACCCTCTTTCAACAAATGATGGTTAACCTGGTAGTGTTCTGTGACCCTCAGTTATTGTTAACCTGGCAGTGTTCTGTGACCCTCAGTGATGATTAACCTGGCAGTGTTCTGTGACCCTCAGTGATTGTTAACCTGGCAGTGTTCTGTGACCCTCAGTGATGGTTAACCTGGTATAGTTCTGTGACCCACTTTCAACAAGTGATGGTTAACCTGGCAGTGTTTTATGTCTCTCTTTCAAGAAGTGATTGTTAACCTGGAAGTGTTCTGTGACCCTCTTTCAACAAGAGATGGTTAACCTGGTAGTGTTCTGTGACCCTTTTTCAACAAGTGATGGTTAACCTGGTAGTGTTCTTTGACCCTCTTTCAACAAGTGATGGTTAACCTGGTAGTGTTCCGTGACCCTCTTTCAACAAGAGATGGTTAACCTGGCAGTGTTCTGTGACCCTCTTTCAACAAGAGATGGTTAACCTGGCAGTGTTCTGTGACCCTCAAAGATGGTTAACCTGGCAGTGTTCTGTGACCCTCAGTGATGGTTAACCTGGTAGTGTTCTGTGACCCTCAGTGATGGTTAACCTGGTAGTGTTCTGTGACCCTCTTTCAACAGTGATGGTTACACTGGTAGTGTTCTGTGACCCTCAGTGATGGTTAACCTGGCAGTGTTCTGTGACCCTCAGTGATGGTTAACCTGGCAGTGTTCGGTGACCCTCAGTGATGGTTAACCTGGTAGTGTTCTGTGACCCTCAGTGATGGTTAACCTGGTAGTGTTCTGTGACCCTCTTTCAACAAGTGATGGTTAACCTGGCAGTGTTCTGTGACCCTCAGTGATGGTCAACCTGGCAGTGTTCTGTGCCCCTCAGTGATGGTCAACCTGGCAGTGTTCTGTGACCCTCAGTGATGGTCAACCTGGCAGTGTTCTGTGACCCTCAGTGATGGTCAACCTGGCAGTGTTCTGTGACCCTCAGTGATGGTTAACCTGGTGGTGTTCTGTGACCCTCAGTGATGGTTAACCTGGTAGTGTTCTGTGACCCTCAGTGATGGTTGACCTGGTGGTGTTCTGTGACCCCCAGTGATGGTCAACCTGGCAGTGTTCTGTGACCCTCAGTGATGGTTAACCTGGTGGTGTTCTGTGACCCCCAGTGATGGTCGACCTGGCAGTGTTCTGTGACCCTCTTTCAACAGTGATGGTTAACTGGCAGTGTTCTGTGACCCTCAGTGATGGTTAACGTGGTAGTGTTCTGTGACCCTCTTTCAACAAGAGATGGTTAACCTTGTAGTGTTCTGTGACCCTCAGTGATGGTTAACCTGGTAGTGTTCTGTGACCCTCTTTCAACAAGAGATGGTTAACCTGGTAGTGTTCTGTGACCCTCAGTGATGGTTAACCTGGTTGTGTTCTGTGACCCTTAGTGATGGTTAACCTGGTAGTCTTCTGTGACCCTCTTTCAACAAGAGATGGTTAACCTGGCAGTGTTCTGTGACCCTCTTTCAAGAAGTGATGGTTAACCTGGCAGTGTTCTGTGACCCTCTTTGAAGAAGTGATGGTTAACCTGGTAGCGTTCTGTGACCCTCTTTCAACAAGTGATGGTTAACCTGGCAGTGTTCTGTGACCCTCAGAGATGGTTAACCTGGCAGTGTTCTGTGACCCTCAGAGATGGTTAACCTGGCAGTGTTCTGTGACCCTCAGATATGGTTAACCTGGCAGTGTTCTGTGACTCTCAGTGATGGTTAACCTGGCAGTGTTCTGTGACTTTCAGCTGTCCTGTGGCGTGCCTCAAGGATCGGTTCTTGGTACCGCCCTGTTCTCCCCGTGACAGCTCGGTTTGTTGATTGAGCGGTAACCACCGCATCAGGAACTGTTCATCGATGGTACTGATCTGTTCCATTCTACGAAGCCAGACCGCTGTGAAGTTGGAGCTGCCATCCGGAACATCAAAGCGTATTGTCATGCACTGAGGAGCTGGATGACTGCTGATCAACTTACTCTGAAAGATGAGAAGTGTGAAGTCATAATATGTGAATCATCCTTTCATCAGCTTCTCCCCCCCCCCCTCCCCCCAAAAGGACTAAGCTTTTGTCCTTTGCCTTCTGCAGACTTTTAGACTTTCATACATTTACCCATCAGGTTTCTGTACCCGATTAGCACGGATTTCATGGCTATCTGCGCAGGACAAACAATCATGATTCCGGATCTTCCGACTGGTCCAACTTGTCATGCAAGTGTTTTATTACTCATCACAGAACACTACAAAACAGATAAGAAGGAACCAGAGATTTGCTCCCTCTCTTCCGAACGAGTCATTAATGAGTGTCTAGGAATTGTTGTCTGCTCCTAAGTCTTCCTGCCTTAGCTCGCTGGCACTATATTCACCCCCACCTAGTTCTTTAGCACATTTACAGTCTGTTTACATACCGCCATGGATTTCCATCTAACCCGAGAGCAGAACTTTGTTCACCAATGTCTTCTACGAATAAAGACTTACACTTGCACTTGCTGTATGCATTCTGTCACCCATTAAAAACGTTTTCCTAAGACTTTAGCAGTGATTACAGTGACGACTTCTCTCAGAGAGAACGTTAAGTACTTACTAAATCCGTCCTTCGCATAAAGGCCCTGTCATGTGAAAAGTGAACGGGAAGATCGGATCATAGTCATTCTTACATACCATCTACACAATTTTCCTGCCCTCAACATCATTCACAGCAACTTCCTCATACCACAACATAAATGACAGCTGAGGAAAATGTCCGCATGCCTGTGCTTGTGGTCTTTCAGCGGGACACGACATTGAAGAATCAGCTTGTTTGGTCGTCGATGTGCATCAACATCAAGCGCGTCTCCTTCGTTCCTTGCAACGTTCCTGTTTTTCTGGGGACCATATTATGGAAGCCAGGTGGCAGCACGGTCCAGCTTCTCCTGCCAGTCCACACGGTCCAGCTTCTCCTGCCAGTCCACACGGTCCAGCTTCTCCTGCCAGTCCACACGGTCCAGCTTCTCCTGCCAGTCCACACGGTCCAGCTTCTCCTGCCAGTCACCGCACTTCGCCAGTCACACGTCCAGCTCTGCCAGTCCACACGGTCCAGCTTCTCCTGCCAGTCCACACGGTCCAGCTTCTCCTGCCAGTCCACACGGTCCAGCTTATAATAATAATTAATAATAATAATGAATATTTCTATAGCGCAAATCCTAAATTAGCTCTAAGCGCTTTACAATACAAGGACTAACGAAAACACGCACGCACGCACGCGCACACGCGCGCACGCACACACACACACACACACACGCACACACACACGGACCACACACACACACACACACACACACACACACACACACACACACACACACACACACACACACGCACGCACGCACGCACACACACACCACACACACACACACACACACACACACACACACACACACACACACACACACACAACACAACACACACACACACACAAAACCGCATACTCAGGCACGGGGAAGCAGATACCCACAGCACACAGGGGGAAAGCAGACACGCACAACACCCCACGCACACCTTCGCACGCAAGCACTAACACAAACTGACATCTGTGTATGACCGGGACTTTTGAATTATCAGCCGAAATAGACTGTAAAAAGATGAGTTTTTAGTTTCGTTTTAAAGACTGGAAAAGAGTCACAGTGCCTGATGTCGTGTGGAAGAGAATTCCAAGTTTTAGGAGCCAGGAAGGGAAGGAACGATCCCCCTTCTCCTGCCAGTCCACACGGTCCAGCTTCTCCTGTCAGTCCACAACTGAGATGCATCCCCGTCTGCGGCAAGCTGTATGTGGGAGAGACACACAGGTTCCTGACAGACCGCAAGCTGTATGTGGGAGAGACACACAGGTTCCTGACAGACCATTTTGTGGAAAATCCGTTGTTGATGAAGACGAGGAAGACTAGCCTCATATGCCCGTGTTGCATTGAACATGCCATACATATGCCCATGCAAAAAATGGTCGTAGTGTGTTAGAACACTCATCGAAACCTACTGACAGCTGCATCGATCAACTGACTCAGGAATGCCTCGTCATTGCCACTCCACGCCAGAAGTTTGCTGACTTCATGCCTTTAGCTACGATTTCCCCTTCTCCTTTTCCCCTGCCATTTTTATCCCTCCCTCCCCTTCCCCGTCTCGCCATCCCCCCCCCCCCATGCCAAAGAAATGTACGCGCCTCTTTACAGAGCGCACCTCCCCTCCTCCCCCCTGTCACCCCGGTCCCCCTCTCTCTCGGCCATGTGTTGTTGTTGTTGTTTTTTTTCTACCAGAGCGGTATCTTGGCTCATATAATGTCTGTCACGGTATTTCATAGGGAATGCTGTCTTTTCTTTCTTTCAACTCTGGTTTCTTCTAATGCGCTGAAAATATCATGGGTCTTAAATCCTGGTCAGAGTTGTGTATGGCTAGTAGGTAGATCACTGCTCAGCTTACAGTGGTGAAGTGGGGGGGGGGGGGGGGGGGGGGGGGGGGGGGGGGGGGGGGGGGGGGGGGGAGGGGGGGGAGACTCAAGACTCAGGACTCAAGACTCAAAAACTTTATTACTCAAGGATAGAGATTTTAGGCAACATTCAACTAAACACACTGCACATATTGATAATGGCAGAAACAATGAAGAATATAGCAACATTATAATAATAACAATAACAATCGTAATAAGAATAATAATGATAAAAAAAATTCCATTACAAAATTACACAAACATAATCAGAGACATACGCGCGCGCTCACAAGCACGCACACGCCCACACATACACGCACGCACGCGTACACCCACACCCACACACCCACCCACCACCCCCACACACACACATATATACACATTTTCATTAGCTAATATAGAGGCAAAGCATAAACGTAGGGCGTTGAGACTATGATCAAAAGGTTAGATTTATTGTTCAAGTAAATGTTTAAGTATTGCTGATTTGAAGGACGGCAGTGATTGACATGTTTTGGCAGACGGAGGAAGAGAGTTCCACACGGATGGATCAAAAAAATGCAAAACCAGATTTGAACAAATCAATGCGGACACGTGGTAAAATGTAATTATTTGAATCATATCGCGTTGTTGCCATTTGGATAAACTCAGCAAGATATGTTGGTGCCATGTTTGCATGGACTTTAAACATTAGTACTGCCTTATTACAGGTCAGTTGGCTCTGCAGTGGTAACATCATTAGTTTTGCGAATTTGCCCGTGGTTGATAGAAACTTGTCGGGAAGAATCAGCTTAATTCCCCGTCTATGCATATAGAGTTGATCTTTTTTATGTGATTTTCACCGGCACCACTCCAGACAGTGGACGCATAGTTGATGTGAGAAAGGCAATGGGCTTCAAAAAATAATTCCGGATGTGTGGTTTCAACATAATAACTGAGTTTATTGTGTAAAAAACAAATTGCGAGCCAACTGTTTGCAAACATGATTTATATGTGATTGCCATTTAAAATTGTCATCAATGATCACGTCTAAGACACGGTGTTCGGTAACCTGCTCGATCAAGGTTTCACTCATTGTTAGGCTCAAACATAAGATGCTGTCGTTGATGTTTCTGTCTCGATGCTAGGACCATACATTTTGTTTTGTGCGGATTAAGGACCATTCGGTTTTGGTTGCACCATTCTAAGACATCAGTGATACTTTGTTGTACCGATATTTGTACAGACATGATGTTTGTATCACTACAGTGAAGAGAACTATCGTCAGCGAACAGATCACAGATGACGTCATTGTGAAATATGTGCATCAGTAGAGAGAGAGAGAGAGAGAGAGAGGAGAGAGATGAGAGAGAGAGGAGTGAGAGAGAGAGAGAGCATGGGGGAACGCGTGATTCGTCTCACAGACCTTCGATCTTCTGTCTTCCTATGAATGTACACTTTCTCTTTGTCATTGCCTTGTCCCCAATCCGTTTCCAACCCCGTCCTCTCTTCTCTTTTATTAGCTCTTCCTGACCCGAATCATTCTTTTTTTCAACAGTTCATGGGGTTTTGCAATGTCACATGTTGATCAATGGCTATCTCTTTTCTATCTTATGTTTCAAACTTTTGACTTTTGGGTATTATTTATATTTTTCATTTGTTGGTTTTTATCATTATATCGTTGCTGCTTTATATTTCACGAATGATTTTACTTTCGTTCATCTTTCCCCATTGTCTGTTCTCTTCCTGCGTTACTTATCCTATCCTTCTTTTCCTTTTCCCATTTGTACCCCTCTCCCCTCGCACCGCAACCCTTCTCTCTCTCCTCTCTCTCTCTCTCTCTCTCTCACTCTTCTCTCTTCTCTCTTCTCTCTCTCCTCTCTCTCTTGTCCGATCGTCTCCCTCCTAATCCGCCCCCCCCCCTCCCTTAAAAAAATCTGTTTGAAGTCTGTCTTGATCATATGCTGTCAAACTGCTTTTGAGAGAATCGTCGTAGAATGATTTTATATTAATCTTTTCTTTTGTAACATCCTGATGAAATTCACAATGAGCGAAACACCATCCCTCTTTTTTTGCCCCCGCATACTCCTGTTTGACTAATTATGTTCACTTTAGTTACTGTCGCATCTTCGATAACTGATAACCAGACTTTTAAAAGAAAACGAACTAGCGTGCAATCACTAATCTTCTCAAATTCCGCGCACCTGCATTTTCTGCCGTTTCTTGGTTTCTGTTGTCCTGAATTTTGTCTATCTTGCCTGAAGAAGACCAAAGAGGTAGAAACGCGTCGCGTTTTGTCTTGTGATTTGTTTGTTCCCTTTGTCTGGCGGATTAATCATGATTAAAAACAGTTTCAATTTTCGTCTGCAGTCACCTGACTATAAAATTAATTTTGATGACCTAACGTCGGAGTTCCACAGTCTACGGACAGGGTCGCCGTTCTCTTCCTTTTGTCGTCTTGCCAACTCGATGGAAAGGTCAACTCGATGGAAAGGTCAACTCGATGGAAAGGTCAACTCGATGGAAAGGTCAGCAAACTCGGAACACATAAACACAAACAATGATCATCGCTTGGTGAAGGTCAGGAATAAATGTAATGTGTGAGATTTTTTCTAACAAAGAACTGAATTGAAGTTCGAAAAAAGAGCACAAAATCAAAACTTCTGCACGTACGTACGAGAATGGCATCACACCACACAGAAAAGTTGTTATGTTCCATGTTCAACCCGTTTCTGATTACACCGTGCATTAATTTTTTTTTCTTTTCTTTAAGGGCAGATGTTCTGCGTTATTGCAGTTGGTAATTGAGTATGGACAACTATTCCATCTTAATGCGTTGGACAGTTCAGTATTGAAAACTGTTCCGTATGACCTTACGTATGTGTATAGACGTAAAGGGTAATAATGGTGCTTCAGCTTTACTGCAAATAAAGTTAATGCAGCCCAGTATGGAAAACTGTTCCGTACTATTGGCATACCTTAGGTATGTATATAGACGTAAAGGCTGATATGGTGTTTCAGCTTTACTGCAAATAAAATTAATGCAGCCCAGTATGGAAAACTGTTCCGTACTATTGGCATATCTTACGTATGTATATAGACGTAAAACTGATATGGTGTTTCAGCTTTACTGCAAATAAAATGAATTAAGAAGCGGTTAGATAAAAAAAAAAGTTTCGCGTTTACAGCTTATTTGAATATCTAATTTTCTCATTCAGTATGTATGTATGTATGTATGTATGTATGTATGTATGTATGTATGTATGTATGTATGTATGTATGTATGTGTGTATGTATGTATGTATGTATGTATGTATGTATGTATGTATGTATGTATGCATGTATGTATCTATCTATCTATCTGTCTATCTAACAACGCACATGAAACAGACTAAATATTTATTCCAATATTTCGACAGTGACAAGACAGTACCCAGCCATCATCTCATTAAAACAATATATATATATATATATATATATATATATATATATATATATATATATATATATATATATATATATATACATATATATATACATTTATTTTTTCGTGATTGTTCCAAATGAAGAAAACAATAAATACCAACTACTAGATTCACTCGCTATATCGTTCCTGCACCCGGACGGAGGCGTTTCAATTAATCCGACTGTTTTGAATTTAGACCTGCTGGTTTTTCCACACTCCAGTGAAACAGGTTTTAGCAAGCCAAAGCTCTGTTGACAGAGTCGCCAATTCTGATCCATTGTGATACTAGCAAGCCAAAGCTCTGTTGACAGAGTCGCCAATTCTGATCCATTGTGATACTAGCAAGCCAAAGCTCTGTTGACAGAGTCGCCAATTCTGATCCATTGTGATACTAGCAAGCCAAAGCTCTGTTGACAGAGTCGCCAATTCTGATCCATTGTGATACTAGCAAGCCAAAGCTCTGTTGACAGAGTCGCCAATTCTGATCCATTGTGATACTAGCAAGCCAAAGCTCTGTTGACAGAGTCGCCAATTCTGATCCATTGTGATACTAGCAAGCCAAAGCTCTGTTGACAGAGTCGCCAATTCTGATCCATTGTGATACTAGCAAGCCAAAGCTCTGTTGACAGAGTCGCCAATTCTGATCCATTGTGATACTTGATTTTGACAATGTCTGGCCATTCATTTTTGGTGTGCCCCTTCCCCCCCCCCTTTTTTTCCCCCAAATACCCGTTATGTCTCGATAAATTCAATTTTACACACAAAGTGATAAGGCCCATTCTTTTCTTTTCCAGTCTTTCGAATTCAGCTCCAAAACGAATACCCTTACGCTTGACATTTGACGTGAATATTCCACTTACCTTTGGCAACATCTATTATTTCTTATTTCATTTAACTTCAGACCAAAAAAAAAGTGCAACGACAATGAAACTAATCTAGGCTATATCATAACATCGGAAGAGCATAGGCCATCTGCTCATCACTTTCTTTAAACTATTATTCTTTGAAACTTCCAGGAATATGACTTCCAGGAATGTTTATCAACTTTGTTGATTTTCATAACTGTGCGCAGATTGAACCAGGCTCTTGTTTACCTCCTGTTTGTCCCCCCCACCCCCCCACCCCGCCCTGTCCACTCAAAGCGTTTCCTTTTATGTGTTAATTCTAAATCGGTTGAATTGAAGTCATCATGTCCTAAAGGGGCGAAGCGAGCAGACCCGGATTTTTCCACCCTTTGTTGAAAGAGGCGGTCGGATCAGAGGTCTGGGCTGAGTGGGCGGGTGGGTGGGCAGAGAGGGAGAGGGAAGGGGAAAGGAAAGAGGGGTGGGGAGGAAGGGGAGGGGGTGGTTCACCACCCTCACCACTCCATCTCCCATGGGCCCATCCATAAAGGTTCGAAATGTCTCAACCTATGCATTTCGTTAAAAAAAAAAGAACTTCGAAAGATTTGCACTGAAACACATATTTGGCAAATACTGTAGGCAATGTTCAACGTGTGAATCATACCCCGCGTAGCCCTTTGTTCTCATACCCCGCGTAGCCCTTTGTTCTCATACCCCGCATAGCCCTTTGTTCTCATACCCGCGTAGCCCTTTGTTCCACCTCTCGTTTTTCCTTCCCCTTTCTTCCCCCTTTTTCTTTCTCCTTTTCTTCCCCTATCAGTTCAACATGTTCTTAACCGTGTAACAAAAATAGTAACCCCCCCCCCATCCTGTTTCGTTTAATGGAGATTTCATCAGACTTTTTCGAAGGACGACATCTTCAATCAAATATGATTATCGCAAAAACATTTTCATATCAAATGCACGAAACGCTTCAAACAGATAAGAAAAAAAAAGAGATATTCCCCTCAAAAGATGTTTCAAGTTTGCCTACATACTCTGTACACCTTTTTTGGCATCTTCTTGTTTGGTGTGTGGGCTGTGTGTTGACATATCTATGCTAGGCGATTTGACATCGTAAGCAGCATTGGTTTGGAGTTATGGGCCTTGTATGTATATCGTCATGGGAGCAAGAGTTACCCTACTTGTTGTTTATTTACTGCTTGCTGTTCCCTGTCTTAGTGAAGATTTCCCTTCATACCAATCAAAACGAAGTGACATCTGTTTGTTCCTGTTTGTCTGTGCGTTCTGTTTGACTTATTCAAAATAAAAACGGCCGTGCTACTCTTGAATAAATGCTAATCTGTTCATTTCTCCAGTTGTTGTCGCTGATGTGTGCGTGTTGGTCATGTACTCTGTGTTGACGTGTTGGTTATGTGCTCTGTGTTGACGTGTTGGTCATGTGCTCTGTATTGACGTGTTGGTCATGTACTCTGTGTACTCTGTGTTGACGTGTTGGTCATGTGCTCTGTATTGACGTGTTGGTCATGTACTCTGTGTAGACGTGTTGGTCATGTGCTCTGTGTTGACGTGTTGGTCATGTGCTCTGTATTGACGTGTTGGTCATGTACTCTGTGTACTCTGTGCTGACGTGTTGGTCATGTACTCTGTGTTGACGTGTTGGTTATGTGCTCTGTGTTGACGTGTTAGTCATGTACTCTGTGTACTCTGTGTTGACGTGTTGGTCATGTACTCTGTGTTGACGTGTTGGTCATGTGCTCTGTGTTGACGTGTTGGTCATGTGCTCTGTGTTGACGTGTTGGTCATGTACTCTGTGTTGACGTGTTGGTCATGTACTCTGTGTTGACGTGTTGGTCATGTACTCTGTGTTGACGTGTTGGTCATGCACTGTGTGTTGACGTGTTGGTCATGTGCTCTGTGTTGACGTGTTGGTTATGTACTCTGTGTTGACGTGTTGGTCATGTACTCTGTGTTGACGTGTTGGTCATGTGCTCTGTGTTGACGTGTTGGTTATGTGCTCTGTGTTGACGTGTTGGTCATGTGCTCTGTGTTGACGTGTTGGTTATGTGCTCTGTGTTGACGTGTTGGTTATGTACTGTGTGTTGACGTGTTGGTCATGTACTCTGTGTTGACGTGTTGGTCATGTACTATGTGTTGACGTGTTGGTTATGTACTCTGTGTTGACGTGTTGGTCATGTGCTCTGTGTTGACGTGTTGGTCATGTACTCTGTGTTGACGTGTTGGTCATGTACTGTGTGTTGACGTGTTGGTCATGTACTCTGTGTTGACGTGTTGGTCATGTACTGTGTGTTGACGTGCTGGTCATGTGCTCTGTGTTGACGTGTTGGTTATGTACTGTGTGTTGACGTGTTGGTCATGTACTCTGTGTTGACGTGTTGGTCATGTACTCTGTGTTGACGTGTTGGTTATGTACTCTGTGTTGACGTGTTGGTCATGTACTCTGTGTTGACGTGTTGGTCATGTACTCTGTGTACTCTGTGTTGACGTGTTGGTCATGTACTCTGTGTTGACGTGTTGGTTATGTACTCTGTGTTGACGTGTTGGTCATGTACTCTGTGTTGACGTGTTGGTCATGTACTCTGTGTACTCTGTGTTGACGTGTTGGTCATGTACTCTGTGTACTCTGTGTTGACGTGTTGGTCATGTACTCTGTGTTGACATTTACGCCTGGTGATGTGGTGTACTAAGCAGAATTCATTTGGAGTCATGGGCGTGTGATGTGTGTCTCAACAAGGGAGCAAGAGTTAGCCTATTTCATTTAAGATTTCCTTTCAGTGCTACATATTGATGGAACGATTTAAACCCAGTGTGCAGAGTTTGTGTCTTTTAACCACAATTCCATGAGAAGCGCGTCTATCAAATCAAAAACTTACCGAATTCCAAGTTGGCGATACGACAGTGAGCGGTCAGAAATACACATCAGTGACACAGTCTTCATGACCAACTAGGCTGCAAACAACTGACGTAAAGACCCGCGTGACGTAAAGACCCGCGTGACGTAAGACCCGCGAGACGTAACGACCCGCGCGACGTAAAGACCCGCTTGAGCAAGAGCGAAAATCCAGGGATTTTATGAAAAAAATCAAACCTACGGTTGGGAAGCCATCTGCCTATCCACACCTCCTATTGCTTCATTGACAGGTGTTCACTGCATGTTGAGAGCTTTCTTCTGGATGCCTGGCCTGTGGCGTGTTTCTGGAAAAGGGATGTAAGTTTTTAAGAGAGTACTTACATAGCGCCTTTCCCCGGCCAGAGACCAAGCTCTAAGCGCTTTACAATCCGCATTCTCATTTACACAATGGGCTGGCTACCTGGGAAGAGCCGACTGAAGAGCTGCCAGCTGGCGCTTCATTCAGTCGTTTCCCGTGTCATTCAGTCAGTCTCGTTCATTCAGTTTAACAACTCTTTCATTCATTGGATTTTTCACGCAGAGTGCATGCTATGTGTAACGTGTCAACCATACCAACGGCCAAACTGGCCTTCTCTTCCGAAAGTTGGTGATGGGATTTTACGTGTGTGCAAGATGTTATGCGTGCGTTCACACACGGAACCTCGCCTTGGCTTAAGGCTGTGTCAGACCAATTGACATAGGCTAGAACACCAAGGTGTCCATGTGGCGGGGTATTCAAAAACGGTCACAACACGCAATGTTCTCATCCGTGGTTGATGCACTTGTACCATAGCTTCGGCTGTTCGGATGATCCCTGGAGTCTTTTAGCCAGGGTACAACAACAA
>CM031611.1:4167626-4176703 GCA_018398815.1 Conus ventricosus
CCACACAAAACACACACAAAAGAGAGAAGAAAAAGAGAGAGAGAGAGGGGAGAGAGAGAGGAGAGAGAGAAGAGAGAGACTAAAAGACTCAAACTCAAATGAAAAAATTCACTTTTTTTATAAAAATAGCCCCTCGGAAGGGGTTGCGAGTTAATTACAGCCCGTTTTTAAGCCCCCGAAAAACTGCACCCAAAAAAACCCAAATAATATTTTTCGAAAAAACTTAAGGGCAGAATAAATACCCTTTTTTAAAAGGCTTTGAAGAGAGAGAGAAGAAAGAGAAAAGAGAAAGAAAAAAGAGAAAGAGAGAGAGAAAAGGGGAGAGAAAAGAGAGAAAAAATCCCCCCTTAACCAGCCCTTTTGCCCCCTTTCTCCCCCCCCCCCCCCCTTTTTATAAAAAAAAAATAAAAAAAGGGCCCCCCCCCCACCCCCCCTACATTTGGGGTTCAAAAAGGCCCTTTTTTCGGGAAACGGACAATACAAAAAAAAAAACTTGCTGGCAATTTCCCGATTCCAGTGTTGTCGTAAAGGCCAAAAGACATCTGTTTTTTTTGGGGGACTCATTTTGGAATTTTTTCCCTATCAGATTTTTCCCTCGAAAACAAAGAAGCCTCCCTTTAAAGACTGAAGGCTGAAAGACGGGTGTTTTTTTTTGGTGGCCTTTTTTTGGGTAAATTTTCCCCATCCCCGTTCCCCCCAAAAAACCCTGTTTTTTTCTTTTGAGAAAGTTATTCAATTTCTAGTAACTGTCCTTTTAATAAAGACTCCCTTTAAAGACTAAAAACTCGGGGGGCGGGGGGAATCTTTTTGGGCCTCACCTTCCCAGGTTTTCCCTTTTCAATAAAGGATCCTTCCATGTAAATTTTAAAAGGGCTGGGTTTCGGGATCATCACCTTTTTGTTGCTGCACCCTTTCATTAACCCCCCCAAAAGGGGCCGCTAGCTTCTTACCCCAAAGTTGACTTTTTTTCGGCCTTTAAAACTTTAAATAAAGGGACCTCCCTAACAATTTTAAAAACAAAAATTTTGGCCAGGGCACTTTGTATAGCAAGTCCAATCAAAAAATGGGTCCAAAACCCTTTGGCAAATGACCCAAGAAGTAACCACCCAAACCCGGGGCGATGGCGAAGGGGTTTTAGCGTCTGGGCTCTCGGGGGGAGGGGGTTTTTTTCCCGTTTTCCCCAAAAAGGCCACTTGTTTTTTGATTTTTTTAAGCCCGCGGGCCTCCCACCCAGAGCTAAATTTACTGAAGCAATTAAAGGAAAAAATGGCCAAACTGGGTCCCAAGCTGAATTTACTAAAAGGGTTCATTCAGGAAGAAGGGCCCCACTGGGTCATTTTAAACCCACTTAATTTTGCAAAAATTTTTCCCCTGACCAGCACTGCGGGTGCTGTCTCTGTCGGGCCGGGGTTGACGTCAGGTTATTTTTGAAAGTAACCTGTTGAAACAGCCCTGCATAAAGTCCCCAACCAAAAAAAATTTCCACAGCATAAATTTTCGGGTTTTATCGATGGGTATAACACACCTTCATCTTCAGGCTTATCGATGGGATAACACCCCAACCCATCTTCGGGCTTTTTCGTTTGGGTAAAAACATCCCAAACATCTTCACTTTTTACGACCCGGAAAATACCACACCTTCATTTTCAGGTTTTATCAAAGGGTGTAACACAGAAACATCTTCAGGCTTATCGATCGTTAAAACCACCCATCTCAGTTTATCGATCGTGTAACACAGCATCATCTTCGGGCTTTTTCATGGGTATAACCCCATAAATCTTCGGGCTTTCGATCGGTATAAAAACACCACCCAATCTTCGGGCTTTCGATCGGTATAACACTCCCAAAAATCTTCGGGTTTATCGATGGGTATAACACACCACATCTTCAGGCTTACGATGGGTAAACCCAAAACCATCATTTTCCGGTTTATCGATCGTAAACAAAACCATCATCTTCAGGCTTATCGAGGGGTATAACACACCATCACCCTTCGGGGCTTATCGATGGGTAAAACACCCATCACCCTCAGCTTTCGATGGGGAATAACACACCACCCAACTTCGGGCTTACCTCGGAAATAACAAAAACCATCATTTTCGGGCTTTCGATGGGTATAACACACCATCATCTTCAGGCTTATCGATGGGGGGAAACCCAAACCAGCATCATCTTAAGGCTATCGATGGGTAAAACAAGTCTCAAATTTTTTGGCCCCCTAAAGCCGGGCTCAAAAATTTATTTCCCTCCCGTCTTTTTTTCTTGGTAAGTTTTTGTTGGATCACAATCACGGAAAATTTTTAATGGACGGACTGGGGGAAAACCCTCCGGAAAGGAAAAGCACACCACGCGGGCCGCGACTAACCATTTTTGTCTCAGCAGAGGGACTTTTTTTGGTGTGCCCGGGGAAATTTTTGGCTCGGACGGGCACCCCTGAACACCGCAGGGAAGGACTCGTCACATCGCGTCTCCCCTGGGGGTTTAACTGATTTACAACCTGACATTGACCGCTCTCCCCGGTTTTGCCGGTGCCGGAATTGTGGGGGGATAAGGCGGGATTGGCTTTTGAGGGGACGGGCATGAGGGGCCGGGTAAAAGGCACTGAGGGCATGAGTGGCAAAGGCGGGGGTACAAGGTCACTGAGGGGGCATGAGGGGTTTTAAAAGGGGTACAAGGTCACGGAGGGGGCAGGTGTCGGGTACAAGGTCCCAGAGGGGGGCATGAGTGGCGGGGTTACAAGGTCACGAGGGGGCAAAAAAGAGGGGAAAAAAAAACAAAAAAAAACCCCCCCCCCCCCATAAATTTTGTTTTTAAACCCAAAAATTTTGTGAAAAGAGGGGTTAAACGAACTCAATATTTTTTGCACGAATCCAAAACAAATAGGGGGAACGGGGCCCCAGTTTTCGCAATACTTTTGAAATCGGGGGAAACGATTTAAACGAAACTTGCGGGAAAGCGGGTTTTGGGGCCCCAACACAAAAATAATGAAAATTTTTGTTGACAAGCGGGGCTGAAGATTTTACGGGGGCATTTTAAATGGAAACTTTTTAACAAACTTTGGGGAACACACATTTCACTGTTTAAACCTTTTTTTCTGTCAAAAAGACAGAAATTCAAAAGATTCACCCAAATTTTAAAGCCCTCTCTCAAAGATTTTCTGGACTTTTTTAAATTTTCCCTTTATCCATAATTTTTTTCTCTCCCCTTTTTTCCCATTAAAATTGGCTCGGTCACTTCAAAAGAAACCCAATTTTTTTTTACAAATTTTTTGGAATCTGATTTTATAAAAAAAAAATTTTTAATAGACAAACTACCAAGTCAAAAGCAAAACGCGCGAAAATGAATTATGCCCTTGTAAACGAAATTTTTAAAACAAAAAAGGCGACACCATGTTTGTCGAAAAAAACAGAAAATCTAAAAGTTTGGGGGAATTATGAGGCGGGGAGGGAATTTTCATTTGTATTAAAACTGCGAAAAAATCGGGCCTTAGGGATCATTTGGCCAGCCAAAACAACATGTAAAAGTTCACCCAAAGTTTAAATTGTGTTTTAAAGTATTTTCCCCCAGCAAATCTTTTTGGGGGTTGCCCAGGTTTCAACCTAAGAAAAACTTTGGGTCACTCCTGTTTACAGTGGTCTTTTTGATCAATTGTCTTTAATTTTTCAAAGATGTGATTTGCGTGACGGTTCACTTTTTTTCAAATCATGGTGACGAACGTATGCATATTGTTATCTTTCTCCTAACCCCAAAGGGATGAAAGAAAGTACTATTGTGTTGTATGATGGTGTATCATATTGTTTTTGTAATGGAATCGTGTACGGATTAAGACCAGGGATAGTAATCTTTTTGACTTGGCGGAAGTCTGTGCTCTCCCGCGTGCCCTTTACTAATTTACAGGGGATTGACGACATAATTACAGTGCCTCCTCTGATAAAACATCAGACGTAGCATCACTTGTTCTCCCGGTTTGTTCTTGAGATCCAGCACCAGTTAAATGTTAGCAATTTGTTTTGTTAAAAAACTCTTACCAGTACGGACCTTCTGATATCACTTTTGAACGGATTTAATCTTTTGACAATTTGCTAATCAAAAAATAAAGATTATGCATGCAATATTTCATTATAAAATGTGGGTAAATGTCTTAAAACGTTCGATTTGTTATTAGAAATCTGCAGAATAGGGACCACAGGAAAATGTTGAATGCTGAAAGTGTAACGAGGGAAAAAGGACAGAGGGCTTTGCATCGAATGTGGACATTCGAAAACCAAGGTTTTGAGTGCATCGAATGTGGACATTCAGTAACCAAGGATTGAAGTAGCATCGAATGTGGACATTAAGTAACCAAGGATTGAAGTAGCATCGAATGTGGACATTCAGAAACCCAAGGATTGAAGTAGCATCGAATGTGGACATTCAGTAACCAAGGATTGAAGTAGCTTCGAAGTAGACATTCAGAAACCCAAGGATTAACTTGGTCATTTTAAAAATAAAATCAATAACTAAATCGTAGTGCGGTGCGATGTAATTTTCCTCTTTCCCTTTTCCTTTTTATGTTTTCATACACGATTTTTACAAGCGTTAGGAGTTTGCACTGTAGCCCTTCTTTTCCCGAACCTTAGTGGCTCTAACAATTTATTCTTTTCCCGAAACCTTCAGTGGCTCTAAAACAATTTATTTTTTTCCCAAAACCTCAGTGGCTCTAAAACAATTTATTTTTTCCTGAAAACTTCAGTGGCTCTAAACTTTTTATTCTTTTCCCGAAACCTTCAGTGGCTCTAAACAATTTATTCTTTTCCCGAAACCTTCAGTGGCTTAAAAAATTTTCTGGAACGTTTTTCGTTTCTTCAATATTCTTTTTTCTCCTTACTATTTACATAACACTGTGCATGGTCTTTTTCTTCATATTCTTTTTTTCTCCTTACTATTTACATTACACTGTGCAAGGGTTTCTTCTTTCTCAATTTCTGTTTTCTCCTTATATTTACATTACCATGTGCATGGTTTCTCTCAATATTCTGTTTTCTCCTTACTATTTACATTAACACTGTGCATGGTCTTCTTCTCTCAATATTTGTTTTCTCCTTACTATTTACATTACCACTGTGCTGGTCTTCTTCAATATTCGTTTTGTCCTTAATTTACTCACCACTGCGCATGGTCTTCTCTCATATTCTTTTTTCTCCTTACTATTTACATCACCAGTGCATGGTTTTTCTTCTCTCAATATTCTGTTTTCTCCTTACTATTTACATCACCACTGTGCATGGTCTTCTTTCCAATATTCTTTTTTCCCCTTACTATTTACATCCCCACTGTGCATGGTCTTCTCTCAATATTCTGTTTTTCCTTACTATTTACTTTTAACATGTGCATTGTCTTTTTCTCTCAATATTCTGTTTTCTCCTTACTATTTACATTAACACTGTGCATGGTCTTCTTCTCTCAATATTCTGTTTTCTCCTTACTATTTACTTTAAACACTGTGCTGGTCTTCTTCTCTCAATATTCTGTTTTCTCCTTACTATTTACATTAACATGTGCATGTCTTCTTCTCCCCAATATTCTGTTTTCCTTACTATTTTTCATCACCACTGTGCATGGTCTTCTTCTCTCAATATTCTGTTTTCCCCTTACTATTTACATCACCACTGTGCATGGTCTTCTTCTCAATATTCTGTTTTCTCCTTACTATTTACATCACCTGTGCATGGTCTTCTTCTCTCAATATTTGTTTTCTCCTTACTATTTACATCACCACTGTGCATGGTCTTCTTCTCTAAATTTTTCTGTTTTCTCCTTACTATTTACATTACCACTGTGCATGGTCTTCTTCTCTACTATTTACATCACCACTGTGCATGGTCTTTTCTCTCAATATTCTTTTTTCCCCTTTACTATTTACATTTAACACTGTGCATGGTTTTTTTCCTCAATATTCTGTTTTTCCTTACTATTTACATCACCACTGTGCATGGTCTTCTTCTTGCACTTGATATTTTCTGTTTTTTATTCTGAGTGTCTCTGGCTTTTGTTTTCTAGGCTTTTGTTGCGGTTTCTTTCTTTCTTTCTTTCTTTCTTTCTTTCTTTTTTTTTTTCCCTTTCTTTCTTTCTTTTCTTTCTTTCTTTTTTTTTTTGGGAAAAGAAGTGATTTTATCTTCTCGAGTCTGCGCCTTTTTTGCTTGTGCTTGATTGCTTGATTAGAGGGTTTAGTTTATGGATGACTTTTTTTTTAATTGAGGGAAAGGTTTTTAAAACTTTTAAAGATGGAGGAGGTAGCCAATCCCACCCTCTCCCTCTTTTTCTTTCCCCTCTGTCTGTCTGTTTCCTTTCCTTTCTCTGTCTTCCTCTGTCTCTGTAGCCCTGTCTGTCTGTCTGTCTGTCTGTCTTCTCTCTCTCTCCCGATCTCTCTCTCTCTCTCTCTCCCCCCATCTCTCTCTCTCTCTTTTCCCCTCTCTCTCTCTCCTCTCATCTCCCCTCTCTCTCTCTCTCTCTCTCTCTCTCTCTCTCTCTCTCTCTTTTTTCTCCCTTCCTTGTCCGTCTGTCTTTTCCTCTCTCTCCTGTCTCTGTCTGTCTCTGTCTGTCTCTGTCTCGCACTTTTCCCTTTTTCCCCTCCCCTGCCACCCCTTCCCCCGCCTCTCTCTCTGTGTCGGGTGTGTGTGTTGTGTGTGTGTTTTCTGTGTGTCTGTGTCTCTCTCTCTGTGTCTGTGTGTATGGTCTGTGTGTCTGTGTCTCTCTCTCTTGGTCTGTGTGTGTGTCTGTGTCTGTGTGTCCGTGTTCCTCTCTGTGTCTGTGTGTGTGTCTGTGTGTCTGTTCTCACTCTCTGTGTCTGTGTGTGTGTCTGTGTGTCTGTGTCTCTCTCTCTGTGTCTGTTGTGTGTCTGTGTGTCTGTGTCTCTCTCTCTGTGTCTGTGTGTGTGTCTGTGTGTCTGTGTCTCTCTCTCTGTGTCTGTGTGTGTGTGTTTTGTGTGTTTTCTGTGTCTCTCTCTCTGTGTCTGTGTGTGTGTCTGTGTGTCTGTGTGTCTCTTTGCCTCTTTATATGCAGCCCAAGACATGTTTGGATGTGCGTGTCAAAATGGGAATGATTTCCTTAATGAAGTGGCGGATCATTTTCCTATGTATTAGCTCAAATATCTTATGAATTAAATATTGGCAGAAACATGCATTTCTTGTCAAACGACCAAAACACACACACACGCGCGCCACGCGTGCGCACACACACACACACACACGGACGCCCACTTTTCTCTCTCTCTCTCTCTCTCTCTCTCTCTCTCTCTCTCTCTCTCTCTCTCTCACACACCACACAACATTGCGAATGCAATTAACACCCCCCCCCCCCCCGCCCCAACTCCCTCCGTTTTTAAGAGATCAACAGCAATTATTCAACATAAAATTCACCCTCACACCCGCAGTTTCCACCACTCAGCCCTACCCAACCTCCCTCCCCTCACGCCCCCCCCCCCCCGTTCCTCTTCCCCACTCCCCCTTTCCCTTCTTCCTGATAAAGTTTTAACAGACCCACACAAAACTTCCTAAACGATCGCCGCAACCCTCACAGTGTTTGGTTCGTTATATATTCGTTCGCCTCTCTTCTGTTAGCCAGGCGTCTAAAAAACCCTTTACTATCACTATCATTATCCTCATCATTAAAATATTAATAATTTTTACTCGCATTACCCCCTTCCCACCCCTATTGTCCCCTTCTATTTATCCCATCTAGCGCCTTTTTGTGGGTGGGAGAGGGGGGGGGGTACGTAGTTGCTCGTTTTTTCGGTTTCATTGTCCTGATGTTGTTTATCTTGCCTCAAGAAGACCTAAGAGGTCGAAACGCGCTGTGTTTTGTCTCGGATTTGTTTGCCTCTGTTGTCGGGCGGATTTACTGTGAATTATTCTAGAAATTTGTTTTTACACCTGCAGTCACCTCACTGTGAAACTGGCTTGCCGTCGCTGAAAATCAGTTGAAATTAAAAAAGGATTCAAAATTACAAGGCTGAAAGGGGAGGCAATAAGAACATGTGCGATGGCGTCACAAAGAAAGCTCTCTCTCTCTCCCCCTCCTCTCTCTTTTCCTCTCTCTCTCTCTCCCCTCCTCTCCTCTCTCCCCAATATTTCCTTTCTTCTTCTTCCTTCTTCTTCTTTTTTCTTCTTCTTCTTCTTCTTCTTCTTCATTCTTTCTTCATCTTTTTATTTACATTTTTTTGGGGGGTGGGGCTCCTCCTTTTTTTCAACTTTGTTTTTGGGTATACAGCTCTCACGCACCACGTAAGTGGGTATGTTGTATTGCTATTAATGGACATTACATTTTGACTTTGATGTTTGGCGTTTGATACAGAGCATCAGGGTTTAGCATGTGCTAATGTTTGGAATAATGAACTTTTCTCGTGTGTGTGTGTGTGTGTGTGTGTGTGTTTTGTGTGGTGTGTGTGTGTGTGTGTGTGTGTGGTGATGGAAAGGAGAGAGAGAGAGAGAAGAGAGAGAGAGAGAGAGAGAGAGAGAGAGAGAGAGAGAGGGGTCCAGAATCTCCCCGAAACCATCCTGGAAACGAACAAGGAAAACGATCATGAAGCAGCTCTGGATGTCGGGCAAGTAGAGGACCAGAGCCCCAGCACGGGACAGAGGCAGCCGAGTAGAGGGCCGTCTGGATAAGTCGAAGAGGTCCACTTGGAAAAGGGTTTCAAAGAGGTCCAGGTGGATCAGTGGAAGAGGTCCAGGTGGATCAGGTGGAAGACGTCCACTTGGATCAGGTCGAAGGGGTCCAGTGGATCGGGTTTCGAAGAGGTCCAGGTGGATCAGGTGGAAGAGGTCCACTTGGATCGGTCGAAGAGGTCCAGGTGGATCAGGTCGAAGAGGTCCCACTTGGATCAGGTCGAAAGGTCCAGGTGGATCAGGTCGAAGAGGTCCAGGTGGATCAGGTGGAAAAAGTCCCTTGGATCAGGTCGAAGAGGTCCAGGTGGATCAGGTCGAAGAGGTCCACTTGGATCAGGTCGAAGAGGTCCGGGTTGGATCAGGTCGAAGAGGTCCAGGTGGATTCAGGTGGAAGAGGTCCACTTGGATCAGGTCGAAGAGGTCCAGGTGGTC
>CM031611.1:4176803-4186803 GCA_018398815.1 Conus ventricosus
CGGAAAGATCCCAAAAAAAGCAGCAGTTCTCAAAGGCGACATAGTGGCCCCCGAGGATATCGATCCTCACAAAAATTAGTTAAAGAAACCTGCATGCATAAGGCTTGCACGACACGTTATCTTTCTCCCACTCTATCCCTCCCAACTCGACTGCCTCCGTCGGTTTCAAAAAAAACTCCTTCGCAGGTGAGAGGAGGCTCACTCAGCCTACGTTTAACCCCGTGCAACCCGAGTCCACACGGACAACACATGACAATGCAGGATGGAAGGTGGGTTGCAGAGAGTTTAAAAAGTGAAGTAAAACTAAGTTGTTTTTTTATAGACACATAACACTCTGCTTAAGATTACATTTAACAAAACTAACCCCCTACACAAATTCTTCCCTCTGGACAAAACGGACCTTGAACATGACAGTTGGAAGCATGCAGTGCGTGACAATCCTGATCATTCTGATGACATCCTGATCATCCTGATCATCCTGATGACATCCTGATCATCCTGATGACATCCTGATCATCCTGATGACAGCGCAACGCGCTCGAAACAAATTTGTAGATAGTTTTAAGATTCCTCTTTTTACTTGTTTTAACTTATATATATATATATATATATATATATATATATATATATATATATATATATATATATATATATATATATATTCTTTTATAGTGAAAGAGAACTCAATCTTGTATGTATATCAATAGAAATGTTCAAATACATTCGACAAAACTAGATCATGTGAACACACATCAACAAATATATGCATTGAAAATGCGTGTGTGTTTTTTCTTTTACAACATTGTATACCATTAGTCACTTCAAAAACAAAATTGGCAACGAAAAAAAGCAAACAAGCAAAAAAAAGTGTGCAAACAGAATAAGCAAACAAAAACGTGTGACCATTAAATGCCATACCTCCCCTTTCAGAATTGGCACCACAGAATCGGTCAAACACATAGTATTATTCAGCTTCAAACATCCAAACATGGTCAATAAGAGAAAGAAAGAAAACACAGGGAAACTTAAAAGATCTACTCTCAAGACTGGCAATGATTTGTTGAGTAAAAACACACGTCGTGTAAGAAAATTACTGTTTAGGGTTCATTTTGCAAAAGAGTTTGCCGCACAGATTCTATGAGTGAAAAGCTGTTTTCGCGCTTACCTGTTCAAACCCAGCCCCGTGCAGAAAACACTGAAAGGCCACTCGTGGGACTGCCAAAATTATTCTCTTTTCTCTCTCTCTCTCTCTCTCTCTCTCCTCTCTCTCTCTCCTCTCTCTCTCTCTCTCTCTCTCTTTTCTCTCTCTCTGCTAAACCATACAACAAAGAATGTCGTTGATAAAGTTGTTCGTGTGTTATAATCAAAACTGACAACTGTTTTCTTTCTTCTTCTTCTTCTTCTTCTTCATCTTCTGTTTTTAACCGAAACTCCTCCGAATTTGTCAAAATCTTAGAAAATGTAAAAATGATAGAAACTGGTACGTACTCGTTTATTGAGTTCATATCTATATTCGTTTTTCTGATGAAATTGCACCGCAGCGAAGTATCCCTGGTTTATTTAACATAAGAAGTCAATGCAGACTAGAAGTCATCAGAAGTCAATGCAGACTGAAGTCATGTTTTCTTCATGAAAGAGAACTCATGTTTTAAGTTACAATGCAGTTATACAAATTCATTCTGAAAAAAAGCACATCCACAATACATACGCTGAAATGTCATACATGTTACAATGTTATATCTTTAAAGCTATACCGTTAATCACTTCAAAAACGAAACGCAATGAAAACGTGTAAAACGTTAACTACAAAACTCCCTTTCCAGAATGGACTCAACAAAAGCAGTCAGTTTCAGTGTCATCAAGGAGGCGTCACTGCGTGCGGACTAGTCCATATTCGCTACACCATATCCGCTAAGTTTCTAGACCACACTACGCATGATTTGAAGCTGATGGATATATGAATTAACAACAAAGCAGTCATATACATCATACAATTCAGCTTCAAACATCAGACCATTTCTGATCAGGAAGAAAACGATCGTTGAGATCTGCTTTCGAATTTGGAAACAATTTGTTGAAAAGGGGTTTGCTTTGGTTCTTCTTGGGGGTTTATGTGTGTACAAATTTCTTTCTAAGAGCACGTTGTGTGCTTTGTGTGGGTTCATTTCGTGTACAATTGGCTTTCTGATCGCACTTTGGGGTTTTCTTCTTTTGGGGGGATTCTTTCGGGTCCCTTTTGGTTTTTCTAGAGCAGCACGTTTTTTGGGTCTTTGTGGGATTCATGTGGTGTAAACACTTTGGCTTTCTAGATTCAGCACTTGGGTTGTCTTCTGTGGGGGGATTCAGGGGGGTGTAACTTTGGCTTTCTAGAGTCGCACGTTGTGTGTCTTTTTGGGTGGGTTTCAGTGTGTACCATTGGTTTCAACCTGGTTTGGTTTTCTTGTGGGATTTTTTTTTTTTTTTTTTTAATTTTTTTTTTTTTTTTTTTTTTCAATTCGTGAAAACCTTTTGCTTTCTGACGAAAGATTTTTTTTTAATGCTTCATTTACCTGTTTCAAACCCAGTCCTTAAAAAAATTGACGCCCATTTTGCTGGGTTTTTGAATTTTTTTTCCTTTTAACAAATTGAACAAAAATTTAAGCTTGCAATCGCTGTCAAATGTTCTCAAAATCGTATAGTCACGGGGGGTTTTGCTAAGACCAAATTTTACCCTTTTGCGCTCTAAAGATAAAAACGTTCGGCAAACCAGAAATATCTTTTTAAAAAACAAAGAATTGAAGTCAATTCAAAAAATTTGGATACGTCTTCAGAACGGAAATTAAAAATTCCTATATTTAAGGGTTTGTTTTTTTTTTTTTGTTGGGTTTTTTTTAGACATTAACATTTCAATTTTTAAACAAATCCACGGGTATGCTAAATAGGGAAACAGTTCTTGACTGTGTCCATGAAAAACATTCAAAATTTAACCAAAGGGAAACTTCGTTTGACTGTGTCCAGTGAAGGATACGTTTAAGTTTAACCAAAAGGAAAACAGTTCTTTTGACTGTGTCCAGTAAAGGAACAGTTATAAGTATTAACCAAAAATCGGGGAAAGAAAGGGGGCAAACGTCCCTTTTTTGGGAAAAAAAAAAAAACTTTTTTTCAACGAACATAAAATTTCAGTAGAAAAGTCGATTTTAAAGGAAGGGATTGAATCGTTTTGCAATCCATTTTTTTTAAATGAAAAGTTTTAAGACGGAAGACCATGCGTTTTTAAAAAAATTTGGCAAAAATACATCATTGCGTGAAAGATAAGAAACAATAGTGGTAAAATTTTAAATTTGGGGAACTATTGGGGGGGGGGGATTAGAAGCATTTTTTTTAGAAATATTTCACTGTTTGACATAACTATCGTCAACAAAAGAAGGAGACGAGAAATTTGACACAATTCGTGACACCAAAACCAACGCAAGGCTACTTGGGGTAAAAATATGAAGCATTTTACCTGTTTAAAATTACTTTTTTAAATTGAAACGTTTTCAAGGGGGAAAAAAAAAAAGAAAAATGAAACTCTTGGGTTTGGGTTTTTAGTTTTTTAACGTTAAAACTCACTACAAACGTAGTGTTTTATCTCTTTTTCACTCAATAAGGTTAAATACTTATTCATCGTTTCATTTCGCACTGTTTTTGTTTTTGGAGTTTTTTTCAATTTGCCGCTTTTTTTATGCTGTTTTTGTTATCGGGCTGAATGTTTTGTTTGCGTTAATGGTGCGGGGTGTTTTTGGGGGTGTTTGTGTTAAAGGGGGGGGGGTTGGTTTTTCTGAAGGGGGGGGACGAGGGGGGGGAAGGAAAATGGGTCGGAGGGGGATGAAAAGACGTGGGCCCGGGGTGTCGCGACACACAGCCCTCAATACCATCAAAGGGACAAAACATGAAAAATCTTTCCCTACCGCCTATTCTGTATGACTGGGCACACGCAAGGCGCGCATGGGGTTTTGTGTGGGGTTTGTGTGTTGGGGTGTGTGTTGGGGGTTTTGTGTGGTGTGTGTTGTGTTTGGGTGTGTGTGGTTGTGGTGGTTGGGGGGCATTGTGGTGTGTGTGTTGTGTGTTGTGTGTGTGGTGTTGTGGTGTGTGCTTTTGTGTGTTGTTGGGGAAGCAGACAATACCATCAAGGCGAAAACCCACGAATAATCTTTCAGCATTGCGACTCTGTATAGTGGCGCGCGCAGGCGGGGTGCTACCGTTTGTGCTGCAGCGTTTTCCCGGGTGTGTTTTGTCTGGTCTGTGTGGTGGGTTTCTTCGTGCGGTGGGCTTTTTGTTCTGTGTCCTACTTTTGCGCGCCCCCCGTATTTTTTGCTGGGAGGGGGGGGGGGGGGGGGGGGGGCGGGGTAGCGCGCACGCGGCCCTGGCGTGTGCTCGATGATCCCCCGACCCACCGCTCTCATTTCTTTACGTCGTTCCATCATTCACTCTTAATTTGTTTATTCCACAAGGAAAACGTTTTGGGGAGGGGGCGTGGGGAAAAGAAATTGGAAAGGGGGGTGGGTGGAGGCGGTGTGCTGTTTAAAGAAATGGAAGACGGAGGGGAAGAAAAAATCTTACGTTTTTTGTTAGAGTTTTACAGGAAGAAAAAATGGGAATGAAGGACCGATAGAAAGTCTGTGTTTTTTTGTTAAGAGTTTTACGGCGAGGTCATTTTTTACAACGTCTTTAAACTGGCTACGAAAAAAAGACTTTTACAGCGAGGGCATTTCAACACGGCTATTAAATGGACAAACTTAGGGCTATTACACGAGGGATTTTTTTTATACAAAGGGATTAAACCCACGAAACTAAAGGCTACTACTTTTCCATGCTATATACAAATGCACACTTCATTTTGTGCACCTCAAACCCCCCACCTGCACACACACACACACACACAACACCCCCACACACCACACCACCAAAGCACGCCGCACGCACCCCCAGCACGCACGCCCCGCACCACGCACGCACCACCACCACCCCACACACACCCCAAAACACACACACCACACACAACACACACACACAGACCTCCGCACGCGCGCCCGCACAGAGAAAAGAGAAGAGGGGGAGGGAGGGAAGGAGATTAATAGGATTTTAACAAACCCTTTTTTTCCCTTATTAAGATTTTCCCCCCGCACTTTTCTCTTTGTTTTGCACGCACATTAAAGCACTTCTTTCATTTGATAAACCCATAAAGGCGCCAAGAGGTTTAACACCAACAAGAGGCCTTTTTTTTATAATGAAGATGAATCCCGGCAACAGAGGGGGGGTTGTTTTTTTTTTTAAAAGACCAGGAACAATTAGAGAGAGAAGGGTAGGGGACATTTTGGGGGGGAGGGGGGGGGGTATTAAACGGGGACGTTTTTTTAAAAGAAATATTTTTAGTACGCCTAACAAAACAGTCCACAAATTGAGGGTTCGTTTCGTTTTGAAATATTTCATTTACGCCTAACGAAAAAGCACAAAAAAATTTGGATTAATTTTTCTGATTGAAATTAAAACCCTTTTTCTAAAATTATTTAGGAGTTTTTGAAATGGTTTACCGAGTTCGTAGGGGATATAAGTTGGGAAGGGTCCAAAGCATGGCCCAGAATTCAATGTTTTGTTTTGAATTGGGTTTAAAAAACATTAAATGAAGAGAGAGAGAGAAAAGAGAGAGAGAAGAGAAAAGAGAGAGAGAGAGAAGGAGAGAGATTTTAGTCGGGATTGTATTTCTAATTATTACCTTTTTTTTCAAAAATGTTTTTGCTCATTTTTCCCTTTTGTACACCACCCACACACACAACACACACACACAAAACCACACACACACCACACACACACACCACACAGAAATTGGGAATAGAAAACTTTGCTTGAGTCCAGAAATTGAATTTTTAAAACGAGTTTATTTTGCAAATCGACATTTAAAAAGGTGTAAGACGGTTAAAAAAGGAAAGTTTTCAGCCCATAACATCGACCATCGTTTGCCTGCCATTCGTTGTTCTTCTTTTGAAATGCAATCTTCAGGCACACCACGTGAGAAGGCATGAACTAATCAGCGAGGAGGAGACAAGCATTGACAGCGCAAAGCCTATCACGTGACACTCTGTCCGTCCCGACAAGCCAGTTGTGTCCCCTCTGTGGGAATGAATAGAGTCCCGCTGGTCCAGGGGTCTGCAAGGTGCTCCTCATTGATTGGGGATTATGGGTTGGGGAAGGGAAGGAAGGGGAAGTGTAAATGGTGGGGGGGGGGGGGGGGGGGCAGTAAAGTCAGTCTCAATTTCGATTATTTAAGTTCCTTTGAGGACACCCAAAACTACCAATGTTATATATTTTTTCCCTTAACACTCTCCCTTTCCCAACTCATCAACAATCCCCTCCCCCTCCCCCCCCCCCCCCCCCCCCCCACCCCTCCCGTTCCCTAACCGTACCCAGTGCATGAAAATCGCTGCTTCCTCCTTCAATTCTTATTTCAAACTTCGAAATCAGAATATTCTCTCTTTTTTTTCCCCTCAATTTTGGCTTCTTTTTTTTCAAGGAAAAGGAAAACTCTATCGTTTACTGTTCACAGTCGTGGACAGCGAGCCATGCAGAAGAGCCACATAAGATAAAAGGATACTCGGCCATCATTCTCAGCAAATCACATCAGCAAATCAACGCAGAAAGTATTATCATTATCATTATTACTATTATTATCGTTAATATTATTATCATTATTTTTGTTGTTGTTGTTGTTGTTCTATGCCCTTGTGGTTTGTAGTGTTGAGTGCAGTCGTTGTTCTACGGTTATTGAATGTTTGTAGTGTTGAGTGCAGTCGTTGTTCTACGGTTATTGAATGTTTGCTTTTTTTCGATGTTCTTGTTCTAACGACTTTTCACAAAACTTGTTTTTTTAGAAGGGATCTCACAATTACTGATGTTAGCAGTTATATGACTCATGATTCCATGACTTCAAAAACTATTGACATCTCAGCAACTTGCGCTTTGCATAAAGGAACTATTATAAACGGTGATAACAGCAGTGCCCCAATGTGACTTAGAAGAGGAAATGTTCCCGCGTTGAGCGATCAATGGTAATAACATTGAAATAATTTTCAGAATAACTGTCGTCAGAAAATGAAGTAGGAAAGAATTGTTTTATGAGAGACATCATAACAAAAAATGCCGAGTTAACAAACTTTCTCTGCAAGGACGCCAAATAATATCCATTCATTTATGATAATAATGATAATAATGATGATTACTTATGGCGCTTAATCTTACATCATAAGCCCTAAGCACTTACAAATAATATAATGGGTTAAAGAAAACAACAATGAAACCAATAAGAGATGAGCATTGCAATAAGTACCATGCATCTACAAACAAGGCTGCATATTTACACACACACCCTACCACGCGCAAACACACACACACACACACACACACACACACACACACACACACACACACACACACACACACACACACACACACACACAACACAGCACAACACATGATCCCACACACACAAAATATCATGGATCCACTCTTTTATGTGGATGGATCCCAACTAAAACCACAGGGGCCGAATAGCTCAGTGGTAGAGCGCCGGACTCGTAATCTTGGTGATCCTGGGGTTGCGGGTTCGAATCTCCGCCGGGCTGTTTTGGTACAGGGGGAATTTCCCCTCGGAGTTAACATTGGCTCTGACTCCATTTCCCATACAGTCCTTCGAATGAGACTATAAACTGAGGTTCCGTGTGTGAACGTACGCATAACATCTTGCGCACACGTAAAATCCCATCACCAACTTTCGGAAGAGAAGGCCAGTTTGGCCGTTGGTATGGATGACATATACACACTGCATGCACCTTCCCCGAAGATGGAGTATGGCTGCCTTGATGGCGAGATAATACAAACTGTCATACACACAAAACTCCACTCCCTTTGTTTGGTACATGGGATTAATCCTTGCCTGTCTATACAGGAGTGTCCGCAGGAGTATCAGCCTGCATACGCGGAAGAAAAAAAAACAACTAAGATTCAGTTATTCTTGATTTATATTCTATCTTTCCCACTGATTAGGATGAAATCGGTTGGATTCAGTGCTTACAGGTAAACAAAGCAACCGATGCGTGTGACGACATGGCCGGAATCAATTCTCTCGTGTGCTTGGAATAGTCACCTTTCGTCTCCTGGATGGCAAACGTCAGCAGACCCGGCGTAGCACGCCATTCGTACTCTCGTGCGAAAAACAACTTTATGCGTTCGCGATTTATACTCAAATTTAAGCAAATCATTCAAATTGTTCTGGTTAAAAATACACTTCACCCTCGATGTAAACAAGATAAACATTGCCTTCAGGGATAAAGATCAAAAGAAGGTATCTTCACAATCAGTGCTCACCCATTGGGTTATCTTATGCACTAAAAATAGTACCGTTCTCTGGTTGGTGGGAACAGCCGTTCTCTTTTTTTTTTCTTTTTTTTAACTCTCCGTGAGTTTGAAGATCCAAGAAGGCTGTCAAGGAAAGCCCTCTGTTCCACAGACTGAGCGGTCAGCTCTCCGTTATGTCCCCATCATGTCCAGTACAACGCTAAAAATGGCTAATGCAGCAACTTTAAAGCACAATCCCCAGATGGTCATCACTCACAAACAGCACAAATAGTAGTACAAAAGACATTTGCAGACTATCCCTCAGCAAAAATAAGGAAGGGGAGGGGGGGGGGGAGGAGGAAGGGAAGGATGAAAGAATCGGCGTAGCTCTCTCTCTTCTCTCTCTCTCTCTTTCTCTACTCTCTCCTATCTTCAGTCTCTCGTCAAACTCTCTCTTCTCCCACTCTCACTCTCCCTCTCTTCTCCTCATCTTCTCATCTTCTCTCTCAAAATGCTTTAAATTTACTTACAAGTGAGTTTGTGATTATTCACACCTTCAACAATTGTCAGTTACATGAAAAATTGTATTCCTAAATGTATTCTAGAGGTGGGGGGAGGCTACAGATTGGCAATGCGTACTGAGTCCTTCCGTATTTCTCTCTCTCTCTCTCTCTCTCATCTCTCTCTCTCTCTCTCTCTCTCTCTCTCTCTCTCTCTCTCTCTCTCTTCTCTCTCTCTCCTCTTCTCTCTCTCTCCTCTCTCTCTCTCTGCTCTTCTTCATCCTCTCCTCTCTCTCTCTCTCTTTCGCTTTTTCTGTCTTCCTGAGGGGCAAGTTCTGTCCTCCTATTGCCATCTCTTTCATTTTTCTTCACTTTGACTTCTGAAAAGAAGTTGCTCTCTCTTTTCTTCCTCTTCTTCTCTCTCTTTCCTTCTTTCTCTTTCTCTTCCTCTCTTCTCTTCTCTCTTTCTCTTTCTCTTCTCCTCTTTTCTTCCTCTTTCTCTGTTCTCTCCTCTTTCTCTCCTCTTTCCTCCCTGTTCTTTCCTCTGTCCACTTTCCTTTCTCATTCTCTTCCTCTTTCTTCTTCCTCTTTCTCTTTCTCTTCCTCTTTCTCTTCCTCTTCTCTTTCCTCTTCCTCTTCTCTTCTCTTCCTCTTTCTTTTTCCTCTCTTCTCTTCCTCTTTCTCTTCCTCTTTCTTTTCCTCTTTCTCTTTCTCTTCCTCTTTCCTCTTTCTCTTCCTCTTTCTCTTTCTCTTCCCTCTTTCTCTTCCTCTTTCTCTTTCTCTTCCTCTTTCTCTTCCTCTTTCTCTTTCTCTTCCTCTTTCTCTTCCTCTTTCTCTTTCTCTTTCCTCTTTCTCTTCCTCTTTCTCTTCCTCTTTCCTCTTTCTCTTCCTCTTTCTCTTCCTCTTTCTCTTCCTCTCTTTCTCTTTCTCTTCTTTTTCTCTTTCTCTTCCTCTTTCTCTTCCTCTTTCTCTTCCTCTTTCTCTTTCTCTTCCTCTTTCTCTTTCTCTTTCTTCTCTTCTCTTTCTTTCCTCTTTCTCTTTCTCTTCCTCTTTCTCTTCCTCTTTCTCTTTCTCTCCCTCTTTCTCTTCCTCTTTCTCTTCCTCTTTCTCTTCCTCTTCCTCTTTCTCTTCTTTCCTCTTTCTCTTCCTCT
>CM031611.1:4189303-4191803 GCA_018398815.1 Conus ventricosus
CAGCCTTGTGTCTGATTCAACTTCCCTTCATCTTCATACCAACAGGAGAACTGTTGTCTGTGTCTGATTCAACTTCCCTTCATCTTCATACCAACAGGAGAACTGTTGCCTGTGTCTGATTCAACTTCCCGTCATCTTCATACCAGCAGGAGAACTGTTGTCTGTGTCTGATTCAACTTCCCGTCATCTTCATACCAGCAGGAGAACTGTTGTCTGTATTTAGCTCCACGTCAGACAGAAACTCTTTTCTCTGAAACGAAGGTCAGGGGGGAGTTTGACAGTAGAATGCCTGTAGGTCAGGGGAGACCTTGACAGTAGAATGCCTGTAGGTCAGGGGGGAGTTTGACAGTAGAATGCCTGTAGGTCAGGGGAGACCTTGACAGTAGAATGCCTGTAGGTCAGGGGGAGTTTGACAGTAGAATGCCTGTAGGTCAGGGGGGAGTTTGACAGTAGAATGCCTGTAGGTCAGGGGAGAGTTTGACAGTAGAATGTCTGTAGGTCAGGGAGACCTTGACAGTAGAATGCCTGTAGGTCAGGGGAGAGCTTGACAGTAGAATGCCTGTAGGTCAGGGGAGAGTTTGACAGTAGAATGTCTGTAGGTCAGGGGAGACCTTGACAGCAGAATGCCTGTAGGTCAGGGGAGAGTTTGACAGTAGAATGTCTGTAGGTCAGGGGAGACCTTGACAGTAGAATGCCTGTAGGTCAGGGAGAGCTTGACAGTAGAGTGCCTGTAGGTCAGGGAGACCTTGACAGTAGAGTGCCTGTAGGTCAGGGAGACCTTGACAGTAGAATGCCTGTAGGTCAGGGGAGACCTTGACAGGAGAATGCCTGCAGGTCAGGGGGGAGCTTGACAGTAGAATGCCTGTAGAGAACAGACCCCCTTCCCCCTCATCACAAGTGTTTCGGCCCTGAACTCCTGGCACTCTAAGGGAACGGGGCCACATGACTCTCAGGTGACCTTCTGCTGCCAGACTTCTTTCTTCTGGCGAGGCCGGGATTCAAACCAGCAACTCCTGAAACAGACAAGCGTCTCAAGCCGTTGACGTTTGGGATTCAAACCAGCAACTCCTGAAACAGACAAGCGTCTCAAGCCGTTGACGTTTTTTTAGATGGATTTCCACCGACATCGCTCTCGGACACCTGTTCAAAGTTGAGGAATTCAAACCTTTGGTTCCCCTCTCGACCACATCCAGTGGAAACTCCTTCCAGACGCCTCTGTCGTTGCCTTAAGGGTTCTGTTCCTCTTATCACCAGAATTCCGTTCTGTTTCATGAGATCGTGGGCTGATGAGCATACAAGCCCCCCCCCCCCCCCCCCCCCCCCCCCCCACCGCCTCCGTGTTTCAATTCCAGTGGCGAGGACCTAGCCTGAAGGCCAGATGTCTCACGCTGCTGGCCAGGCTGGCATTACTGTTCAGTCTTGTATATGTGAGCTTGTTCCATTCTGCTTTTAATTCCATACAGTGAGCTGAATGAGAACCCTTGATTTTGATGACCCTGAGTGGAAGAATACAGTATCCAGTCTCTGACCACTCTTCCTGATTATCTGTGGATGGATTTCCCATTCTTCAAGGTCCTGATTATCTGTGGATGGATTCCCCATTCTTCAAGGTCCTGATTATCTGTGGATGGATTTCCCATTCTCTAAGGTCCTGATTATCTGTGGATGGATTTCCCATTCTTCAAGGTCCTGATTATCTGTGGATGGATTTCCCATTCTTCAGGGTCCTGATTATCTGTGGATGGATTTCCCATTCTTCAAGGTCCTGATTATCTGTGGATGGATTTCCCATTCTTTAAGGTCCTGATTATCTGTGGATGGATTTCCCATTCTCTAAGGTCCTGATTATCTGTGGATGGATTTCCCATTCTTCAAGGTCCTGATTATCTGTGGATGGATTTCCCATTCTTCAAGGTCCTGATTATCTGTGGATGGATTTCCCATTCTTCAGGGTCCTGATTATCTGTGGATGGATTTCCCATTCTTCAAGGTCCTGATTATCTGTGGATGGATTTCCCATTCTTCAAGGTCCTGATTATCTGTGGATGGATTTCCCATTCTCTAAGGTCCTGATTATCTGTGGATGGATTTCCCATTCTTCAAGGTCCTGATTATCTGTGGATGGATTTCCCATTCTCTAAGGTCCTGATTATCTGTGGATGGATTTCCCATTCTTCAAGGTCCTGATTATCTGTGGATGGATTTCCCATTCTTCAAGGTCCTGATTATCTGTGGATGGATTTCCCATTCTCTAAGGTCCTGCTTATCTGTGGATGGATTTCCCATTCTCTAAGGTCCTGATTATCTGTGGATGGATTTCCCATTCTTCAAGGTCCTGATTATCTGTGGATGGATTTCCCATTCTCTAAGGTCCTGATTATCTGTGGATGGATTTCCCATTCTCTAAGGTTCTGATTATCTGTGGATGGATTTCCCATTCTTCAAGGTCCTGATTATCTGTGGATGGATTTCCCATTCTTCAAGGTCTTGATTATCTGTG